>JAFEMH010000055.1:817500-1251166 GCA_022495995.1 Adenophora triphylla var. japonica | reverse complement strand
AGGCCTACACACCGGCGCTTGGGACTGTGCTAGGCTTTGAGGACTTTGAAGTAGGCCCTCGTTGCGGTCGTGGGAAGACGCCGGTACTCACGGACTTTCAATAGCCATCCGCGGTCGGCCTGCGTAATTGTCGCCGAGACTTGCAATGTTCGTAGGCTGAATTTCTTCACCATCGGATAAACCCGCAGGCTGGCGCTGAGCCGCCTTCCTTCAGCATTGCCGAGAGCTGGCACTGTCTCGGAGTTGCCGTCATTGCTGGGGCGTGTTTGCGCTCGATATTCGTGGGCCGGAAGGTGCTGGACTTACGATGACTGCGTTCGGGCGTGAATCGCCGCTGAACGGGCAAGGACGACTACGAAGTGAATTGCTTCGCTGGGCGTTTGGGGGGCGTCTACATTGGAGGCGCTTCGTGGCCTGGGGACTGATCAAGGTGTCGGGGCTCTTCAATTGCCGTGGCTTCGTTTTGGCCGGGCAGCTGTTGAATCTCGCAAGGCTGAGGGTCGGTGTCAGGGATACGCAAGCCTCTACGACTTTTCGACTTACCGACCAGGCCGAGGAGCTCGGCATTTCTTACGGCCGCGCTTGCGCGCGTACGGTTCAAGCACATCTGAGGCGTCTGCGCCTTGGAGCCAATTCGTGCTGGGATGTGTGACCTTGCTGGGTTCTTCTGAATTGCCGTTGAAGACGACTCTGGGATCTCCAAGGATTGACATTGCCGCTGGGCGCTGGGGAGGCGTCTCAGTGCTCGCGCCTTCGATATTCGTGGCCGGGAGGCGTTGGCTGCCTTCCTTGAATTGCCGTCGGGAGCATTCGAGGCGTGGTCTCATGCTCGATATTGCCGCTGGGCGTTGCCGGGAGGGCTGTCGTCTTTCTGGCCTTCCAGCGGCCGATGTTTGATTTGGCGTTGAGCTGGGCGCTAGGATCCTACTTTACGCTTACACTCGCCGACGCATGTTTGGATTTGCCGCTCGCTGGGCGCAGGTCCGGTTCGTTCACGCTTGACTTACGGCTTGATTTGCCGCCGTAGCCGTAAGATGAACCGTCTTACGTCACTACTCACGCTGTTTGATTTCCGCGTTGGGCGGGCGTAGGTCCGGGTCTTGCCTTTGACCCGCTGAAGGGCGAGGTCCTGGCTCTTGACGCTTCACGGCCGGTGTTTGATTTGCCGCTTGAAGAAGGGCGTAGGTCCGGTGTCCTACGTTGACGGGCCGGTGTTTGATTTGCCGCTTGATGCGGGCTGGGGTCCGCGAGGTCCTATTCTTACGCTTGGACGGTCACGGTTCGACGATTTGAAGTGGTTAGGGACCATTCGCACTCGGATTTGGCCGGAAAAGGCCTTAGGATGCCTGAGGGCAAAGATTATAAGGTGGTAAAAGTAATTTGGCCACCCTCGCAAAGAGGTCCGCACGGACCAACCCGGTCGCAAAGAGGTCCGTACGGACCACCTTGGTTTTTTACAGCCTCGTGTTTGACCAAAGTGCTAAATACCGAGGCCCTTCCCCATTCCTTCTTCCTCATTTTCCGCTTCAAGTGAACTAAAGAGAGAGAGAGAGAAAATTCCTCCATTGTTAACCAAAATCAAAAAATTTTTGCTTTGAATTTTGCTTGCATGGCTGGAAGGGATCTCGAAGGAGTCGTCGCCAACGCAGCCAGAAGTGGTCGAGCAATGGCGATGGAGCTTCAAAGGAATGCGACCTCGTTCGTTCCATCTTCGAAGAACCCGATGTTTTGTATCCGAACCGAGGTGCATAATCGTCGCTCCATGAACGCTGGGAGGTAAGAAATCTGTTCCGCTTTTGATTCCCTCGCTCGAATTTTTGAATGCTAGAACTAGGTTTTGGTTTTTCGCATTTTTGAATTTTTTGTTATTATTTTATGCCTTTTTTGTGAAATTCTTGATGAATTGTTGAAAATGGACATGTAAAAATTGTGGGTATGTGTATTTTGTGCGTAAATGTGTAGATTAGCTCTTATTTGTGAAAATAAAGTGCCTATCTAGTGAATTGCATGCTTTGGTGTTTTGTACCGTATGCTATTTATGTATGTACATTATAAGAAAATTATCGTGTAGTGATAATTTTTGTGCAAAAATGTGACCTGTGCCGTGTTTTGTGACGGGTTATATGTGAAAGTGTGTGCCGTGTTGGGACGGATTTTCTTTGAGAATGTGCTATATAGTGTGTGTGCCGTGTTTTTGGGTGACGGACTTTGTGGGGAAAATATGTGCAATATGTGCCGTGTTTGGGACGGATTTTCTTTTGAAAATGTGTCGTGTAGGGTTTAACTCCCCCTTTTTTTTTTCTTTTTGAGAAAATGTGTACCAGCTATGGTGCCGTGTTTGGTGACTGACTGACTGCATGGGAGAAATTATATGCATGAAGATTATGTGGTGCATTGCGTGCCGTGTTTTGTGACGGGTTACATGGAAAATTATATGTATAATGTATGTGAAAATTATGTGCAATATGTGCCGTGTTTTGTGACGGGTTATATGTGCCTTTATATTAAGTACTGTGATTGACGTACCTTTGCTGTGTTTACCCTCAGGATGCGGGGCTTACGGCCGGGAAGGCCAAGAGGATGAAGACTCCTGGGATCGCTCGAGGTGTTGTGGAGCTATGGCAATGGATGCCCGATATTTCCGTGGGCGGTAGGCCGAGTCCCCTGAGGTTGGTTTATGCTTCCGGCCTAGGTGTGTTCGTTGAGAACCCGGGCCGGAGTGTTCGACACGAGGAAGAACAAGAGTGTCTTCCCCGGGTTTATCCGAGTATTGGTGGGATACCACCCACACCTTCCACCCGAGCTGGGCGAGTGACGCCCACCGATTTTGCTTATTACCGGGCTCTCCTTCAAAGGGAGAGGTCATGAGGCGCGGAGAGACATGATCTCCGATGACGTGGCCGACCGAGCCGCCGGGCTTTGAGCCTCGTCCTCGCAGGGCCTGGGATGCTGCATGCACGACGTGGAGATGAGGATCACGGCCATTGGGCCTACATCCGGTACCGGCCAGTGACAATGGAGCGCTTGGCGCGCTCCTTCTTGTGGGTATGCACTCCGTCCGAGACTTTGTTCTCGAACCACGCGACCGCAGCCTCCCTTTGCTCTGCTGGAGAGCTTGACTGATCCGGGATAGGGTCTGCGACATTGCTTGGGGCGAGGCAGGCTTGGGCCGAGCTCTACTTCTCCTTGGACCGGTTTAGCTGGGGTGGCCAGTCGTTGGCCTGCTTTTGACTTTGCTTGGAGGTATGCGTTTATTGCCGTTTTTTTTTTTTTTTTAGCAACTTGTCTTTTCTCCATTGTCTTTTGCACTGAACCTTCTCTGTTTTTGTCACAGGTGTGGTTTTATGAGGTTTTCCAAAGGCTTCCCGTGGGATAGGGATCCTGGGTCGTTGCTGCGCACCCGCTATGCTGGGATGGGCTCGTACGGCGAGGAAGAGGAGGACCAGCCGGGGGAAGCTCACCATCGCCTACGGGGATGTGCAGGAGCGTTTGGAGCGGGATAGCCGTGAGGGGTTCTGCTCTGCTCCCGTGGGTTCGCATGAGGGGGATGAGTTCGAGGGGGCTCCCGAGGTGACAGCGCGGCGGAAGATGCTGCGAGGCTTGACTTGTGACGCCATGTACCTGGGGGAGCGAGTCTTCTGGCAGCATGGCCCCGGTGTGCTTCCCGTGGCTCCGAGGGACCCTCCCTTTGGGATGCTTGACTCCCGGGATATGGATGTGCTTGACTTCGAGAGGTACCTTGACGGTGTCGGTGCCGAGGAGTTCATCTTGTACGGAGAGGAGTACGGGGCCTTCGTGAGGAGGAAGCTGAGGACGCCCCAGGTACTGGCGCGGGAGAGAGAGGCTGGCCCGCAGCTCCCCTGCAGGTTCCGATGCCGGGACCGGATTTCACGTACGTCCGCGGGGACGGATCGAGGAGGAGGGTGTCTGCACTGCTCCGAGCAGTGCCCGCCGCCTACAGAGTGGACCCCGACAGATCGCGAGTGTGCCGACTCTTTTCCATCTTGGCATCTTTTCTCGCATTTTTCTTTTTGTTGTTGAGTATAACTGTATTTGATGAGCGTTTCCTTGGCTTCTTTGCTGGTGCAGGTCCCGGGAGAGCCTGGATATGCTGACTCGCCGTTACGGGGCGATGCGCTCCTTCGCTAAGAAGATGGCGTCGAAGGTGTCCTGTCGGTCTCGTCGTGTGCCGCGTACGAGCCTATGCCTTCGAGGCATTCTGTGGACGTTCCTCCGCCTAGAGCCGAGCCTGAGCCGCAGCAGAGGGGCCTTTGAGGGGGCGGCATAGCATGGATGCCTGGACGTCTTCGAGCCGCAGGCCTTCGAGGAGGGCCCTTTTGTCTTTTTATCGCTCATGCCTTCCGCACGGCGCACAGGCGAGGGTTCCTCAGAGCCTTCTTTCTTTGATCCTTTCGCCGGATTTGATCCTTCTGAGTACTTCTCGTGGGAGCCTCAGGAGGGTGCTCGGTATTCCGACGAGGAGGATGTGACGCGCGAGTTCGCTGATGCCCGACTTTCCTTTGGAGGATCTTGGCGAGGAGGATGATGATGAGGATTCTGAGTAGTATTCATTTGTTTTCCCTCTTTTCATATCCCTCTCTTTTCTTTTTTTTTTTGTTTAGCAACAGACATTTTTGGGTACCTGTAATAAAACATATGTATTTGCATGGCAAACAGTATTTTATTTTAAGATGTAATGTCATTTATTTTTGTGATTCCCAGGAATTGTCCTAGAAATTGTTGCTATTATTATTTTTATTTTTGTACATGCCACGTGAGCTGAGAGTGCGTTTGTGGGTAGTGTTGGTTTGCCGGAAATGGCTTTCACAGGTTTGGGCTGCTTGGAGCAAGGTTTCGAGGACAGTGGTTTTTGTACTGTTTTCTGGGGAAATGGGTTCTGTTTGCAAGGAGGTCCGTACGGACATACTTAGCATGCAAAGAGGTCCGTACGGACCAACCTTGCTTTTGGGAAGGACATAAATGCTTTCCAGTGCCTGGTTCTTCCTCATTTCCCCATTTGCAGCCATTTTCGAGCTTTCTTCCCCATTTTCTCTAGGAACCTCCATTTTTGCCATGGATTCTTCGTATGTCCCTAGAATTTTGCCGAGGCTTTCGCAGGAGAGGCAAGCACACTTCCTCGAGCAGTTGAAAACGTGGATGCGGCGCCGTATGAGGCATCATAGACGGGCTTTCGAGGTAAGGTTTCGTCTTTGCTCGGTTTGGTCTTTTAAGGAGTTGGTTCCTGATTGGGATTTGTTGCGGGCTGCCGCGAAGTTCTGGGATGTTAGGAGGCACGTGTACTGTTTCTCCTACAATGAAATGGTGCCCACTTTTGAAGATTTTCGGGCTTTGATTGGAGGACCGGAGGCGGAGGCCATCTCGCTTCCTTTGGTTGGTGGTCGCGAGCGTGAAGCTTGCAGACTTTCTTCGTACTTCGTTGGAAGAAGTGCAGGCATGATCCTTGATTCGGGTCATATCGACATTTCTGCCGCTCAGGAGCGGTTCATGGTTGATGATGCAGAGTGACGTCTCTTGGGATGTATTTGCCCTGTGCGTGATGGCGACGCTCTTTCTGGTCAGCTCCCTTGGCATTTGTGATGGCGCTTTGCTAGATGTGGTAGGCACCGCAGAGCTGGAGAGGATATTGTCCCGTTGGTGCCGGGGAGACTCTTCATGGTATCGACCGTCACCGGCGACCGGGGATCGTTTTTACGAGAGGGGGAAGCCCCGCTTTGCCACCTTGTGGCCGCGAGAGAGACTTCAGGCCATGCTCGAGGCTCCGACGTCGTTTAGCCCGTGGTCATTTGCTCGCCGACCTCTTGTGTTGGATATGGATCAGTCAGGGAGAGATGGATGGCATGCAGCTTGGTACGTGACGTATCCGCTGGTGGGTTCCAGACCGGGAGGATTGAGACCAGGAGGATCTTGCAGGAAGGGTCCTACGTTGTCGTAGTTCCAGTGTTTGTCTTGGTCCTCCTTCTATATTCCGTCGCTTGTTTCCGGCGGTTTGGGATGAAGCAGTGAGCCTTTGTTGGGCTGGGATGACCTTGCTACCGCGGAGATAGCTCCTCTTTGTATGGCGGCTCCAGGTGCCTTCTTGTATTGTATCGAGGGTATGGAAGTATTCCGCTTCTCCCTCCTGTGGTACTCCTTAGACGTGGAGAGTGTCGTGTTGACGACTCGCATCTGGCCTGGTATGAGCGAGCGTGTGGCGCCCCAAGTGGTCTGGAGAGCAGGGCGTGTAGCGATTCTCGGGACCCGGTTGCCGGCAGAGCTATTGCCTTAGAGTGCCGAAGCTGTCTCGACCCTTTCGATGTGACGGGAGACGCTTTGTTTGACTACGAGACTAGAGTTGACCGACCGGCAGGAGAGGTCCTCTTTTTGGCAGACTTAGGGGGAGGAGATCCGAGCCAAAGCACGGGCGAATGAAGCCCCGAGAGCTTGCCGGATTGTTTGACTCTGCGGGGAGGACCCCAGATCTCGGACTGAGAGACGCAGAGTTGGTTCACGTGGAGCGAAAGAAGACTCGCCGGGGACGAGGGAAGAAAGGAAAGAATGGCGAGGGGACAAGCGCAGATGGCGCGGAATGACCTCCTAGGTATCCATTCATTGCATTGCAAACACATTATTAGTTAAATGTATTAAGCTGTCTTTTAGCATGTTGTGAACTTGAGAGTAGACCGTGCTTGAACTCATCAAGAAATGTTGTAACCGTTAGTGATTTGTGATTTACTTTTAAAGCTTTGTCGAGACGCAAGATCTTTTGTTTGCCTTTGCTTCTGTTGTTTACTTTGTCGGCGTCCATCTTTGGACTTTTCTGTTGCATTTGCGGACTGAAGCAGTCTGGGCCCTGACGGCAATCCCCTTTGCTGAGGCCTTGTGCTTGGCTGAGAGGTTGAATGCTCCCTTGACAAGTCGTTTTGACGGTCTTTTTTTTTCGTAGCTTCCTTGCCTCTTGTTGGCGTCGGGCTCTTGACCTCAATTTCGCAGCTTCTGCTTGAGCTTCTTTTATTTATTGTTTTTTTTGTGAGCCCTTGCTCGAGCTCTTTTTTTTTTTTTTGAAGCGTGAGAGGCGAAGAAGCCCCTGGCTTGGAAGTAGACATGAGTCAGTCGTTTGATGCTGAGTGACCCTCGGATGTCCTTGGATGTTGCCGCCGTCGTTTGACTTGGTCAAGGTGGCTAGCCGGGGCGTGTTCTTGAAAAGTGCGGAGCTTGATGGAGGTCTTGATTGACATTCAAACTTTTGACTTTTTTGTGTATTTTTAGACCGGTCCAATTAAGGTCGCCTACGTTCCCCTGACTGTAGGCTCAGTGTCCATGCGTAGTTCGACACTACATGGAGTGCCAAGAGATGCACGCTTGTTCTTCTTCAAAGGGCGAAGTTCGTCAAGTTTGCTTCCGTTGGCTGGATTCATGAAGGGATTGCCGTACAGGTCTGTTAGCTTCATGGCGCCTCAGAGAAGATCTTTTGAACCACGAAAGGGCCGATCCATGTGGGTTCCCATTTTCCCAGTGGGTTGGTTCGAGTGGGAGGCTTTTCTTTGAGTACAAGGTCACCTTCTCTGATGTCTCGGGATTTGACTTTCTTGTCGAAAGCTCTAGCCATCCTGCTTTGGTTGGCTCGAACGTGTTCCATGGCCTTTAGTCATCGCTCGTCTAGCAGAGCCAATTCCGTCATGTCGGCTTTCGGAGCCATTCGACTTCATTGATGTCATTTTCCAGCGGCACTCGGAGTGAGGAATTTCTAGCTCGATGGGAAGGACTGCTTCCATCCCGTACGTCGTGGCAAATGGGGTTTCTCCGTGGGCTGTTTCTGGCTGATGTGCGGTAGCCCCAAAGTGCAAGGTGCAGCTTCTCGGGCCAATCTCGTCCTCGGGTGGTCATTTTTCTGATGATCCGTTAGAGGGTCTTGTTTGCTGCTTCCACGGCGCCGTTTGTTTTGTGGCCGGTAGGGAGAAGATTTGTGGCGTGTGATCTTGAATTCACCAGGCGGTCTGTCGAATTCCCCTTCGAAGTGTGAGCCGTTGTCTGATATGACCTCATTTGGGATGCCGTATCGGCATATGATGTTTTCCTTGAGGAAATGTGCGACCTTCTTGGAGGTGAGTACCTTGTAGGACTTGGCTTCGACCCATTTGGTGAAGTAGTCGATGGCTACTAAGATGAACTCGTGACCGTTGCTGCCTGGCGGAGCGATTTTCCCGATGACGTCAATTCCCCAAGTGGCAAAGGGCCAAGGTGTAGTCATGCAGTAGAGATCGTGGGGCGGCAGATGATTGAGGTTGGAGAACCGTTGGCACTTGTCGCAGCTTCGGACAAAGTGGATGCAATCTGCCTCCATGGAGATCCAGTAGTAGCCCATCCTGAGAATGATTTGCATCAGGGCTCTGGCATTCATGTGGGGACCGCAAGCCCCATTGTGGACTTCGTTCATGAACTGGCTCGCTTCTTCTTGGCTGACGCAGCGTAGGAGTGGCCCATGGTAGCGTTTCTTGTATAACATGTCCCCGAGGATGACGAAGTGAGAGGCAAGGCGTTTTAGGGCCATGATGCTCTTGGTTTTGACCCCTTCTGTGTGTTGACCTTCCTTGTTTATGAAGGCAGTTTCCCCGTTCTTGAGGTATTGGAAGATCTGGTTGTACCATGGCTCATTGACGGGCTTAGGTTCTGGTTCGATCTCACAACAGTAGGCAGGAATTTCCTTTCGTCCGACTTTGAAGGGTTTGATTGCTTTTCCTTCGGGGATTTCCACAAGGGAAGCCAAGGTGGCTAAGGCATCTGCAAACCTGTTTCGGTCTCTTGGCAAGTAATGGAAGGTGACCTCTTCGAATTGTGTGATGAGGTCCTCTATGCAGGCATGGTATTTTTGCAAGCCCGGGTCTATGGTTTTCCACTTGTTGGAGACTTGGTTGATGATCAAGGCTGAGTCCCCATAAACTTCGAGTTTCTGGACATTCCTCTCGAGTGCGGCTTGTAGTCCAGCAGCGCAGGCTTCATATTCGGCGGCATTGTTGGTTACCTCGAAATTGAGCTTTATAGCAATTGGGGTGTGCTCGTCCTTGGGATCCACCAAGAGCATACCGATGCCGTTTCCCTTTTGGTTGGCCGCTCCGTCGAAGAACAGTTGCCATCGGTTTTCGCCTTCGATTGCGAAGATTCCTTCGTCTGGAAATTGTGGTTCGGGGCCTCGAGCCTCGTCGGTTGGGAAATCAGCCAGTTGTTCAGCCATGGCCCGTCCCTTGATTGATTTTTGGTTTACGTACTTGATGTCAAATTCCGCCAGGAAGAAAGACCATTTGGCGAGCCTCATTGACAGAGATGGTTTGTCGAAGAGGTACTTGACTGGGTCCATTTTGGAAACCAAGTGTACTGTGTGCGACTGCATGTAGTGCCGTAGTTTCCCGACAACCCATACCAGAGCTGCGCAGGTTTTCTCGAGGGCTGAGTAATTGAGTTCGCTGCCTTGAAACTTTCGACTGACGAAGTAGATGGCGTTTTCGACCCGTGACTCCCTCTTTTCTTGACAGAGCATGGCTCCGCTGCGGTGTCGGCCACAGGTTAGGTATAGCAACAGTGGCTTTTCCTCGTGGGGAGGGCGGAGAATCGGAGGACTCACAAGGTATGCGTTTATTTTTTCAAAGGCATCTTGGCATTCGGAGTTCCATTCGATGTCGGCGTTCTTCTTCATCAGCTTGAAGATTGGCTCGCACATAGAGGTCAATTGGTTGACGAAGCGGCTGATATATTGCAGGCGGCCCATGAAGCTTTTCACCTCTGTCTGAGTTTGCGGTGGTCTCATTTCGATGATAGCCTTGATCTTTTGAGGATCCACCTCGATGCCTCTCTCGGTGACCATGTATCCCAAAACCTTGCCTCGGCTAACCCCAAATGTGCATTTGGCAGGGTTAAGCCTCATTGAGTGTTTTTGGAGGCGATTGAAGAATTTTCTCAGGTCTGTGAGGTGTTGTCCGTCTGATCCCTTTGAGTGAACGATCATGTCATCGACGTACACTTCGATCTCTTTGTGGATCATATCGTGGAAGAGGGCGGTGGCTGTGCCCGTTGGTAGGTAGCCCCAGCGTTCTTTTAGTCCGAACGGCATTACTGTGTAGCAAGTAGGTTCCCAAGGGGTTGTGAAAGCTGTCTTTTCTTGGTCTTCTTCGGCCATCTTGATCTGATTGTAGCTGGCAAAAACCGTCCACGAAGGACTTGACTTCGAAATTGGCTGTAGTGTCTACCAACATGTCGATGTTGGGTAGTGGAAAATCGTCCTTGGGACTTGCTTTGTTGAGATCTCGGAAGTCCACGCAACAGCGTACTTTTCCATTGGCCTTGGTGACCGTGACAATATTGGAGAGCCATGTGGGGTACTCGATCACCCTGATGAAGCCGACGCGGAGCATTTTTTCGATCTCCTCTTTGACTTGTAAAGACCATTCTGGCTTGATTCGGCGTAGCTTTTGCTTGATGGGCTTAGCCTCAGGATTTAAGGGAATCCGGTGCTCCACAATGTTAGGATCTAATCCGGGCATGTCTTGGTAAGACCAAGCGAACACGTCCACGAACTCTTTGAGCAATGCAGTCAATGCGTCTTGCTCTGTGCCGGTGAAGAAACTTCCGATTTGCGTCTCTTTTGGCTCTTCAGCAGTTCCCAAATTCACTTTGGTTAAAACCTCCTCGGCAGCTTGGGCCCGGTTTTTCTCTCGTTTGACAACATGCTTAAAGATGTGCTTAATGTATTGTTCGTTTAATGTGTCTGCTTCTTTATCAAGTGAATCGTTATTAACTGTTTGTGTGTTAGTTAATTTATCAGTTGTTAAAGATGCAATGAGAGGATACTCGGAAAGATCGAAGCATTCATTAAGAGCATACGGGAATACATTATTGGCAATGAGTTCGTAATCTTCTGGCGTGAGGCCATCAGATGACTCGAGAGACTCAAATTCAAAGCTAATGGACTCGGGATGAGTTTTGACACTAGACTCTAGGACTCGAGGGTCGACCAAGTTGTTCGATCATGTCCTTTTTGCTGGCGGTAGGTCCGGAGAATGTGGCCAATTTATTGAGTGGCAAGGAGCGTGATAGGAGATGGGGCTTGAAAGGCTTTATGTCACCGTTCCCGATCATTGCTATCACAGAGTTATCGAAACAAAATCGATTAGATCCGGCATCTCGATTTCTTCTTTGAAGGAGGTGTAGCGGTGGTTCGTCCCAAGCATCGTCTGCGGAGTCTCTTGCTTGTCTTGGGCATTGCTAGCTCGAATGCGGACTCGTCCCGCTTGTTGAAGGCATGGGTGTGGCAGAGAGTTTTCGAGTTCTTCTGCCAAAGAGGGGTTTTCTTGAACCAAAATTCGCTGTGAATAGTGGTGGTTGTGGATCCCGCAGGGGCGGTGTGTCGAGGAATGCTCTTCGGACAGGATTTGGCTTGAGGCCTCTGAATCTTGCCAGGTTCTGCTGGAGCTTGTCCATGGTTGTCGACCAGCTTTGTTTGGTGCTGATCAGCTCTGTTCCTGTTTCTGGATCTTCTTCCAAGTTGCCGGCCTTCCTTGTGAAGTACTTGGTCATGTCGAAGCTGTAAGGACGAAGATCGGAGATTGCGTGCAAGCCTCTTTTGTTATCTGTGGAGCGTTTCTGTGCAGCTCGCTTGTCCTCCGCAATGTGTTCGGGAGTAGGAATGTATCCCAGGCCATGCAGGGTATTCTGTTCTTTGAAGTTGATGATTTGTAGGATGCCCTGATGGCGTTTTCCCAAACCGAGCCCCGGGATGTAGTTCATGTGCTTCATCATTTTCATCGGGGGAGGGATCTTGTCCCAAATCAAAGGCAGGTCTATGTGGCACACTTGGGCCTTTGGGCTTTCGATGGTGAACCCTGTTAACATCATGCCATCATCGTCGGGTTTGATTTCTAAGGCCGGACGCCGTTGGTATCGGTCCTTTCAATGACTATGCTGTCGCCGTAGATGATGGTCATATCTGTTCCTTGGACGAACTTTACGCACTGATGGAGAGTGGATGCCACCCCATTGATCTGATGTAGCCAAGGCGTCCCAAAATGGCAGTGAATGTGATCGGGATGTCGATGACTTGGAAGTCTGTCGGGACCATTTGTTTTCCAAACCAAAGGTTCAAGGTGGCTATTCCCAAGGCTGGGCGGGATGTTGAGTCGTATGCCTTGATTGCCTTAGTCGAGGGTTTTAGATCAGTTGCTTTGATCCCTAGCAAATCCATCATTTGGCTGGAAGGACGTTCATGGATGATCCCCCATCTACCAACACCCGAGGGAGACGGCGCTCGTCCGGTTGAGCTGTTATGTAGAGAGGCTCGTTGTGGTCAGCCCCAAATTTTGGAAGATCGAGCTCTGTGAAGGTGATGATATTGCTGTAATTGACGTTGCCAATCATCCGAACCGCTTCATCAGTGTTACTGTGATGGGAACCATGGTCTCGGCCAGGCTTTCTTCCAACTTGAGCTTGTGCGGGTAAGATGAAGTGAGTAAGGACCAGAGTGAGATGTTAGCCTGGGTGCGCTTGAGCTGTGTCAAGACAGGATCTTCAACCTTTGGGTCCAAGGTTTCAATTTCTTTGGCGTAGGGTCCCTTTTCAGCTCGTGGCTCAGGTATGGCTGGCCTTTTGTCTGTCCGTGGAGGATTCACTGGGATTTGACCGGAACGTGTCAGAACATTCACCTCTGGACTTGTGGATTTGCTTGACTCTCCGTTTTCTGGAGTGGGAGGAGCCTGATTGGCGTAAGGCCGGGCTGCGCATTTCAATTCGTTCAGCTGTCATGGCTTTTACTGAAGCATCAATAGTGGCTTTGAGATCTTCCCAAGGCAGGGGTTGGATTATCTGGACCTTCGGGCCTTCGGTGGCGGTGCGAAGCTCGTCAGCTGATCATGGAGCAAACATTGCCGTGGCCTGCAGAACTAGCAGGGGAGGTTTGCTGGAGTAGATGACATAGTAGTCAAACTTTCCTGAGGGTTCTCCAAGGGTTCCGACTGTGGGATCACCAGATTCATACCTCTTTTTCAGTTTTTGTTGAGAAGATAGCTTCTTCTTTCGTCGAGGACGGCCCTCGTTCATTGCATCCTGGAATTCCATTTCCAGACAAGCACTGCAATCGCAGACGTCCCACCAGATGTGTTCGTTGTTCGGCGGTGGTACTGGGACCTCAGGAGGCTGGACGGGCAAGCTTTCCTGTGGAAGGTCTTGTGGCCTTACGTCATAACTGCATGGCTCGTACGAGGGTAACAGGTTGACTTCTGGAAGACAATGAGAGACGTTAGAGGCTGTAGGAGCCGTCCTGACTTGGGAAGCCCCAGGTAGTTGGGTGGCTAAGGTTCCGAAGTGGTGCATGGCACCTTCGATCCAGGCTTGTTGCTCACCTTGACGTTTCTCAATAGCCATGAGGACCTGCCAAACTTCTTCCAGTGTTGGGAAATTTCTTGGGGGTAAGGTCCCGTTCTCATCCTTGTTATCCACTGACTTGGCCATGGGGATTTGACGGACTGTCCTGGTGACAGAGCTGGGAAGGAGGTAGGACCTTGCTGTTTTGACACTGGGAGACGGGTTCCCGGGTACTCTCGACCACTCTCTGTTAGCTGGAGGGGTGACGGGCAAGGTTTAGACACGGGAATGGCCTAACGGGATAAAAGGGGGAAAGCTCACGTGGCATGCGGTTTCCGTTTCTTTTATTTTTGATTTTTTTTTTTGTTGTTTTAATTTACTTAAAACATGTATTTTCTCAGAATCCTAGGTAGGTTGGAAAAGATTGCTCTTCTTTTTCGCAACTATGCTAGCTCCTGGGTCAGTGGAGACCATCTGTGCGGCTATAAGCCCCTCGTTTTGCACCTGTATTTCGACATCCCGGGGTGGACAGCCCCAGGCGAGGGTCCTATAGTGCAAGCGGTTTCCACCGGCCTAAAAGAAAAATCGAACCTAAGGACCGAGCCTGTCATGTTCGTTTTGATGCGTTAGCCATGTGAATAGTGAACCGAGCCGGCCACTGAGTCAAGATCAGGTCAAGAGTTTGGCATGACCTCTCTTTACCTTGCTTGCGCAAGGGATCTGTGACGTTAGGCGTTGGCTGGGTCATATCGTCATGGCTGACGTATCAAAGGCGTGATGACATGGTGTCATGCGAGCATGGATGTATATCCGGGACGGAACATCGTCTGGGTGTAGCTTCGGAAATCAAGATCAGGTCAAGATTTTAGCATGACCTTTCATCGCTTTGCTTGCGCCAGGGATCTTGAGTTCCGAGCTTTGACTCAGAAAATGGCCGGCATGGTATATGTATCCAGGCTGTATGACACCTGACCGGGTAAAACCAACCGAGTCCGGGCGAGTGTGACTCAAGACTCAAACGTGCAGGGTTGACGCTTGGCTAGGATGGGATGTTTGGAATGATCCCGTGCGCGCCCAAGAGGCCTAGGAAGACCAAACGGACTGCAACTGAGACCACTCCGGGTTAAGGGTTGTAGTGTGCGGTGTCCGAGGGCAGGTGCGCATAGTGTGCGGTGTAACCGAGGCAGCAGTGTGAGTAGAGTGCGGTGTAACCGAGGCAGCAGTGCGCGTAGTGTGCGGTCTCTAAAATTCTTTTTCTGAGTAAAATAGAAATTTTTGAAGAATTTTAAATGTATGCACAGATGTATATTGATGCATTTTTTTTTTGTATTTTTATTTTTTTTTGTAAAATAAAAACGAAGCACGTGCACACACACACAACAGTTAAAGGAAGGGGTAAAATGAAAGTTTGACCCTCATCATCGTTTTAAAAATCTTTTGTTTTGTTTAAAAGTTTTTAAAACAAAATGTCCCCAGCAGAGTCGCCAACTGAAATTACCCGGGATCCGGCTCGCGCGCGGAGGGCCCCCGTGCATCTCGCAATTCGTCGCTTGTTCGGGAGGTCGCCCGGATCCGAGAGGCAGCACAATCGCGCCCCGGCATCTGGCTTATTCCGTTTTAGCGTTTGCGAGGTTGGAGGTGTCTCGCCGTTTTGCTTTCGCATTTTGTAGAGTCGCCACGCCGTTTTTATTAAGCCCAAAACATTGAAAAAGGGCATCAGTTTAAAGATAAATTTTAAACTGTTTTTGTGTGATGAGATTTTGAGTTCGGAGGTCAGATGACTCCTCGGGAAGAGAATATTAGAATATTAGAGCTCACCCGAGTCGCCTCGTAAAAACGAGTCTTTCGGATACCCCTAATATCCTTTAAAAAGTTGTGTGTGTGTGTGTGTGCTTTTAAAAATGCATGCTGTATCGGATGTCTACATTGTATTGAAATGTATTGAAATAGAATAGGAAGGAAGCCTTACCAATGTTGGTTCGTGTCTGTCTTCCGCAGGGGAATAGTGTTTGAGGTCGGAGTAGCGTTCCGGATTGCTTCGGGGATGCCGGTTGTCCGCGGACAGAGTTTCGGCGTGAGTTGAGGTTGTAGGCTGCGTTCGGGCAGAGGTTCGGCGTGCGTGGGGATCGTCGGGATCAGTCGGGCAGAGGTTCGGCGTGCGTTGGAATCGTTGGTTGGATTCGGGCAGAGGTTCGGCAAGGTTTGGGATCGCCGGTTTGACTCGGAAAGAGCCGGGACACCGTGGGAAAGACCAGGCAAGGCCTCGGAGTACCACGAGGGGCCTCAGAGTACCTCGAGAGTGCCTCGGGGCAGCGCGGGAGCGTCTCGGGAGCGCTCGGAGAGGCTTCGGAGCACCTCGAGGGGGCTCGGAAGGCCTCGGAAGGATCCGAAGGGGCCGGGAATGCCTCGAAAGGTCTTAGAAGGGGAGCCAGAAGGCTTAGGGAGGAAGAGAGAAGTGGGAGGTGTGAAAAAATGAGGAGGGGGAGCCCTCTATTTATAGTAAAAATTTCGGAGCAAAGAGGTCCGTACGGACCTTCTTGGTTATCCAGAATTTTGGATTTCCTCGATTTGAGGGAATCTGCAATGATGGAGAATATTTGGGAATGATGATGTTCCCTGAGCAATAAGGTCCGTACGGACCATCTTGCATGCAAAGAGGTCCGTACGGACCAACTCTGCATGGAAGTCATCATTTCTCCCGGGATTTGAGGGAATATTGTGGACTTTAAGGGGATTTAGTAATCATTGAAACAAAGAGGTCCGTACGGACCTTAATTGCTTTTCTGATTTCCTGAAAATTCCCAAAAGGTCCTTTTGTCCCTTTTTATCCCAGAAAGGCTCCTCCCCTGGTTTGGTTGGGGGTTTGAGAGGGTTTTGAGAGGGTTTTGAGTGAGAGAGGTCTCCGAGACTGCGTGGATGAGTCTGCGGTGTTTCCCGTGTGTTTGAAAGGGAGTGATCCAGATTGGGGTACTTACAACGCCCACTCATATTATAACTGTCATTGCACTACATACCCTCTATAAACCCGGGACCCACACTAAGGACGGATGACGGTAACCACCTAGTCGCCGGTCTCTCCGAAGTTGGATCATCCCACTCCGCGTATTCAATCCACCTAGATTGTCATATCGCGGGGAGCCTAGCCTTCCAGCCCTGCATCGCCACATATCATGTAGATTGACTTTTTAAGACACTCCTTGACCGGTCGGTTTGATCTTGGAGTCCTTGTAATCCCTTGTCAAGATCGTTTTGTGCAATAATCCACGGAAAAGAAATCAATAAATTGTCGCTTCGGAATTGTCCCTTCGGAAACGTCCCTACGGTTGTCCCTTCGGATTTGCCCCTAAAAAGAGAAAATTTTCTCATCAAAATTATTGCACAAAACTTGATGTTACTTTGGATTACTCCGACTCCTAGGTCCCTAGGTTTGGTTCTTGAACTTTAGAAATCCCCAAAACGGATTTTCCGTTCGACCAAAATTAGGATTAAAATCAGAAAATTGTGACTTTCCGTAGTGAAGTCTCGCGCGAGACTACTTGTCTCGTACGAGATAAGTGTTCGGTCTTTTCGTGTTTTGGCCAAAACCTTCAAACCTTCAAGCCTTCATTCACCCTATTCAGCCGACTTGTTGGGACTCGATCATGGTTTAACCCGGTTGCTACACGTCTAGGTTCTTCGCCAAAGCTCGACACGATGTCTGCTTCTCCTTCTACCACCGAGGCCGATTTCAACGATGCTAAGGTCCAACTCATCGGCCGCTGACTAGGTTGGATGAACAAAGTAAGCAAATTGATGAGCAAAACGCCCAAATGGCCGCCCTCATGAAAGAACTCCACGAGTTGAAAGTCAAGAAAGGCAGAAAACAAAAGCAGAAAGTGGAATCCTCCTCCGACGAAGAGGAATCCTACACCAAAGTGAATAGAAAAACCAAGAAGTCAAGCAAGAAAAAGGAAGAATCCGATTCCTCCTCTTCCTCATCCTCCTCCGATGATGAGGAACATACCTCCAAGGGTGCTAAAACCAGGAAAGAAGGCAGTGGTGAAACTACTAAACTTGGTGACCATGTTACTAAGAACTACCTCGAGAAGAAACTTGCAACTCTTGACACTTCAAAAGGGTCATTCGTTCCATTTGATCCCGATGCTCTTCAACAATCCATCACCAAGTTTCCTCGCAAGTACAAGACACCCGATATTGCCAAGTTCAATGGTACTACCTGTCCTCGAGCTCATGTTGAGACCTACACTTGGGCCATGCTTCCAATGGGCGTTGATAACACCATCTTGGCCCAATGCTTTCCTCAAACTTTAGAAGGTGCTGCAAGGGATTGGTACATGTCTCTTCCTATGACTACAAGGCTTGATTGGTCATCCGCATGTTTGGTCTTCCAAAGGCAGTTTGAAGATAACTCCACTTACCGCCCTACTAGGAGGGATCTTGAACAAACCAAACAACATGCAAATGAGTCCTTTGCTGAATTTTCTAGAAGATGGAGACTCAAACTCACTGAAATCGTCGAAAGGCCTACTCTCAAAGAGCAAATCCACATCTTCCTCCAATGCCTTCGTGATGAATTTCAAGAGAAGCTCGCCGGTAACTACTTTCCTAGTTTCAATGAACTCCTCGAGTCCGGAATTAGGGTTGACGACTTCCTCAAAAGTAAAAAGAGGGAAAGTAACTTCCGCTACAACAAACCCGCAACAAGTAAGGACGCTTCAGTCAACGCTATTGCACTCAGCCGCCCCAACACCGGAAAGTATTCTGCTGTCCCTCCTCCCGAAAAGAAAAAGAGGCACTACGACAAAATTGAAGGAATCACTCAAGAAGAACTCTTCGATGTGCTTGTCCAGAATGAAAAAATCAAACCAAGGGAAGGTGATCCTCCTAAGGATATGGGTCCGAACCATGCTCATCACTTATTCTGCAAGTACCACAACTTCACCGGCCATGACACCAACTCCTGTCACCACTTGAAGGACATCATACAAGACCTCTTTGACAATGGAGATCTAGAACGTCCCAACGTCATCACCAATCCTCTTCCTCGTACTCCATGAAGAAGATGAAGCTCCAAGAAGAAATTTACACTTACCACTTTGGGGCTACCACTATCCTCTCCCTTTCTCCTTTGATAGAAGTAGATTAGGTTTTAAATTTCCAAGTATGAACTCGAAGAGTCGTTCTGTCTTCCTAGTACTTCTCACCTCCTCTAGTTTGTATCTTCTAAACTATCGAGTCTGTTCTTAAATTTCTCAATAAATTAAAGTAATTTCTTTTCCTAAACACTTTCCCTAAAGTTGTTCTACCTCATAAATATCATTCAACTCATGCCAAATAATGGACCTTCCATTCCCTAAATCATCGCAAAAATAGAAACTTCTAAGTGACTTTAAGAAGCAAGTTATCATTAGAAGGCTTAAGGGCTAAACATTACCCCTACTGAAAGTCAAAGGTCAACAAACGAAGGAAGCCAAAGGCACTGCTATCAACATTCATCCCAAGAAGAGTGGGGCAACTCAACTCGAGGCTTTGAGAGTACAAAAATAAATAAAAAGCTCGCTAGGTCGAAACTCCTCAAATCGTCCTAGGCAAAAATAGAGCGTCAAAAAAAAAAAAAAAAAACTCTCAAGCCTTCATCGCCCCACAACAAGGATGGAATTTCAACAAAGGCAAGAAGGACTCTCCCACAAAGAAGAGGAGTCAAGTGATACCAACAAAAGAAAAGAGGATTCCTCAATATCCTCCTACATCAAGTGAAGAAGACTTTCAGTATCAAGAAAAATGTTTACCCTTAAGCCATACTAATGATTGGCTTTTTCCTCAAACTTATTTAGAAATTTCTAGATGATGCACGGTTCATTAAAAGGTAGAATAACTTTTCTAGATCTTTGAGCCAAGAAGCGTTTCTTGTTGAGTCTAGGGGCTTCTTGTTTGCCGCTCTCATACACACTCTCGAAATCCAAGCATCAAAACTGGGGCTTCCTAACCTTTCCTCCCCCAGTCAATCTCTACTTCAACTCCTCAAAATAATCAAATCTGCATTAGGAGCCTTCCTCTTTGTTTCCCACTCTCATCATTATAGAATACACTTCTTCAAAGAATCAATGCTTGGATCACCTTCTAAAAATAGAGTCCGTCTCTCCTCAACTAATTTGAGATCTCATCTCTCTCTCTCCTCAATAAGATTCTCTCCTCTGAGTTCTCTTCGAGTTACATACTATTAAAAAAAATGATGAAAAAAAAAGACGCAAAAGAGATGCCCGCTAGATTGAAAACCCGAAAGGGCGGTCTAGGCAAAAACCAGGGTGCGCACTAAGAAAAAATCAAAATCAAAGGACAAAGGGAGAGTATTCTTCAGCCTTCTTCATCGAGCGTCATTCGATCTTCTTCAAATCAAATCAACAAGGAGAGTCTTCTTCGATCACCTTCAAATCAAGAGAGCAGACTCACAAGCCTGTTCACAAAGTCATCTACCACTTGCAAGCAACCTGGGGCTTGAGACACCAAAAGGCCTTGGACATAGAGCCATTACGACAGTCGACAGATGTGTAGTCGTTTGCCTCCTAGAGACACGACTCAAGGAGAAGTAAGAATGAAGATTCTCAACAGACCTAGATAGGTTCACACAAGGATACTCATCGAACGAAATTCTACAACAATACAGCCTCGCTGACTAGCAACAAATTCTGCATAAACCTGATTTGGTCCCAACTTGTCAAACACAAGTTCACCCATACAATTCACCCATCTCAAATACAAACCCATACACACATGTCCCTACATGTTCATATACCATATACTCATACATAAACTCACCACCAAAATGTCCGACCGGCCATTTACACGAACAGACGTGAGCACCACCACGTAAGTCTAGTTGAACAACTAAAATCTGGAAAATCTACTTGGAATCTTTATGTGCTGACAGGTGCAGAAAGGTAAGAATCATTCGGGTCCGTCCGAGATCTAGCATGCATATATTCTTGCATTACAGGCCGACAGGACCTCCATCTCAACCGACAACTTCAAGTCCGTGACCTCGGCAACATCAACAAAGTCTGTGATGGCAGCAACCTCAAGTCCGTAATCTCGGCAACAACCTCAAAGTCTGTGACGGCAGCAAGCTTCAAGACCGTGACCTCGGCAACAACCTCAAAGTCTGTGACGGCAGCAACCTCAAAGTCCGTGACCTCGGCAAAGCAAACTTCAAGTCCGTGACCTCGGCGACAACTTCAAAGTCTGTGATGGCAGCAAACTTCAAGTCCGCGACCTCGGCAACAACAGCAACGTCAGTAACCTCAGGCGACGCACTTCAACAACTTCATCAACAAATGGGTATCTTCAAAATTGGGTCAAGTCCTTGATTCCTCAGTATGATTTTACCTTTTCAAAAAAAAATCCCTCTTCGATTTTCAAAAAATGCTTTTCAAAATACCTAAAATAGTTTTTTTAGTGTTTTGGAGTCGAACTACGTTTGGTCTGATTCTCTCTTAGAGATACGTAGGCAGCCGTGCGGCACGACCATCCCAATGTTCAGAATGATGTCTTTTCTATCGACGACACTTCTTCTTTCATAAGACCTGTCGCCGAGGGGCTCTGTAGACACCCCATTCTGAACCAATAAATCATGATTACACTACTCTTAGTCTCTCTTTTATGTTTTAATGAAAGCGTGTCAGTTTCGTCATGTTTCGTTAAGTTTCTAACTAACCTCGTTAGTTTTGGACCTAACTGACTAACGGAATAACTGAAGAGGGCAGAATTGTCATCGACTAGTTGTCTCGCACGAGATATCATATCTCGCGCGAGATATCCCTTCGACAGGATGTGCAGAAATCACTCTCCTTCTCCGTTTCAAACTCTTTTCTTGATAAACCTCATCTAATCCGGTTCTCCAATCAGAATTGAGTTCTGAAAGCTTCCTAGGAGTGTTTTACCTCTCCACCTCTACCTCTTAAACCCCTATAAATACTTGGTGACTTCCACTGTTTCAAAGGTCCAGATTTCCACACAACACACACAATTTGTTGGTTTCTCTCCACGAAAGATTCCTTCAAATCACTCACAAAACCTCCCTAAAATCACCTAAAGTTTGTTTATCAACCCTGTTGATCAACAAACATCCAAACCCGAATCAAGGATTGAGGCGAAGCTCTGTCCGCATCAAGATTTGACTCTCATATTGAGTCGAAACTCTGCCCAAATCACTTCTCGATCGAGAAAACATCTTAGAACCACGTTCTAAATCAAATCCTCCCTAAACAAGGTAAACTCCTATCTTTTACTCTCTTCTTCTCAATCTCTCTCTATTGACTTTTAGAGTGGTGTAATCCCATCAAAAGGATTAGCCTAGAGTCCCTTCAATCGATGAAGGCGATCTCGAAGCGTACAATCCGACATTCCTAATCAAGAAATTGATTAGGGTTTTCTTGTTCTTTATTTAATTAGTAATTAAAAAGATTGATAATACTCAATTGGCAAGACCGATCTCCGGATTGGGTGGAATGGATGCTCCTCGACCTACCCATTCGATAACTTAACCCCCGAACCCTCAAATCTCTTTTTAAGGTTTTTCTTATTGTTTTCCTAAATAAATAATAAGTGGCGACTCTGTTATTCGAAAAATTCACGCATCGCTACAACTGGAACTCCCAACCTTGACGACTCTCAACCCGGATAACGTGATTATCCCAGCCTGCAACTTTGCTAGACATGGGGAGAAGCAACTTTGGTTTTTTGGAGGCGCTCCTAATAACTACGAGCCAACTTTCCTTGATAACTTGGACTACTTAGAAATGACGGAAAGCACCCATGGTCGGCTCAAAACCTAGGCTACGGCAGAGGACAATGAAGCTCACAAGAACCCTAGTGCCATTGGCTCCTAGCATGGCCGGCACTGCCCTAACGTCATCCAAAAATTCATTGATGAATGGGTCCAAGGGAAGACGAAGCCCCTGTTGAAACTGTTTGAAATAAAGATGGACATAATCTTGGTTGTAGTACAAGTTCTGCTCCTCCTTATCAGTCTTGAGGTCAAGCTTGCCCATATAAGTTAACTTGTACTCGGTTCTATCCACCCCGTACTTGGAATATAACTTCTCGATCATGGGATCCCCAGGATTTGGAGCCCTCTCCCTTTGTTTACCTCGGCTATCCCTTCTTCGTACCAAGCGGCCATCAGCTTGGGCACCTTCCACGAAGGCGTCAACTATTTGAGTAGACGAGGAGGGTACTCCTTCTCTTCCCGTCATATCTGCATAAAGACGAGGGGACAAAGTTAGTTACCTCGTCAATGGCTGATTTTAGGACGGAAAGGGAGTTTCCTCCTCGTCATGTCATAAGGCCGAGGAGGGAGCCATACCTCTCGTACGCTCACGCATTTTGCGATGGGCGAGGTAGAAACAGTTCGATGTGCTCCATCATCTCAGCCCTATCCTCAAAAACTATAACGTTGGGTGAACCAGACTCAATCCTATCTATTCTTGTGGAATCTGGGTATTGAAGGAATAACCGAGTCCGACCATAACCTCTTAATTGCTTGCTTATAAGATCCAAGGTCAGCATCACCCAAGGTCCTCTCTCTCTCCGATAGACCCTTAGATTGCCAGTGTGATATCCATAACGGAATCGGGGGGAATGATCCCAAGAACGAGCCATCTAAGGGGAATCAAAGATTAAAGGGGGAGTTCGTTCAATATTCAAAAGTGTTCAACAAGCCAAAAGAAAATCAAAGATTGGAAGTTTTGAAAGTTAAAAACTTGAATTCATGAAGAAAAGCTCAATTCTTCAACAATGGCGGTTCGTTTTTCTTGACACATTTAAAAATTCTTTCCAAACACCCTAGAAAACTTGAAATCAAAAGCGAAATGCAGGGAGGGGAAAGAATTTCATACCTGAGTGTGAAGGAATGGACGGAATCGCAACAGAAAGCAACGTCGCCGGAAGAATCGAGTTCGCCGGAAACTGGGTTCGAACAGATAGAGATCGCCAGAATGTTTTCGTCGCCTGAACCTTGCCTTTGCTCTCGAGTAAATGGGGTTTGTAAAGATTGAAATGAAAGGGTTTTAGCTTTTTATAACCCCTTAATCGGGTCAAACCCATGGGTAAAGAGAAAAAACGGGTAAGGCGCCCCAAGAATTAAATGCATATAACAGTTTTCGAGGCATGACAAGACCGGGGCCCTGTGTAATCATCAGAATAGCAACCGTCAGTTACAGGAAACAACACCGAGGACACGTGGCAAACCTGTTCGTATCCCATAGCCGAGGACGAGGTGACTTTCTACTCCTCCTAAGCCGAGCTAGAAAGTCGGGGGTCACTAAACGGTATAAACCGAGATACGAACATGGGCTTGCTCGAGCTGGGCCCAATCGGATTGGGCCATGAATATTATCTAATAACCAAGTATCAGGGCCGAGTAAGGTCTTCCTCGTATGCCGAGGAACGTTTACCTCGGCCTTATGTCATCGTGCTTAGGCCGTCACGTCGCAAGTGACGAGGAGAGAAAAGTTCTTACCCCGGCATTTCATCACTGTGACGAGGAAACAAAATCATTTACCCCGGCATATATACATGCCGGCCAATTTCCAAATGACGAGGAAGCCGAATCATTTACCTCGGTCTATTTGCCAAGGCCTAGGTAAAACATTTATGTTCCTCGGCGTTCCGGCTAGCAGTTATACAATCCTTATTCAACAAGGATTTTACATACAAGAATGATCCAATCAGGATTATAATTACCAACACCACTGCAAGTCAAACAAGGACTCCTTAACAGATATAATTCTCTTAGGATTATACCTTATCTCTTTACAAGTTCACTTCAACATGGATTCTATCAATCCATCCCTATAAATACAAGCCCCATGGCTCATTATTAGGTACGTTACTTTTTACATTGGGAAAACTCTGTCAATTTGTTTTCTCACATACAAACCGTGAACTTACTCTCACGCCGGAGGGCCTTTAGCCGGATCCGCCCCGGCTTAGTTTACGTGTTTTCTCTTATTTTCAGGCCTTGCAATCACCGGATCAATCATCGCTTGGATTTGGGCTGATTTGACGATTTTGGCATCATCATTCTAAAATTTACTTTTTATTGCAATCTGGTATAAAAATGAATGGAATCAAAAGTTGATGGAAAAACTTAATGAGTTTCTTTCAAAATTATATTGCCCATCATTGGAGTTCAATTAATTCACATTTTTTTACTATTTCATCCACCAACTTCAATATGAAATAGTTAAAATATAGGGTTAGTGACAATTTAGGGCCTGTAGTATACGGGTGGTACCACATTGGGGCCTGAAGTCTTAAAACTATCAATTTAGGGTGGGGCTTTCTAACGGAAAACGTTAAAAAAAACTCGTTAAGTGACCATATGCGAGGCATGTGACATTTTGGCCATTTCGCGTTCAGCCCAGACTTCAGGCCCTAAATTGTCATTTTTCCTATAAAATAATAAATAAAAATATTTAGCTTTTTTTTTTACAAAAAATAATTAGTAAATTATTCAATTTATAAAATATTTTTTGGAACATTAATAAATTATTTTAGTAGCATTATTATATTTAAACTAAAGCTAAATATTTTATTTTTTAAGGAATATATATTTATTTCATTGATTTTAAAATAATCATATAAAAATAAATAATTATATAATGAATAAGAAAATTATAAAATAAAAATATTTTTTTACCAAAAAAAAAAAACTCTTAGAGTTTCTTTTCCCCCTTCAAAAAAAAAAATAGAAAAACACACAAACAATTTCTTCCCTCATAACCTAGGTCATCTTTCAATTCAGCCTTAACCAATCAAATTGCCCTTCATCTAACACAAACCCAACATTCAATTCCTTAAACTACTTAGACTCAACAAACTTCATCATCGCATCAAACCCATCAATTCCTCCACGGTTATTAATCCATTTATTCCAATCCGTCCAATCATCAACTATCTTTTGTCATTCAAACCCTGAAGGATTGAAAAGAAACGGAGCAAAAAGCCAAGTTCCGGTCATGAAAAGAAACGGAGCAAAAAGCCAAGAGCTACTTGTAAAGACTTATTTAGCGCCGATGTTGGGTTTATTGGCATACAATGCGACGGATTTATCGGCCAATAATCTGCCGGAGCTGTATATCCGAGCGTCGAAAAATCCTATTTTGATTCGATTCGGAAATGTGGGTGTTACGCCAGATGGGTCGGCGGCGCCGATGTGTATGTTTTTCGATTTATTTGGGTCGGTTGAGTTTAATGAGTTAGTGAATGGGAGTGTTTGTGAGAGTAGGAAGCAGGGACATTTTGGGATTGTTGTTGAAGCGGTTGCGTCGACAGGCCGAAATGCAGAGAATCCAATTGCTGTAATTGGTGGTGGGGGCGGTGGTGCTTAGGGTAGAAATTTGTGGGTGATTGTTGGGTGTGTAGCTGGTGGGGTTTTGTTGATGGTGTTGCTGAGTGTATTGGTTGCGTGGGTGAGAAGGTGGGTTGGCCGGAGTTAGAATGGAGATGGCGGCGAAAGACGGCGTTGATTTGGAGAAAGCCACCGTGGGGGCAGCCAAGATGCCGGTGGCAATTAGTACTCGAACGAGACCGGTGTTAGAAAAGAGGATGTGGTTTTTAATTTTTGGGTTAATATTTTTTGAAGAGAGAGAGAGAGAGAGAGAGAAAATTGTCAATTTAGGGCATGAAGTCTGGGCTGAACGCGAAATGACCAAAATGCCCTCACTGAAAGTCACATGTCTCGCACATTGTCACTTAACGGATTTTTTTAACCTTTTTGGTCAAAAAGCCCCAAATTGATCAAAATTGTAAGTTTGGGCCCTAAATTGATATTTTTAAGACTTCAGGTCCCAATGTGGTACCGCCCGTATACTTCAGGCCCTAAATTGTCATTAACCCTAAAATATACTCCCTCATACCATCTAAAATGATTTGGTGCAAAATTTGCACTATTTTTATAATTGTGCAATTTTTGTATCAAACTTATTCAATAATTTGCTTTAAATCTTATGTCAAATAAAAATATTCTTAAAATATTCATTATCATTTTGCTTATATAATATATATATATATATATATATATATATATATATATATATATATATATATATATATATATATATATATATATATTACGTTATTTATATTTTATTTTATAAAATATTTTCATCGAAAAAAATTAAAATAAAAAGATTTTCTAAAAAATAGAGAGGAAAAAGATATAGCGCATCTATCTCTTGCACCAAATTTGGTGCAAGAAATAGAGTTGCTTCATAATAGAGCAATGTTTTAGAGTACTATTGAAGCAAAATAATGCTTTATTTAAAAAATTTAGAGTGCCGTTGAAGATAATCTCAGTCCGAATATAAAAGAGACTATTTTCCATCAATTAAGATGTCTCAAGCGGATAAATTCACCAACATAACATAAAAGAGACTTATAAAAAATAGATAATAAAACTCACTTGTTATACTAACAACAAAAACTCTTTATCCCACTTTTTCTCTCCTACTTTATTTTTTATACTTACGACACTTAGGGTCTGCTCCCGAGTTTTAGAGGAGAGAAAGGAAAGGAAGAGAAGAGAAGAGAAAAGAAGAGAAAATGAGGGAATTTAACATTTTATTTAAGTGCTCCCGAGTTTAGGAAGGAAGAGGAATGAAAAGAATTTAAATTACATCTTTACCCTTAATGAAAGAAGAGGAGAATTATATTTAAGGGGCAAAATAGGTATATCAACAAATATGTTTAATGAAATTTTCTTTCCTTTCACTTCCTCCCACTTTTGGACGGAAGTGAAAGGAAGGAAAATTTCAAATATTTTCCTCCCCTTTCCTTTCCCTTCATTCCATGTAAAACTAGGGAGCACAACTTGGAAGGAAATTTTTTAAAATTTTCTTCCACTTCCTTTCTTTTCTCTCTGTTTGGAAACTCGGGAGCACACCCTTAGGGGGCGTTTGGTTCGTGGTAAAGTGAGTAAAAGTGAGGGAATGGAATGGACAATTCCTTTTGACTTTTCCATTGAGCATGTTTGGTTCATTTTTTTGAAAAATTTTCTATTCCAAAAGGAATGAAATTCCATTTATTGGAATGGATTTTCATTCCATCCAAAAATGGGGGGAATGATCAATTCCATCAAATTCATTCCATTGGACTCAAACCCAAATTACTATTCTGTCCTCGATTCAAATCATAATAATAATAACAATAAAATAATAATAAAATAATAATAATAATAATAATAATAATAATAATAAAAATATAATAATAATAATAAATAATAATAATAAATAATAATAATAAAATAATAAAATAATAATAATTATTATAATAATTAAATAATAAAATAATAATAATAATAATAAAATAATTATAATTATAATTATTATAATAATTATTATTATAATAAAATAATAATAATAATATAATAATAAAAAATCATATTAAATAATAATAATAAAAAATAATAATTATGAAATAATAATATTAATAATAATAATAATAATAAATAATAATAATAATAATTATAATAATATAATAATAATAGTAATAACAATAAAATAATAATAAAATAAAAAATAATAAACAAATAATAAACAAATAATAAACAAATAATAATAATAATAATCTAATAATAACAATAATAACAATAATAATAAAATAATAATAATAATAATAAATAAATAATAATAATAATAATAAATAATAATAATAAAATTACAATAATAATAATAATAATTCTTATTATTATCATTATTATATAATAATAATAATAATAATAATAATAATAATAATAATAATAATGAAATAATAATAATAATAATAATAATAATAATAATAATAAAAATCATAATAATAATAAAAATCATAATAGTAATAAAAAAAATAATAATAAAATAAAATAATAATTATAATAATATATTATATTATTTGACGACAAAATAAATTAGATTATAATATTTGCTGTAAAAAATTTTTTTTTATATTTATTTTTACTTAAATGGGACGAAGGGAGTACATAATTATTGATTTTTTACATGAAGTTAAAAAAGGGTAATCTGGACATTTTATCAAATATTAATTCCATTTCAACCGTTCTTTCTTGAAATCTATATATATATATATATATATATATATATATATATATATATATATATTAAATTTGGTGAGGAGAGTTATGGCCGCCACGTGGACAAGTTTAGGCAAACTCTTGATTTTGGAGAAGCGCGTCATATCCTATTCCCAAAATCTATATAACTTTTGGTATTCTCCTTATTAGCTAATACTATTAGTTAATAATAATAGTTATTATATAGGTTAACTATTACTATCAATAGTATTAGTTAACTATAATAGTTACTTTATAAGTTAACTATTACTATTAATTGTATTAGTTAATTATAATAGTTAATATATATGTTAACTATTACTATTAATAGTATTAGTTAACTATAATAGTTACTATATATGTTAACTATTACTATTAATAGTATTAGTTAACTATAATAGTTACTATATATGTTAACTATTACTATTAATTGTATTAGTTAACTATAATAGTTACTATATAAGTTAACTATTATTATTAATAGTATTAGTTAACTATATTAGTTACTATATATGTTAAATATTACTATTAATAGTATTAGTTAACTATAATAGTTACTATATATGCTAACTATTATTATAAATAGTATTAATTTACTATATAGGTTAAGTAATAGTATTATAGTTACAATACTCCCTCCGTCCCACAACAAGTGACACACTTTGTCATTTTGGGCGTCCCACTAATAAGTCACACTTCCTAAAATGGCAAAGAATCTTTACTATTCCCTCCACTCATTCTCTCTCCTACATTATTTTAATACTCACAACACTATTATAATTTACTATTCTCTCCACTCATTCTCTCTCCTACTCAACTATCTACACTCACAACACATCAACCTTTTCACTTTTTCCTTAATTCCCGTGCGAAACAGTAACTGTGTCACTTATTGTGAGACGGATGGAGTATATGTTAACTATTACTATTAATAGTATTAATTAACTATAATAGTTAATATATACTCCCTCCGTCCCAATAAGAGCTTCCCTTTTTGCCATTTTGGGTGTCCCGCTAATAGCTTCCACTTTCCTTTTTTGGCAAAGGAATCTTTACTATTTCCTCCACTCATTCTCTCTCCTCATTATTTTAATACTCACAACACTATTATAATTTACTATTCCCTCCACTCATTCTCTCTCCTATTTTCAAATTACACTCACAACATCTTTACTTCCCTCCCATTTCCTTAATTTGCGTAATTTTTAAAAAAGTGGAAGTAATTGTTGGGACGGAGGGAGTATATATATATATATATATATATATATATATATATATATATATATATATATATATATATATATATATAAAGAAATAGGTCGTTAGTTTTTTCATTCACTTTGTTAACGTTCATAAAAAATGTTGCATACTGAAATAAATTATGACATCAAAAATAAATGACATAAAGTATGAACATCAAAAATAAAATAGCAAAAATTGCTACATTGTTAGTCACAATGCAATTCCTATTAAACTTATGTGCAACAAAGTTATTAAAATTGAACACAATTTTTCTAACTTTATAAATGTTATATTTTGATTCATTTATAATATACTTATATTATAAAAAATAAATCATGATATTAGCAAATTAGCTTCCCGTGCGGAGCACGGGTTACCTACTAGTAAAACATGAATTGCCAAGGAATTGAATGACAATTCAATTCATTTTCGTGCCAACCAAACACAAGGTTTGAACAGTTTGTATTCCTTTCAAATTCCTTCAGGATTCCAATTACATTGATCATTATATTCCTTTAATTTTTTTCTCCAGAACCAAACGCCCCCTTAGTTTTTTCATAATCTCCCATCTCACGTTCATTCCATTCCGTTTCTTTTATATTGGGACGAAGTGAATACAGTATACTCCCTCTGTCCCATTAATAACTTCACTTTTTGTCAAAACGGGTGTCCCGTTTAAAGCTTCACCTTTTCTAAAATGGCAAAAAATCTTTACTATTCCACACACTCATTCTCTCTCCTAATTTATTATTACACTTAGAGGTGCCCAGCCGGTTCGGACCGCCGGATCCGGTTCTGAACCGGCGGTTCACCAGCCCGTCTAGCATTGAACCGAAATTCGCCCGGTTATTCACAGTTTCGATTCCCGGTTCGGATCGGCCGTACCGATTTCGGTTTGAACCGTCAATTTCAAAAAAATAAAAATAAAATAAAATAAAATTACGGCGGCCGCCCAAGAGGGCCGAAGGATTACGGCCCGCCCAAGTCTAGCCCTAACTTTTTCCTTTCCAAATTTTTATCAGTTTAAAAAAAACAGTTAAATTTTTATCAGTTTCTGTTAAGTTTTATAAAAAAGTTATTTTTTTTTGATAAATAAGGCTATTTTAGACTTTTATTTACTATATACATTTTTTGAAAAAAAATTATATAAAAAAAGTTTTGAATTTTGAAAGAAATAAAACTTAACTTTTTTTTAAATAAACAAAAGTATATAAAAAAAAGGGACTGTTCCCTTAAATTTTATTAATTAAAATAAAATTACAAAAGAGGGGGACAAGCAACCTAACCCTTTTATAAATAAGGGGGGACATTTAGGAGCCTTTACCTCAACCTAACTATTACAATTAAATAAAAATAAACCTAATCTAAAGTCTAATCTATAAAATTACAATTAACCTAATCTAAAGTCTAAAGAGCGGCGTAGTTCATTCGGCTTCGCTCCCCGATGTATCTTCATCAAAGGCCTCCTCCTCCTCCTCGAAACTACTTCTTTTATCTTGAAGTCGTAGTAGGGCTCTATGCCAATCGCCGAGCAACATTTGATCTTCTAAATTATATGGAGACAACCTTGACCTTCGATCGGACAAGACATTTTCTCCTACACTAAATACTTCTTCTACGACGACGGTTGAGGCGGGAGCGGCTAGGATCTCCTTTGCTATCAATGATAGAATAGGATAGTTGTTTGCCCTTCATGCCCACCACTTTACAATATCAAATTCTTCTATAGGCTCAAAAGAAGTGGTTAAATAATTTTCAAGTTGAACAAAAGTGGAGCCACCTCGTTGACGTTTTTGAGTTCTAGAACTAATTAAATTATCTATAAAGTTAAAGGGATCGCTATCTTCGTGAAAACTACCACCTACATTTTCACTACTAGGATAAACAATATTATCAAAAAGATCATAGTATTCTCTATAAAGTGCATATACAATATTTTTAGTCTCAGTTACAACGTCTTTTACCTTTGGGATAGGTCTATCTAAAAATAAATCAAAGCCGGTAGAAAATAGATTCTTATAATAATAATCAAGTATTTGTTCTAAATCATCTTCTCTTATCCTAGGATCTAATAGTTTAGCTACTAAAAACAATGGGGGAATGTTCAAAAAATATTTAAGCCATTTTGTTCTCATCATACTAATACATTCACCTAAAATTGGACAATCTTTAAAATGCATAAATATATAACTAATTTTAGCGGCGTGTTCTAAAACTAACGGTGAAGTGGGATAGTAAGAACCGGATAATTGTACGGTAGCATCTTTAAAAACTTTCAAAATTTTCTTTAAATTATTACAAACATCCAATTGATGAGGTAATATTATAGTTGAATACTCTATTTGTTGAATAAACTGACACAATAGTTCACGAAAATCATAAGAGTCGGATAACATTTTATAAGTGGAATTCCATCGGTTTGAAACATCTAGGAAAAATCTTTTAGGTGGGATATTATTTATTTTACAAAATCTAATCCACAATTTTGTTACACTATGATTTCTCATTATATAAGCAAGAACTTCCTTAATTGGGGCTACATGTTTCTTTAAAGTTGATAAACCATCTTGCACACACAAATTTAAAATATGACATATGCACCTAACATGAAAAATTTTACCCCCAATGGATAGTTGACAAATTTCAATGAGTGATGGTAGACTAGCAGTATTATTAGCAGCATTATCAAATCCAATTGAAAAAATTTTGTGAACTAATCCATATTCTTGTAAAACTATAGCAATTTTGTTACAAATATTTTGAGCGTTATGAACAGTATCAAAAGATTTATATGCAATTAATCGTTTTTGTAATTTCCAACTACTAATAACCCAATGACATGTAATTCCTATATAGCTATGAGTTTGCCAATGGTCACTCCATATATCGACACATATTGACAATTTTTGGGATAAATCTTTAAACATATTAATTAAAGTTAATTTCCCTTGTAGATATTGGGCTTTAGTATCACGAGTACTTGTATTTTTATTAATTTATTTATCCGCGGGATTTAAACAAAGTTGTGCCATATTAGACCATAATCTATCATTACTAAAATTAAAGGGTAATCCTTTAGCAGCAGTATATTTTGCCATTTTTCTTCTATACGTTGCATTATCAAATTTAAATAATTGCGAAGACGTACCTTGTGAGGATCCCGTAAATCCTTGTAGTTGTGTTTGATCTTGGGCATCTCCAACTTGGTCGGGGTGCTTTGACGTCAAGTGTCTTTTAAATGTCCCATAACCATCTCCATGGGTAAAGACAAATTTTTTAGTGCAATGGTTGTAAGAAACAGTGTATTGGTTGGTACCTTCAATTGGCTCTTTTGAAAAGTGCACGGTCATGATGTCCGACCTCCCCGTGGTTCGACCTCCTCGACCTCGGATTTTACCACCACCTCGCGCTTCACTTTGGGTTTGAGTAGTTTGAGTGTTACTCCCTTGGGTATGACCATGACCACCCATTGGAAATGTTGTATCAACTTCGTCATCGCTCAATTCGAGCGTTTCATTTGAAATTGGTTGTATATTATCCCAAATGGAATCATCGGGGGGTGGGAATTGGATGCGTAGTTGCCTTATTCTTTCCCTTATCGCCACCGCCGCCACGAGATGAAGACATTTTTTTTTTTTGTGAAAAGATGGAATTATGTGAAAAAAATGAAATTATGGAGACTTTGAGACTTTGAAAGTTTGAGATAATATAGAGATTAATTGAGAGTTGAGAGATAGATTGAGAGAGAGAGATTGAGAGAATGAGTAGAGAATGGTGTGAAAAAAATGAAGGGAGGGGGAGGGTATTTATAGGTTGGAAAATGAAGAGAAAAAGAAAAAAAAAACTTTTTTTTTTTTTTTACATTTTGGTCCCTAAAACGGTTAATTTTTTTTTTACATTTTGGTCACTAAACAGTCAAAATGACCGTTAGCTAACGGTCATTAAACAGGCACCGTCGGATCAGCCGAATCAACGGCCCAGATCAATTAGCCGTTAGGTTGCCGGTTCTGGTTCGTGAAGCGCCGGTTCCGGTTCCGGTTCACGGTTCATAAACCGGCGGTTCACCGGTTTTCGAATGTACGAATCGTAACCGGACCGAAAAACCGCCGGTTCACGGTTCAGGCGGTTCACGGTTCAGGCGGTTCGGTTTCCCTCCGGTTTTGGGCCGGTCCAATTCCGGTCCGAATCGACGGTTCGGGACCGGTTGGGCATCTCTAATTACACTCACAACATTTTTCAAATTTACTATTTTCTTCACTCATTCTCTCTTCGATTTTACTATTACACTCACAATATTTTGTCCACTCACCAATTTTCTTAATTTGCGTGCAGGGATCAAAATGGTGAAATTATTATTGGAAAGGAGGGAGTCCATTAAAAAAAGAGAATTGTTATTTACCCCCGCAACATTACTCAATACCCCCGCACTACTAAATCTACCCCACATTCAACACTATCCCACCACCCCTTTTCCTATTTTACCCCCTTTCTTTTTCATTTATCCTCTTCTCTAAAAATATCCTCTCCCTCCTACCCAGATCTACAACACCGTCACCTCCCTGCAAATATCTTGATTCGAAATGTGGACAAGGAGGAGCAGTCGAGGCTGGACGCCATTGCCAGACAAAAGAAGAAAATCGATGTCCCACAAGACCTTTTTTTGTGTTTGCAGGAAATGCAGAAGAATTTTGTGTAGCAAAGAACAAAAGAGAGAGGCTCTGAAACTATTGGATCTTGAGAATAGTTACCAAGTGTTTGACGAATTGATTCAAAGAGCTTCTAAATGCGTTCCTTCGAGTTCTTCGATGGGTGCTTCTATTTCTACTGGGAATTCAAGCAGTCTGTCTTTGACAAATAAGGCTACTTTCTCGAATTCAAGTTTATATTCACCTGGTGCATTGAGGGAAATGACTGTTTTGTTTTGGAGGGGGAATTAAAGTATCAAATGGTTGAAGCTCCATCATCGTCAATGTCGCCGTCGCCTAAGACAAAGGGAAGAATAGTCCGCTCTTCTTCCGCCTTCAGATCACCCCTCATAATTCCAAACCCTACATGGCCGTTGCCGGAGAAGACGAAGAACATGACGTTAATATTGCACTTTACAGCTGACGATAGAAACTTAGTGAGGTTGTGGGATATTGAGGCATTATTTTGAAAATAGTAGTGCGGGGATATTGAGTAATGTTGTGGGGGTGAATAACAATTCTCTTAAAAAAATTCCATAGTGGCAAGAGACGTAAATTCAACAAAGAATCAGGGCATCCTCCAAAGTCCAATCCGCGCGCTTTCCATTAGACATTTAAGTAACTAAAATTACCAAATCCCACATATATTCAAATAGAGTAAACGTAGAGAAGAGAAGAGAGAGAAATCGATCTCAAGCTCAGCAATGGAGTTGCAGAGGGGATTCCGGCTCCTCCTGCAACAATACAAAGCCCTCTTCACTAAAAACTTACTCCTCTCATGGCGGAACAAGCGCTCCACTTTCCTTCAACTCTTCTCTTCAATATACTTCATCTTCCTCATTTTCTGCATCCAGAAAGCCATTGAATCTCGCTTTGCCACTTCCACAAACTTCAAAAACGTCTTTGACCCGGAACCCCTTGTCTTCCCGCCAATCCCGCCATGCGAGGATAAGCACTATGTCAAGCACCCCTGTTACGATTTTGTGTGGAGCGGGAATCAGAGTTCTAGGATTAGATCCATTGTCAAGCGGATTATGGCGAATAATCCCGGTAGACCTATTCCTTCTACCAAGGTTCGTTTCGTAACCGTAATTAATTTTCATCCTGATTCTGTGGCGCACTAATTTCTATTTCTCTCGGGTTATGAGGGTTATAATTTTAATAAATGCTGGGGTTTAAAAGCCTCATGTACATAAATGCTGGGGTTTAAAAAACATTGTTTACCGTCCAACTATATCTTCGATTCGACCATTTGTAGCACTCCCTTTTATTTTTTTCAACTTGTGAAATTCTCACTCGTAAAAGTTACTGAAATGCTATTTTAGGGTTTGGGGGGTGGGGGAAACTAAAATAGAAATTGAGACTTTTTATTCTTGACCGGATTCGGATTACCCCCTCTGTCCCATAATAATATGAATAAATTGGCTTGACACAAGAATCAATAAGAAAAGTGAAAATTGTAAAGACCAAGATCTTTCAAAAAATTTCAAAGAGAAGCGAGATGAGAGGGATTGAATGAATGACTCAAGGAAGGAAGTGGAAGGACCTGTGATGATTATATCATCAACGTAGACAAGGAGGAGGAGACGATGGGAATTTTTGTTGTAAGTAAATAGTGAGGGATCCGCAATTGAGGGACAAAAACCGAATGAGGTAAGAAATTGCTTGAGAACTGTGTACCAAGCACGTGGTGCTTGTTTTAGACCGTAGATGGCTTTTGAGAGCCGACAGACATGAGAGGGTTTGGAAGAATCTTGGAACCCGGGGGGTTGGGACATGAAAACAGTTTCGGAGAGATGACCTTGAAGGAAGGCATTGTTAATATCAAGTTGACGTAGAGACCAAACTTGGGTGATAGCTAGAGAAAGAATTAGACGAATGGTGACGAGTTTGACAACTGGACTGAAGGTTTCAGAATAGTCTAGTCCGGGTCGTTGATGGAACCCTTTGGCTACAAGACGGGCTTTGTATTTGTGGATGGTATTATCGGGGTTATATTTTATACGGAAAACCCATTTGCAACCGACAATGTTTGGTGCTTCATGGGAAGGAACTAAGGACCAAGTTTGGTTGCGTAAGAGTGCATTGTACTCTTCACGCATGGCCTCATGCCAGTGGGGAGTGGAGAGAGCCTGTTTGGTGGTGGTTGGGAGGTAGGTAGGTGAGGAGAGAGTAGTTAGGTTTGCATATTTAGGATTGGGTTTGCGTATACCATGGGAGAGACAGGTGGTTATGGTGCGGGTAGGTGGAGCGGAGCGGCGGTTGGAGTGGGTGAGTTGGGTTCGGCAGGGAGCAGGGGTTGGGGATGGAGGCAGCAGGAGGGTGTGGGGAGTCACTGCAGGTGGGCCAGGCAGGCTGGGGTGGTGGTGGTATATTTGGGGTGTTGTTGACAGCAGTGTTTTGAGGGTTGATGTTGGTAGTGGGAGATGGGAGAATGGGAATGGAGAAGGCACACCATTCAGATGAAGAGAGAGGAGGAGGAGTAGTGCGTTGAGATATGAGGGAAGTGTATGGAGGAAGTAGAGAAAGGTAATTTGTGACTTTTATTTATGTCACAGGCATTACAGTTGGAGTAGGGTTTTGATGAGATAGGCAGAGAAAATTGTTTTTGGAGTATGGAAATTATAGGGGTTGCGGGATGACCTAATTTGTGGTGCCACGAGTGGAGAGAGGTAGTGGTACTAGGGTGTGCTTCAATGAAAGCGGAAGTGTTTGTGGGGACATGAGGTTGTGTCGGGTTCCAAAGGTAGACACCTTGGTCAATGATTCCATGAAGAAGAGGTTGTTTTGATGCGATTGATTTAATGGTGAAGGGATGAGGGTGAGAATTCAATGATAGCATGATTATTCTTACAGAATTGTGAGACGGAAAGGATGTTTCTAGAGATGGTAGGAACATGTAAGGTATTATGAAAGTGAAGTGTGAAGGTGGGGTTGGAAAGGGTAAATGTACCAATGTTGGAGATGGGAAGAGAGGAGCCATCACCTATGATTACACCATCATTACCATGATATGGGCGATGAAGAGTAAGGTTTTGTAGGTTGTTGGTGATGTGGTGTGTTGCCCCACTATCCACAAGCCAGGATGTGAAGACGGTAGAAAGGGGTCAGAGCAGCGTACGCGAGGTGGAGATTCTGAATGGTTGGTGGCAGAATGTTGATTGGATTGGGTTGTGTAGATGGTGGGATGGAGGGAAAAGTAACGGTGGGATAATCCCTCTTGAATCGATTACATTGGGACGTAACATGTCCCTTGCAATTGCAGTATTGGCACTTACCATTGAAGAAGCCTGAAGTATGGTTGTGGGTGGCCGATGGCACTAGGGTTTGGGTTGTATAGTCATGAGTAGCCATGGTAGAATAGTAAGGTTTTGAAAATGAGGTGACGGATGTTGCAGGTGCAGCGGAAGTGTAGATTAGGTTTGGGGTTTACGGAGGAGGAGATGAGAAAAATGGCTGGTGGGGTTTAGCCGAGAGCAAGTTGGGGTTTGGGAGAAATGAAGGGAAGTGTTTTATTTGATCACAATGCTCTGATACCATGTAAAGACTTTGGCAAATGATGATTCTTAACAAAAATGTGATGGGTTGTAAGTGTAGATGGTTGGATAAGAGAAAGAAAGTGAATTAACTCGGTAATTATTGTGAGTATGATAAGTGAGCATCAGTAATATTTTAGGACTTTGCTGATTACTTGAGACAATCAAAAGGGGACTTTTTGCATATTACTATGAGATAGAGGAAGTATGTGTTTACACTTTTTCCATGTTTGTTTGAATTGAATTGTAAGATCAATTTAAATTGGAATATTACCAATTTATACAATGTATTATAATTTCGATTTCAATAAAGGAAGTGAACTATCTATTGACATATCTATTGACAGTATAATAAAATGTACTTTTTAATATTCTTACAAATAATGCAATGAGATTGCATTTTTTGTGTCAAAATTAGAAAGTATGTTGAATAAAAATAGTACTTAAATTGCATTATATGCCACGAATTGATAAAGTATACTCCATCCGTCTCGCAAAACTTTACCCCTTTACTGTTGAAAACGGAAAATAAGGAATAATGTTATTAAAGTAGGTGTTGTGAGTGGGAGGAGAGAGAATGAGTGGAGAGAATAGTAAAATTGAAAAGTGTTGTGAGTATGACAAGTGGGTCCCATGAATAAAGAAGTATTACAAAATTTTCTTTTTAGGAAAGTGAAACGTTAAAGTGGGACGCCCAAAATAGTAAAAGGGGTAATGTTTTATGGGACAGAGGGAGTATTGAATGAGCTGTCACTAGATAGTATATTACATTGATTGTAAAAAAAATGTGAAATTACGTTGCATATTTTGGTAATTCACCAAATTAAATTCTATGGAATTCATTGGGTGAATGACCAATATATGAAACATATTATCACGTATTTTACAGTTAATGTAATGTACTCGCTAGTGACATTTTAATGATATGTACTTTATTATTTTGTTACAAATAATGGAATCACTCTAACGATGTTAAAAAAAGTTGATGAGAATGTCATGTGTCATCCTGGTCAGTACGCCACATAAAAAGATCTAACTCCTTTTAAATACATTAATATTCGTTAAAAAACCACTAACATTGTAAAGAAAAACAAACACCGTTAAATAGACACCCATTTCAACCTTCTTCTCCATTTTCTAAACACTGCTTTCAACCCACCGCTGTCACCACCGCCATCGCGACAACTATGAATACACCACCACAATTCCAAAAACACCTTTGTTTACCTCTAAACATTGGGTCAGAGTAAATCCATTTCCTGCACCAAACATGCCTTAGGTGTCATTAACGAAGAGGCTGAAAGTGGATCTTGTGATTTTGGTGCAGCTGAAGGTAGTAAAGGACCGACTGCAAACATTGTCTTCAACCCACCTCTGCCACCACCACCACCACCACCATAACCATGACTACTACCACCACAACAGAAAATCACAAAATTCCAGATTCTTTTTGCAATTCGAAAACTGTTGAATGAATCAAATCTCACATTCAATTTTTGAGTCAAATTTTCAAAGGGGGTTTTCAAATCAAATATTCAACAAACCTAGATTCGTTTTGTAATTCGATTACGTAGACAAATCGAAACCTAGATCTTGGAGAAGATCGTCTAGGTTCACCATTCAAAGGCGAAGGTTGGTTATGGGTTCTTCGACTTCTTTCATTTCAATCGAAACCCATATATTGGAGGTGGATGTTGGGTTCACTTCAGATCTAGGATTTGGCAGGGAGGCGTGCGACGGTGTAGTGAGGGTGGCTTGGGAGGGAGGAGGGAGGGCGGAGGGAGGGGTGGTGAGGAGCTCTAAACTTTATAGTTATTGCAATATACATGAATACTCCGCATTATCTACAATATAATATGACAAATCCATATTCAAAGATGTAGATAAGAAAGGCGAATATAGTAACCTAATAAATGTAAGGCACTCATTTTGAATTAAAAGAGTCTTTTTCATACAAAGGGAACTCTTGTGAATGAAGGGGTACTATCCAAAAGAGTGAAAAGGGACTATCTGTTACTAGGAAGGAGTGATTAATGATACTTTGGTTATGCAATGATATATTGTTCATTTTCCAAGTCATCTTCGGCTACATACCGGATATTTTTTACCCATCACAAGCAAGATAGCTAAGGGGGCGAATAACTGTGTTCGGGCAGTGGAAACCCGTTACAGTAAACAAGTCCCAAATCTTTGGCTCTTCTTAGTCATTTGACGCATTCTGCCATTCCCACTCACCTGATAATATTTGAAGGCATATAAGCTTTCATCACCAGGAACAAATAAACTTATGTCCAATTGAATTTATCACTTGGCTTACTATAATGATCAGCTGATGAATGTTCATTGCTTTGCTTTAGACAGTGATGCTCTAAATTTTCCCAGGAACCACTGCAATTAACTGCAGCATGCCCTTGGCGTTCTTGTTGATTTGTTGTTTGGTAAATTCAAATTTTCAGAATCTTAATTTTGAGGACTAGTAAGAAAATATAAATTTCTTGAAAGGATCTAATTTTGTCTCCAAGGATATCTTGACAGATGCTTCCATATGACATGAGTTTGTGACAATTATGATTTGCAACAAGACTGCTAGGATAAATGTTTCATGCCTCTTTGAGCAGGTCACATCATTCAGAACAAGCAGTGAAGTGGACACGTGGCTTTTCAATAAACCTATGCACTGCCCTGGAGCCTTACATCTTGTGGAGAGAAATGCAACTGTAATAAGTTATGGAATACAAACAAACTCTACCCCTCTTGCAAAGAGAGGAAATTTTGAAGATCCAACATTCAAATTCCAAATTCCACTTCAAATGGCCGCTGAGCGAGAAATTGCAAGGTCATTGATAGGAGGTACTCAATAGCAATTCTGTTTCTGTTTTATTTGTCATGCAGCTTGATGCTGTTTATTATTTTATTTTTATTTTTGTTCAATCGCAAGCCTAATATCCAGTTTTTTTGTGGATGCACAAGCAGATCCATCGTTTAGCTGGCTTGTTAGTGTGAAGGAATTTGCGCACCCTGCAATTGACAAGTTTTCTGCTGTGGCTACCGTAGGTCCGAGTTTTTTCCTGGCAATTGCCATGTTTGGTTTCGTGTTCCAGATTAGTTCATTGGTCACAGAGAAAGAACTCAAGCTTCGCCAGGTACGGAGAAGTTGTATCTTGTTTTTGAAAGAAATAATTTACTTTTATTGCCTTATACTATTCTTTGTCTTCTTACAGGCAATGACCATGATGGGTCTTTATGATTCCGCTTATTGGCTGTCATGGCTTACCTGGGAGGGATTAATCACATTGCTTTCATCTCTTTTGACTGTGCTCTTTGGGATGATGTTTCAGTTCAGTTTTTTCTTGAACAACAGCTTTGTAGTTGTTTTTCTTGTGTTCTTCCTTTTCCAATTAAATATGGTAAGATTCTTAACCCAACATAAATTTTTCATCATAATATTTTTTGAGCATACCTTATGTAGATTTTAGAATATTTGATGGCCGGTGTTTCTCACTTCTGCTGCAGGTTGGTTTTGCATTTATGATTTCAGCTTTTATCAGCAAGTCCTCGTCCTCCACGACTATTGGTTTCTCTATGTTTATCATTGGATTTCTGACGCAGGCAAGTTCCTCCTCAGAAATATTTAAGAAAAAAAATACTGATTCAGTTAGATAACATGTCTATTTGTTTTGCAGCTCGTTACAGCATTTGGATTTCCCTACAGTGATACCTTCTCTGATATCTGCAGGATCATCTGGTCACTCTTCCCACCTAATCTTCTCGCTAAAGCACTTATGTTGCTTTCTGGTGCTACATCCACTCCCGAGGACCCTGGAATCAATTGGAGTAGTAGGGCAAAGTGCACAATAAATGACGACGAGTGTTTGATAACAATTGTATGCATCTTTGTGCTTGACTTCCGTGCACTTGCACAGTTTTGGTCACATATTCCTGCTTCTACTGCTCCTTTTCATCCTGCCATTACCTACTTTTTTTTAATAAAAAATTGAGTTTTTTTATTAATGAATGACTAAATCTGTTACAAGAGTGACACTTGAAAGTGCATGTAAGCTTTCTTATCCACTTAATACAGCTGTCCATGTTCAAAGGACTCATTCATACATTCTGATTGTTTGGGCAGAATGATATCTATATATGGCTTACATCAACATTTGCTCTGTGGTTAGTTCTGGCTATCTATTTCGACAATATATTCCCAAACTCATCAGGAGTGAGAAAATCAGTTTTCTACTTTCTGAACCCTGGATATTGGACAGGAAAAGGTGGTAACAAGGCAAAAGGTAACGGAAGGAAGTAACGTGATTGTTGTCCTACTTTCTTTTTAAAGTTCAATTTCTTCTAAGTCCTGAGAAACCCTCAATCTTTCTTTTTATAGAGGGTGGTGTTTGTAATGGTAGCTGCACCAGCTCCCTTCCACCATTGGAGCATACAACTCCAAATGATGAGGACGTTCTTGAGGAGGAAAATATAGTGAAAAAACAATCTCAGGAAGGGGTCCCTGATCCAAGTCTTGCAGTTCAAATACACGGTCTTGTAAAAATATTTCCTGGGACAACCAACATTGGTTGTTGTAAATGCAAGAGGAGTTCACCGTACCATGCTCTAAAGGTAAAGCTGTCATATTTCTCAAAGATTAACTTCAAAAAAGATAAACTATTTTAAGGAGGATGTTTTGCAAAGATGCTGGCTGATTTACCTAAGGATATAATCTGGACGTTATTTTTAGGGCTTATGGATGAACTTCAAAAAAGATCAGTTATTTTGTCTTCTTGGGCCAAATGGTGCTGGGAAAACTACTGCAATTAATTGTTTAACTGGAATCACACCTGTTACTGCTGGAGATGGTAATAGGTTCTTTCTGATTTTCATTTCTTAGTGTAGCCCCGTTTTGTGAATCACAATTTCTTATGATTGTATGGCATGTCTTGTAAACAGCGTTAATATATGGACATTCCATTCGAAGCTCGGCTGGAATGTCAAACATTCGTAGAATGATAGGGGTTTGCCCACAGGTAACTCCTTTCATCCTGACCCCTAGCTTCAAAACAAAGTTAAAACACACACACACACAGATATGAATGTATAACTTTCATTCTGGCCAATAGTCATTCAGAAATGAGGTTAAGTTTCTGCTTCTATGTCAATAGTTTGACATTCTCTGGGATGCACTATCTGGTCAAGAGCACCTCCACCTCTTTGCAAGTATTAAGGGTCTGCCCTCTTCTTCAATTACAGGGGTACGTGTAGCAATAGCTTAGAACTTATCTTATATATTCTGTGTGATACGGAGTATTATGGGTCTGAATAAATAAAAAAAAATAAAAATCAATAGCATAGAACTTATCTTATATATTTGGAGTAATATGGGTACCACGCGGTGGATGAGACAACATTCCGAATTGAATTTATATACTTTTATACAGGTTGTTGAGAAATCATTAGCAGAGGTGAGACTTGTTGAGGCTTCCAGAATGAGAGCTGGTAGTTATAGTGGAGGCATGAAACGCCGCCTCAGTGTTGCAATAGCCCTCATTGGTGAACCAAAGTTGGTCATTTTAGATGAACCGGTATATATTTTAGAAACTATACTTTTCCAATAAAAGTAAAATAAAATAAAATATATTATCTTGTAAAATTTTAATGTGCAGACTACTGGTATGGATCCAATAACGCGAAGGCATGTTTGGGACATTATCGAGAATGCAAAAAAAGGGAGAGTCGTTGTACTTACAACACATTCAATGGAAGAAGCTGACATCTTAAGTGACCGTATTGGGATCATGACCAAAGGTAGGCTTCGCTGCATTGGAACGTCTATATGGTTGAAGTCAAGATTTGGAACTGGTTTTGTTGCTAATGTTAGCTTCTCTGGGAGCACTAATGGGACACCTACCAGAGATGAATTCCCCACAACAAACCATGAGGCCGTCAAACAGTTTTTCAAAAATGTACGGTGAATTATGGGAAAACTTCATTTATGTCTATCGTACTTTGGGATGTGTTTCACTTTTACCATCAAAGTTTATTTTTACCGTCGTACTTCAAACAATTGTGTCATTTTATAACAATTTTGGGTTAACAATGACAATATTGTTTGTAGTACAATGGTAAAATGAAATAAATTTGGGTCTAAATAACAGATTTGAGCATAAAATGACACCATTGTTTGTAGTACGATGGTAAAAATGAAAAAAATAAAGTTCAATGGTAAAAGTGAAACACACCCCAAAGTACGATGGACAAAAATGAAGTTTTCCCTTGAATTATTAACTGAAAAATTTCTGGTTTTGAATCAAGAATCATTTTCACAGCATTTAGGTGTGGTACCAAAAGAGGAGAACAAATCATTCCTAACCTTCGTCATACCACACGACAATGAGAGCTTACTGCCGGTAAAATGCTTTTCATTCTATTATAATTTAGAAGTTTCTTTTTCTTAGGTTTGAAATCTCACAACTAAGGTTCTTAATTTCCTCAATGGAGTTTTTTTAAAATATATTTGTTGTAATCCTTTAGCAATTCTTGCCCACAGGATTTCTTTGAAGAGCTCCAAGACAGAGAAGGTGAATTTGGTATTTCAGACATCCAATTGAGTCTTACAACCCTTGAAGAAGTCTTTTTGAACATAGCAAAGCAAGCAGAGTTAGAAAGTGCTGCTGCTGAAGGGAGATTTACCACTTTGACTTTGACCTCAGGACCTTCAGTTCAGGTAAGTCTGCTATGAATTCAATTGCATATTTTTCATGATTACAAGAAATGAACTGGTCAACAGTAGCCAAATAGATCTAGCTCGAAAGGCATCAGTTATAAGTGTCACTATTGTAACACCTTAAGTTAGCAATTAACTAAAAAAAAGGGTCAATAGTGAGTCAATTTTTTTTTCCAATTTTCTAAGGAGATTCTTGATGATTATGCAGATACCCGTAGGAGCAAGATACGTAGGAATTCCAGGAACCGAGTCTGAAGAAAATCCTAGAGGGATAATGGTTGAAGTATTTTGGGAGCAAGATGATTCTGGTGTTCTCTGCATATCTGGCCACTCATCCGAAACACCAATACTACCTCAGGTTCAACTAGATGCAACTTCAATGCCGTCTTCTGGACGGAATTTCTTGGGGCGATCAGGACCGGCTCGTGGAATAGCTATCAGTCCTGATGAAATTGATAATGCAACTTCTTAATGATGATGAGATTTGTAGAATATAGAGTGAGGCTTCCTGAACCAATATGATTCTTTATGTTGTTGTACTTGTACATTATAGTCAGTGGCGGATCTACACCAAAACATTTGGGGTACACCAAAACATTTGGGGTTGCCTGTTCTTTACTAAAAAAAAAAATTGGCGCAAAACTAAAATTCAAAAGGTTTACATACATAAATATAGTAGGCTTCAATACGTCTACATTACATAAAATAAACACAATTTACATTTGACGTTTCCTAGGATTCATCTTTTGAAAATAAGTTAAAATCTCATCATCACTAATGGTTCTGAATACATCCCTTTCAACAAAAGTTACCAAACGGTCATTTAACCATTCATCCCCCTGTTGTGAATATGGCCCTCCACACCCAAGCAAACCTACAAGAATAATTAGTGCACACAAACCAAGCACAAGAAATCAACGAAACAGAAAAGAACACAAGAAATTGTTAACCCAGTTCACCAAATTGATTGGCTACGTCTGGGGGCACTACCAAGCCAGGATCTTGCACTATGTATGTAAATTATGTGTTACAATGAGTTTAGGGGCGGAACATTGCTTTATATATGTGCCCCGGAAATAAAAGCCAAACCCTAGCCAAGCCCAAGAGAATAAAAGGCCCGTCAAAAACAATTCCCTCGGTCAGGCCTTGAGGCGCCCGCCTCAAGGTAGTTCATGCGGCCGCCTGGAATAGTTCCAACCCTTGCCCACCTCTCGGCCTTTGAGGCGCCCGCCACCCTAGGAACCAAGCGCCCGCCCCAAGCAAGCATGAACAACGTCAAGCCAACTGCACGCGAGGCGCCCGCCTCGCCTTCCCCAGGCGCCCGCCTCATACTCCTTGAGAAATCCTCCCTTGGTTGGTCTTCTATTCCAACAATCTCCCACCTAGAGATCAACCACATATACGAGCCCCGTATCCGTTCTTCAACTCATCCTTGGTGTCCTCCTAGTGCTCACCTCGATCATGGTAGTGCCATCCTCCTCTCTCATTCTTCAAGCCCAATTGAAGCTTTGCACAGCTTCAATTTCTCAAGGTTCACAACCTTTGTCAACATGTCAGCCGGATTTTCCGATCCCAATATCTTCTCAAGCCACAAAGTCTTCTCCTCCAAGAGATGCCGGATATAGTGAAACCTTAATTCAATATGCTTCGTCCTTGAATGAAACGCCGGATTCTTTGCGAGTGAATTGCACTCGGCATCCGTAGAGAATATTACCACTTCGCGTCTTCCCAAGTTCACCCGAAGTTACGCGGCCAAACCATCTCTTTACTTGCTTGCTCCGTCATCGCCACATGCACGCACGCGGTCGTGACCGCCACGATCTTTTGTAACTTAGAAGCCCAAGAAATAGTTTGTACCACCCAATGTAAACACATAGCCCGTAGTACTCCTTCTTTTATCAAGATCACTTGATGCCAAGTCCGCATCAACATAACCCGCTAACACCACTTCCTTGCTTGAAAAACACAGAGCCTTACCAGCAGTACCCTTCAAATAACGTAGGATCCACTTAACCGCTTCCCAATGTTGCTTTCTGGATTGCCCGTGAACCGGTGACAACTCCCACCGCATGTGTGCGATGTATCGGAGGCCTTATGCATGCGCCCATTGCATACATGAGACTCCCCACGGGTGAAGCATATGGAGTTCTCTCCATCTTGTCACGCTCTTCCTTGTCCCTAGGCGAGTCTTTCTCGGATAACTTGAAATGCAAACCCAATGGTGTCCCCGTTGGTTTTGCCCCTTCCATACAAAATCTTGCCAAGACTTTCTCAACATATTCTGATTGTGAAAGAACCAACTTGCCCGACTCCCTATTCCGATCAATCCGCATGCCCAAGATTTTCCTTGCCTCTCCCAAATCCTTCATCTCGAACCGCTCTGACAACTGAGTCTTCAACCTGTTTACCTCTCTACTGCTAGAGCCCGCTATCAACATGTCGTCCACATATAACAGCAAGATAATATACCCATTGTCCGTGTTCTTGAAGTAGCAACAATGATCCGCCTCACATCTGATAAAATCAATGTCGTGCATGAATCCGTCAAATTTCCTGTACCACTGCCTAGGAGCTTGTTTAAGGCCATACAAGCTCTTAGTCAATCTGCAAACTAGCTCCTCATTACCCTTAGACAAGTAACCCTCTGGTTGTGCCATGTAGATCTCCTCCTCCAAATCCCGTGAAGAAAGGCGGTCTTCAGCATCCATCTGTTTCTAGCTGGCAAGTCATCCGCCACTACTATCCCCAGAACCATTCTCGATAGTGGTCATCTTCACAACCGGAGTGAACAGCCGGTGTAGTCAATACCATACTTCTGCTGAAACCGCTTTAACAACCGGTCTTGCCTTGTAACGTTTGCTACGCGTCTGCTTCCTCCTTGATCCTGTAAACCCATTTGTTATGCGGCGCCTTCTTCCCCTTAGGTAGTTTAGTCGACTCCCAAGTTTTGTTAGCCTTCAATGAGACCATCTCATCATCCATCGCAGCTTTCCACTTGTCACAAAGCACACTACGAACCGCCTCCGCATAACATTCCGGTTCCCCATTATCTCAACAACAAATAATAATTCGAAGGAGTATACTGTCGGGTGATCCACGCAATCTGCTGGATCTACGCAGCGGAATTTCCGGTTACGGAGTATGTGGTTCATCTTCAATGACCTCCTGACCATGGTCAACATGAGCTGTCCTGCTCCCACCCGAGTCTGGAATATCAACCTCTACACTACAACCTCCGGTTCGAACTAGTGTCATCCAGATGCCCCCTTTCTATCCTTGTACAAAACCTGTTCATTGAATACCACATCTCGACTACGAATAACCTTATGGTTTTTATCATCCCAAAATTTATACCCGAAGTCATCCCCGCCATACTCCACAAACGTACATGCTTACTTAGGACTTAGCATCTAATTTAGTTCTTTCAGCAGAGTCAATATGAACATAAGAAACGCAGCCAAATACGCGAAGAAAGGACAGATTTACCTTGCCACTCCAAGCTTCCTCTGGAATTCCATTCCCAATGGAACCGACGGTCCCCTATTGATCAAGAAAGCTGCCGTGTCAGCTGCATATGCCCGAACGTCTTCGGAAGTCCACACTTCAATCTCATACTTCTAGCCCGCTCGTTCAAAGTCCTGTTCATCCTCTCTGCTACCCTCGTTGAGTTGTGGAGTCTTCTTTGGAGTCTTCTCCATACGAATACCATTCGCAAAGCCTGATATTCCCTAAACTCGCAAGCTCATACTCCCCACCGTTGTCGATCTTAAGCACTTAAGCTTAAGTCCCGTTTGATTCTCCACCAAAGCCCTCCACTTCTTGAACACCTCGAAAGCCTCATCTTTCCCCTTCAAGAAATAGACCAGACCTTCCTTGTAGAATCATCAATGAAAGTCATGTAATATGACGCACCACGAAGATGTAAGGAGATGGCCCCCAAGTCCGTGTGAACCAATTCCAACTTTGTTTCCCTCGATCCCTACTGTCCTTGAGAAATTACTTCTCCCTTGTTTGCCAAACATACAATCTTCGCAGATCCCCACGTTGGCTTGTCTTGAGCCGGTAGTAGACCACTTGGAACAAAGTACCTTCATCCACTGTCTCACTCATGTGACCCAATCGACGGTGCCACAAATCGGTATCACCCTTGGCTGCTGCCACCGCAATACTATCCTTGGTGTTGTTCGCCAAATACAAAGTACCCTCCTTATTACCCCGAGCGATCTCACAATCCTCCTTGGTAATAACCCAGGTTCTGCAGCCGAAAGTCACCTTGTAACCCTCGTCATCCAAGCCCAACCGAAAGTAAGTTCTTCTTCAAACCGGAATGTGTCGAACCCCGTTCGGATGTAGAACCTTCCCGTCCGATGCTCCTATTGACATCCCCCTTCCCTTGATTTCCAAAGGCTCCCATCGGCTAGATAGACCTTCCCGAAATCACCTGGAAGTATAATTCTCCATCTCTTCCTTATGCCCGCAAGAGTGGAATGATGCCCCGAATCCAGCACCCGTGATTCTAGTGCACTACTAACACTCGAGAACCGCACATCGTCACCTTCGATTGCCACATTCGCCCGATTGCCCTTACGATTTGGACAATCCCTCTTAAAGTGTCCCAACTCCTTACAATAATAGCACCGAACAGAACCCTTTGCAACCTTTGGTTTGTTCTCCACGGCTTTGACCTTACCACTCACAACGTTCTCCGCTTGATTCGGTCCTTCCTGTTTGCTAGTACCGGCTTCCCCTACTAGTAGTAGCCAAAGCCGATCCCGAAGCACTTGATGTCCCCAACTTCTTCATGCGATTTTCTTCACCTAAAAGAAAGTCTTTAACATCATCATACTTCAATTTATTCTTACCTGCTGAAGCGTTGATTGCAGTCACCGTTCCGCTCCAACTTGCGGTAAAGAAGCTAGCAACAGACATGCATGAACCTCGTCATCGAACTTGATCGCCACCGCAGTCAATGAATCTATGACATCCATAAACTCATCAATGTGTTTAGCCAAGGATCCTCCCTCTTGCATCTTGAGACTACCCATCTTGCGTATCAAATCAACCTTATTTGCAGCAGACGGAGTTTCAAATCTCTCAGTAAGATAATCCAATAGCTCCTTGGTGGTTGTAGCCTTCTTGGTAGTCTTCGCGATCCACTTTGACAAAGTAGATCTCACCACCCCTAAAGCCTTCCGATCCATGAGTTCCCATTCTTCCTGATCTTCGTCTTCCGGTTTGACTCCCTTCAGAGGCTTGTAGAGATCTTTGTTGTACAAGAGATCTTCAATCTGCATCCTCCAATATCCGAAATCAGACCCATCGAATTTCTCCACCGCTTGTTTGTCCTTGCCCATTCTTGATTGCTTGAAACAACTCCCTTGATCCTAAACCAAGAGCTCTGATACCAGTTGTTGTGAATATGGCCCTCCACACCCAAGCAAACCTACAAGAATAATTAGTGCACACAAACCAAGCACAAGAAATCAACGAAACAGAAAAGAACACAAGAAATTGTTAACCCAGTTCACCAAATTGATTGGCTACGTCTGGGGGCACTACCAAGCCAGGATCTTGCACTATGTATGTAAATTATGTGTTACAATGAGTTTAGGGGCGGAACATTGCTTTATATATGTGCCCCGGAAATAAAAGCCAAACCCTAGCCAAGCCCAAGAGAATAAAAGGCCCGTCAAAAACAATTCCCTCGGTCAGGCCTTGAGGCGCCCGCCTCAAGGTAGTTCATGCGGCCGCCTGGAATAGTTCCAACCCTTGCCCACCTCTCGGCCTTTGAGGCGCCCGCCACCCTAGGAACCAAGCGCCCGCCCCAAGCAAGCATGAACAACGTCAAGCCAACTGCACGCGAGGCGCCCGCCTCGCCTTCCCCAGGCGCCCGCCTCATACTCCTTGAGAAATCCTCCCTTGGTTGGTCTTCTATTCCAACACCCCCATCTTAAACCTCAAATCGCCCGTCACATGCTTCATAGCTGAAAAGACCCGCTCAACACTTGCGGTTGCTACCGGCAAAAGCAAAGCAAGCTTCACAAGCTTATAAACCACACGGTAAGTCTCATGCTTTTTTGTTGCCACAAGCGTCGTTGAAAGATCAGCAAGCCCTTTCAAATCTGAAAAGCGAGAGTCTAACTCGCGCACATCAATAATATAATTAGCCAATTGATTGCGGATAGATGATTCACATTCCCCCAAAAAATCATTAGGATATAATTGCGTCATCCTCACCAATTTGTCCTCGTCAAAAGAAGCAAACAACGAGTATTTTATTTGGACGTTTGGTTTGCCTTTGACAGCTGCTTATTGTTTTATGCTTTAAGTTTTTTTTTTTTTTTTTTTTTTTTTTTTTTTTTTAACACATCAAAACGACGTCGTTAAAAAAAAAAAAAATTTTTTTTTTTTTTTTGGGTTGCCCGGGCAACCCCAGGCAACAATATTCATCCCCCCCTGATTATAGTAGTGTTGTTGTACACTTCGTTTGTAATGATTTTTATAAAGATGAATGTAGAAACTTATTCAAAAATAAAAATTCATTGGAAAAAGATAACAATGAGAGTAAATAAACTGTATGAAAAATAGTGCTAATATTTCCATTTTATTGAGTTCACCCCCTTTCATGGTTTACCCCCTTTCATGGTTTAATCTGCTATTATGAAACAATAGATTAAAGCACAAAGTGGGTGTACTCAATAGAATTGTAACGATAAATTCGTATTCGGGGTTTAGTTATGCCTCATCACTATATTTCGCACAATATTGTTATACAACCCCGCTGTTCCCACTGCCGCCGCCGCCGGCGGGTCCTTTGTTTATCTACGGCTGATATTAGGACTACCACGCGCCGCCACAGCTCAAAGCAAAGGCTCCTTCCAAACCGAAACTGCCATTGTATCTCTCCTTCTTCGGCCCATCGGTTATTCCCCTCCTCTCTATTGTCTTTTCATAAATATTTTACTCTTGTGACCTAGCCTCAAATATCGAACCCAACTTATAAATTTTACCCTCTTTTCACTGAAGCTGAGAAGCTTCTTACAGACTACTGTAATTGGGTAACCACAAACAAGGTTTGAACTTGAAAGTTAAATGATGAAAGAGGACGGCGGTAGTCGAAAACGGAAGAGGGGAAGGAACCGCCGTAAACCTTCTCTGACTGAAAAATCTACCAAGGATGCCGCCGGTAAAGATAATTCCATCGAACAAAAGGCTGCTGTTTCTGCTCGTTCCGGAAATTCATCCAAACCCTCTTCTTTTCTTGATAAGGTCTGTTTGTCTTTATTTGTATGCTAATGTGTATGGTTAATATACATGTATATGATGGATGACTGGTTGGATAATGGTATGATTGCAGATGAGAGCAAGGTTATCAGGAGGCCATTTTCGAATGATAAACGAGAAGCTCTACACTTGCTCGTAAGCCTTTCCTATTCATATTTACTTTGTTTCATTATAAGTTTATCCTCAACTTTGAACTCTGTACTTCAAATAAGATACTCCTTCTGTCCCTAAATGAATGTCCAAATTTAATAAGATACTCCTTCCGTCCCTAAACGAGAAACCCTACACTTGCTCGCAAGCCTTTCCTTTTTACCATACCTTGTTATATTTTGATATATTCAATTTGTTAAACATTCCGTAAGCATAATCTCCGTATTTCCGGAAGTTCTGATTTTGGTTTCTACTTTCTTCAGTGGGAATGAAGCGCTTAACTACTTTAAAGAAGATCCCTCATTGTTTAACATGGTAAGATTAGGTTTACATGAATAAAGCGTGTCTACTTACATTTACCTTTCATCTGCAATGTGTATCTTCTTGTCGACCTTCATTTGAAGATAACATTTGTTAAAAACATTTTTTGCATTAGGCAGCTCACATGGAAATTGTTGAACATTGAGAAGAACTCACCCTCGTGCATATAATGTCTCCACAGAACACGAGTATGTCCATCTGCTCTCATTTGTCAGGAGCACCTAATATGTTCTCCTAGAAACATGGAGAAAAGCGTGGATAGAAATATGCTTGTGAATTTATTTCTTAGTTTATTTCGTAGTGTTGTGAGTTGATTTATGCTTTGGGAGCGAAAGATCCCCTATCTTGGTCATATAGAATAGTACTTTTCATTTGGATGAGGATCACCTCAATGCTAGTTTTCATTCAAAAGATACTATCTAGGAGACACTTCGATTTTGAATGGTCTTTCAGCTTCTTTACGAAAACAAATGGGGATTTATGCTCAACTAACTGAAGGCTCAGCAATTTCAAGCATATGAATACTTGCCTTTTCCATGCAACTTTTGTGATCATCATATCTGGTGATTGAGCTTCAATCTAGTCCTTGCCATTTCTTTAACTGCTGTTGTCTTGTGTGCCACTCTTGGCCAGTATCATACATCATATATCTTGATTTTCTGAGTGTAACTAATGTTCACTTTACTCTGGCCAGTATCATATAGGATATCAAGAGCAAATGTCACATTGGCCGGAACTACCTGTTAATATTATTGCAAAATGGCTAAAGGATCACAGTCCTTCTTTAGTTGTGGCTGATTTTGGCTGTGGTGAGCATATAGAAACGCGGGCATAATCAATTCTAGTCTTTAAAGACGCATTTCAGTGGTTATGAACCGCTAAATTTCTTTCTTGGTCGTTTTACAAACATCATCATATTTTTATTTTATAGGTGATGCACGTCTTTCAAGAAATGTGAAGAATAAGGTCTTCTCCATTGATCTCGTCTCAAACGATCCTTCAGTAATTGCTTGTGATATGTCCAATGTAAGTGTTCCATACGTTCTTGTACCAAGGTCCTAAACTAGCCTGGAAATTTAAAGACTTTTTTCTCTTTTCTCTTTTCTCTTTTCTCCTACTGTATACTGACTTTGATAGATAATCTGAAAGACGGAGATGATTGTTCTCTTTCATACAGACACCCCTAGATCCTTCATTGATTGATGTTGCTGTCTTCTGCCTTTCACTGATGGGAACCAACTTCCCCAACTATCTTCAGGAAGCACAAAGAGTTCTCAAGCCAAGGTATAGTTTCTAAAGTTTTAACCTCACATTTCATTGATTGTTTTTCTGAGCATTAATATACTTGTGCAGGGGCTGGCTTTTGATTGCGGAGGTGAAGAGTAGATTTGATCCCAATAATGGGGGTGCGGACCCAGATAGATTTTCAAAAGCTGTCTGTGAACTAGGATTTACCTCTGTATCAAAGGTTTTCGATACCTACTTTTAGCTTTCATTATGAATTGATTTCCAACCTGCACCTGCTAAATGGCATATGTTGTTTGCAGGACTTCTCGAATAAAATGTTCATATTGCTATATTTCAGAAAAAAGGTTAGACATCATAGTTTCTATTGTTCCTGTTATTCACTTTTTGTTAGATGAGCAAATGAAGTCTTACTATGATGCCATTAATTCGGCCTTTTTTTATGTTTGGCAGAAGGAAAATTCTAAGAAGGAAATTGAGTGGCCTAGCCTGAAGCCATGCTTGTACAAGCGTCGCTAAGCTCCAAACAGGCATCTTATAAACTTCTATCCCCCACCCCTCTAAAAAGAAAAGAAAAAAGATACCGAGCTTAGATTGACTTCAAGTTCCAAACAATGAGAAATTTAGTAAGGCGATTAAGATTTGTTTTAGTTTATTAAATTTCAATAATTTTTTTATTTAATTTTTTTGCAAAGAAATAGAGGATCTGTTTGAACTTTACAAGTGGTTTGAAGATGGTTATCTGAATGTGATGAGACTGTTAGCATTATACTGATACGGTGGCCCGACACATTGTGATCTCAAAGATGATTATTCGGAATACTGCACCACTTAACCAAATAGTATATGGAAATGGAAATTAAGGCCATCTTTGGATTATCTTTTGTATTTGTGATTTTTGTGCGTGTGTTTTAAGTGGGTTTTAAAATGGCAAAACCCATATTTTGGTCACTAAATAAATCATGTTTTTACAATTTCCTAATTAATGTTTATTATTTTGCAATGTCCTCATTATTCAAGTACACGATTTTTGCAATGTCCTCGTTTCGTAAACGGAGTCAGGACATCAATAAATACGAATGCTCCTTTGGGGATAGGGAGGATTGAAAGTAGGTGTGGTCCTTCTTTGATTTGCAATCTCTATTCTTTGACATTGTCGTAGGTATTCGAGAAACAAATAAGGAAGATGGAGAATTGAAGTAAATGGAAGTGGGTCAAAGGGGCTTTGGATTTATATGAAATTTTGTTTTGGGCTCATTGGTTTTTATGTATAATGGTTTGGGATGAGGGGGACATATGAAAGTAAACCTGAATTTGAACGATTTAGGGCCTATGTTGACAAATTTTAATCAAAAAACGTTGTCAATTGGGCTTCAACCATTTCCATACAATTGCAAAATAGGGTCTAATGTACATGAAATTTTATCAATCTAGGGCTTAAAGGCCCTAATTTGCGCAACTACAGACACTTTAGCCCTAAATCTTTAAAATTTAGATGCGAGGCTCTAAACTGGTATCGCCCGGTGGAGTTTAGGCCCTATTTTGTAATTTACCTTTATGAGATTACAACATGAAGGTTTAATTTAAATCTTTGCTCTAAAAACTTAACCAGAAGAGAACCATCCTTCTACATCTCCAGACCAAGTTTTCGCTTCTGACATCTACTCACGAAACCTCAACGACCTCGTTATTTTGGTTCGAATACTTCCTTAAATCACTCTCCTTTATCTTGTCAGGAGGCCTGAATGGTAAATTTTACCGGTGTATGGGTTTGTGCAGTGGGGGCATTCTCCATACTCATATCAGGAGCCCTGGAGATTGACAATACTGTGGCTCGTGATTCCTTAGGGTTCTAGGTCAAGATCAATTTCATGGGCAGTCCATGAGGAGTGGATCCTCAACCCATCTACTATGCTGCAGACATCTTCGCATCGAGGATGTGATGAATCACCAGCTAAAAACTTGTGCACTTTGCCTTCCAGCTCAATCCAACTATAAGCAGCCGTTTTCTGTAATCCTTTACTCTTCATCATGCGCCTAATCTTTGAGGCTTCTTTCCATCTTCCCGCACTAGAATAAATGTTAGCAAGAAGCACATAGTTACCTGAATTTTGAGACTCTTTCTCTATCAACTTGTTTGCTGCTATCTCTGCAAGTTCAACATTCAACTGATTCCTACTAGCACTCAGTAAAGTACCCCATATTACAGAATTGGGCTCTATTTCCATCTTATTTACGAATTCATGGGCTTCTTTTAGTCGCCCAGACCGGCATAACAGGTCCACAATACAAGCATAATGCTCTATCTGGGGTGAAACTCCATATTCTAGCTTCATCGTTCTGAAGTAGTCAAGTCCCAGATCTACAAGGCCTGCATGTATACAAGCTGCAAATAACCCCATGAAAGTAATCTCATCTGGTTTAGCCTCACTTTCCTTCATCTTTTGATAATGAGCAATGGATTCCTCTGCAAAACCATTTACTGCCAGCCCCGTTATCATTGAGTTCCAAGTAACCACATCCTTTTGAGGCATCTTTTCAAAAACTTTACGAGCTTTTTCCATATTCCCGCACCTGGAATACATGCCCAAAAGTGATGATGCCAAATAAAGATTTGAGCCCAGAGCATGAGTCTCCACATAGTTGCCAATGTACTCGCCAGTTTCTGCAGATCCCATTTGAGCACAAGCTGATAGGACGGTAACTAGAGTTACATCATTAGGTTTAACTTGATTCCTTCTCATTTGCTCGAAAAGTTCTAATGCCTCGCTGGATCTACCATTTTGAGAGTAACCAGCAATCATGGTAGTCCATGCAATAACATCCCTTTCAACCATCTGATCAAACTCTCTGCGTGCCTCATCCACGGCCCCACATTTCACATACATCTCCAACAATGCGGTTGAAACTATCAAGTTGAGACACAATCTTTTATCATCGATATACTTCTTAACTCTCAAACCCATTTCCAAATCACCAAGTTTAGAGCAAATAGTTAGCAGTGTCACAGCAGTGTACTCATTAGCACAACAACCGTCAGTTTGCATTTGTTCAAAAAATCTAAATCCCTCAAGATAATCCCCATTATGTACATAACATGAGAGCATAGAGTTCCACGATGTAACTGTTCTGTCTGTCATTTTGTCAAAAATCTCTCGGGCTGCCAAGGGATTCCCAGACTTGGAGTAACCAGAAATCAAACAATTATAGCAAACTGGATCCTTAACCAAGATTCCATCAAACACTCTCCTGGCAGAATCCACATCACCAGTCTTTACATAGAAATCAATCAAAGCTGTCTGAACAAAAACACTTGAATCCAACCCAAAACATGCAACTAAAGAGTGAATTTGTCTACCCAAATCTATAAGCATAAAAGAAGAACATGACTTCAAAACAGGAGCGATGGTGTAACTATCCATCCGGGTATCCTTACGATGCATTCTAAGGAAGATTTCAATTGAATATTCATGAAAAGAGAGTTTAGAGAAGGCAGATATGACGGTGTTATACAATGTTCGGGTTGGTAGGGGAATTTGATCGAACACCTTGCGGGCATAGTCGTTAAAAGACAGATTTAAAAGCTTTACCGTGAATAATGGAATGAGATTGGGGTAATTTACGGCGATCAGACCGTGAATTTGCTTGAATTTGTGTAGCTTAAGAGGGGTATGGAGCAAGTTTATCAAATGGCGTTCCATGGAGAGAGCGGAAGCTATTCTATTCCGGAAGGATAGCCGTTGGCGCGTTGGCGGTCTAAGTCGCGTTCGACTGGCGGTAATAGAAAATTATGGCTTTAGTTCCAAAAAGAAAATGTTTGGAAATGAATATTTACGAGACAGCCACATTATCACAAAGTCAAAAGTGCTCTTACTGGTCGCTCCTAAAGCACGCATTTAAGGGATCAGAGCGGTAAATCATCAAAATAAAAAAGACGACCGTGCCCCTAAAATTACATCCATCAGCCAATATGTCAACCGTCGGATGGGTGTTAACGGACTCAAACATAAATTTAAAACCTTAAAACGTCTGGTGGTATGGTGTTTTTAATGAAATTTTAAATGTTTCAAAGTAACTAGTATAGTGTTTTGAACCTCAAATTAACTTTCAAATCAATAATATCAAGTTTATTGGTTTTATTTTTGTTCATAAAGTATTATTATTGACATTTTTCAAATCAACAATATCAAGTTTATTGTTTATTTTGTTTATAAAGTATTATTGACATTATACTCTAAAACAACTATATATTTTCATGTCCAATAATTTTAAGTGTAGAATTTAAATTGAGAATAAAAGATATTTTAGGTACTACAAATTATTCTCCGTACTCTAAATTCAGAATATGAAATTGAGTTATCAAACAACCTAATTTTATTGTAATATGACAACTGAACAAACTGAATATAACAGTCATAATATGCGATATCCAAATATAGACATTCCATTTCCTCTACAACGATATATCATATAACACTAATGCAAATTCAGTAACTGTTGAAGAGCTTCGATCTCGTTTCTCTGAACATTGAAGTTCAACTTCTTTGGATGAAATTAACGTCGCCATTCTGCTGCTAGGCTCACCTTCACTGAAAATAGTAAATATAAATGTAATACTTATTCATTCAGTTAACATAAAAAGGTAACTAAACACTTAACTGTTCAGTTAACACTAAAGCTCCAATATTAAAGCAAGTAAAACCATACCATTTCCATTCACTGATGACAACGGAGATTTATCGTTTCTATTTCCTCCTTTAAAATTTGCAGAATGTCGCATATTGAGATTATGCTTCTGATCAAGTGCATCTTGGCCTAAATTTGGAGAACTCTGTGCTCTAAGCTTTGCTTTTGCTGATTCAGTGACAGCCATATAACTTGGTAAAACAGGCCTGCTCCTCGGCTGATAATTCTCCACAACTCCCTGCTTTGCTTGAAACCAAGATCTTCGTCTGTTCCTCTTTGTTTCATTACTATTAAAATCACCCTCACGTGTTAATTCCCCATTGTTCTCCGAAACTTTCCCACCTTCTTCTATGTTCCATAAAGGATCCATCTTTGATTCAGTCTGATCATCTTGAAACATATAAGATGCTTCTTTTACTACTAATGGTCCAGGAGTTCTTTTTCTATCAGAAATAAATTCTAAAGCATCTTGACGTGTGCTCGAATAATCTTTTCTAAAACTTCTAAAACTGTGCCTTAGCTTCTCTTTTTCAATCTCTGACTGAACAGTGCTCTCCACAATGGGATTATGAATCTTCCTTAAACTGCGTTTTACCTTCTCTAGCTCGTGTTGTGGATCTTCCTGCACAAAATCTGCTGACGAAAAGTTCCTCATAATTCGTTTGGTCTTTTCAGATTCAGAGGATTGAGCTGAAACACTGTCAGCATTTTCAGTAGGGGATTTTTGCACATAAGGATTCAGACTGCCTGTTTCAGATTCAGATGTAGGAGTGTTAGCCTGCTGAACCTCTTTTATCTGGGCAACTGGCTTCCAGATCTGAGATGCTGACCAGCGCTCTAGCCAATTTAAGACCGAGTTAGCTTCCCCTGATTTGTATTGGAGGTGCAAAGGCATTGCAATTGGTACGGAAGCTAGAAGCTAAATCAACAAAAATAAAAATAAAACGTGGTTAATATCTGCAAAGTAGATAATCAAATGAAGTAAGCTCTGGAGCTCACCTTACGAACAAAAGCATTTTCTGACCGCTTTGTTATCCCTGCAGATGTGTCAACTCCAACAGACTGGACTAGCTTATCCTGCAAATATTAGTATTCCACCTGAGATGAAATTCTTGATGCATTTAGGAAAGCTCATACAATGTTATCCGTAAGATAAATTTAGAAGATATAGTTTGGACTATAAATAGTTTTTTCTAAGATGTTTGATGAAATTTGGTAGAAATATTACCGAAGGCTTCACAAGAGTAGTGTTATGATAATCGCTAATCTTTTTTCCACGAACAAGAACCTGTATCTTGATAATTCCCAGCATACAGTATAGAGTGGAAACAGCTTGCCGTCTCACCAAATGCCCACGCACAAGTGCCTGCACCCTTAATATGCCTTTGAGGCCTCGGAATGCTCGACGAGCCTCAACAAAGGAAAGATAAAAAGGAAATGCATTCGTAAGAGACCTTTTATTTTTTGTAAGCTAAAGAGCAAGGTAAGTTGAGCCTGAGAAAAGTACCATATAGCCCCTCGATGCAGCTTGGATCTTTATAGCAGCGCTCTCCCGTCTAATTACTTCGGGATATTTTTGTCCATCTAGCCCAGTTGTGTCTCGAAAGTTATCTTGCAGATTATAAGGCACTAGTATTCCACCTTCATGTCGTAAATTTTGGGCCCTTTGGTTTTCTTCTGGCCAGTCGTCGTCTATTTGGATGATGCTCAGGGTCAGATCTGTAGTTGAAGTTGGATTGAGGGTCAAATTCTCAGCTTCCAGTGACTTGGAAACTAACCACACCTCTTCCTCATTTCCTACTCTCTTCACATGATAAACAGAGTGTCAATCAGATACAGAACAAGTCATTATATATACTCCGATCCCTACGTCCCAAAATGAATGTTAAAAAAAGAAATCAAAATTGTAATTTTTGGTCCGTCCCAAAAAAATAAATGCAATTATATCATTTTACAAGCAATGCGTGAAATATAAGTTTTGGGCAGTGATAAGCTAAGTAATAGTACCTGATATGTTGTTCCATGAGAAAGTTTACGAGGTTTGGAAGAAGATTTCTTAGGAAAAAGAATGACTTTCATCCTGTAAATCAACGATTTCATCCATTTTCCTGCTGATTTTCCCATTGCACATTAATTCCTGGTAACAAGAAACAGTCCACAATGCCCTTTGTTTCAAGTCATTACATGAACTCAAATGCACCTACTCACTCTCTCTCTCTCTCTCTCTCTCTCTCTCTCTCTCTCTCTCTCTCTATTACACACACACATATGTATATATATTGAAAGATAACTGAATATTAGATATTTAGATCATTGGTGATTTGGAGGAGAAAGTGTGTTGAAGAAAGACAGTTATTAATTTGCTTCCAAATGAAGGGCCTTTATTCCCACGCATATAATGCATCATCCCCCACGTTCTTGCTGTTGCTTTCCATTTTTTCATCCCCGTTCTCTATCTTTACCTAATTCTTGTCCCGAAAGAAATGGCCCACTGATAAAATCAAGCCTCATTCTTGTTGTTGAGTTATAGGGTTCGAACCATCTTCTCACTTTTCACTTTCTGACATGGGACATCGTCAAATAAAAAATCTTTACGTAATTCTTACTAGCTAGCCGAAAAGAGATCTACAATGTTCTAACCCCACGTCACTCAATAATATATCCATTCGTAAGCCCAAAAAATCGGCTACACGTGAGGGGGCGTGTTAGAGACATTATCCCACATCAGGAATTGACGAACCTCGATTATAACATATAAAAATCTTGGCCATTTCTCTTAACACCAATTGATTTTAATGTGTAACCGCAGATTTTAAAATTGTATCAGAGCAAACTCTCTATACGTGAGAGCCCAACGGTAAGCGATATTCTAGCTCCGCGCTACGCGTAAATAAAGCAATTCAAGAATTGACTACGCGTAAATAAAGGGGCGCGTTGTAGACAAATATACATAATAACCTTCATTATCCTTCTTATATTATATCATAGATTTGAAGCATAGAGGTACACATTGAAATTTAAAATAGGGCAGTCACATTGGGAAAGCTTGAATAGGAAAAGAATCTGCATATCCTTCATTATGTATTGGTTTGAACTGAGATTCTAAAAAGAAACAGTTTGAACTGACATATTATATTGAACAATGTTTATTGTTAGTCCAAGCTTCAAAAAAAAAAAAAAAAAAATTAAATTAGCACAAGGCACATCATTAGTTTGAGTATGATGATAAAAAAAAGGATGTAGAAATAAGCATTATTAGATTAGTGTTATAGAAATGAGAATGAGAAAAAGGGTAATATTTTTCTTATATCATATCATTACAAACAACTGTTATGATAGTCATTTCAATATTTTTTTATGCACAATTTTTCCCACGTTAAAGGAATTGGTAGGAATGTTTATCATTTATTGGTCATTACGCGTTATACCACTTTTGGTTATCGGAACTTCTTACAAAAATACGAGTATAAAATAAAAATAAACTTTATAGGCCTCTGTTCCATTTTCCTAACCTAATAGAAGCCCATTGTAATTTTTGGGCCATAGAGCCCTTTGACAAAATATATAAAAACTACTCCATTAGTAAAACCAAATAGCTGGCCTGGTCCCTTTTTCAATGAGAGTTACTATTTAAACCCCAAAAAACTATGAGTATACCGCAAATGAAAAAATTGCAAAAATGTCATTGAGGCTAATTACTTTTTTACCCCTATTTTCATCTTCCCCTTTACAATTAAATTTCACCTACCATTCCTCTTCCATTAATTTATCACACTTACCACCCCCTCCCATTCATTTACAGCCCCCCCTCCTTCTACAACCATTACTCTCTCTCTTCAAAATTCTTATTACAAAAATTTTCATATTTTCTTCAAATCAAAAGCAAGAATCATGGATGAAATGACAATCCAAACAAATAATAATGAAAGTTTCTTTACTCTATCATTATATTTTCCATTTTAATGCAGCAAGTTAAAAAAAAAAAAAACGAAATTTTCCATAGTCGGCCAGTACCAGCCGATTCTGGGCATAAAGTCGGTCATTACTGACCGACTTCCTAGACATTTTGCAGCCATACCCGGCCGACTACATGGACATTTTACCACCATACCCGGCCGACTATTTGGCAAAAAGTCGGTCACCTCCAGCCGACCCCTTGTTTTTTCATAAAACCTCCCTAATTGTTTCATTTATATGTACATAGTTAAAAATTAGTCATATAAACTGATTTTACCATTATTTTTCATCTATGAATCCTTTAAAAAAAAAAAAACGAAAAATCAATGGGTCGGCAGGTAGTGGCCGATTCTGGGAATATAGTCGGTCACCTCCAGCCGACTACTTTGAAGAGAAGTTGACCAACAGGGGCCGACTTTCTACTCTCTGTGAGAAGCACCACCGGCCGACCCCTGCAATATGAGTACCATTTACATTTTTTTTGAAATTTTCAGGGATATATTTTCTATGGTGGGACGTTCGGACACTGTTCTCTTGGGTTAGTCACTGACCTGGATTTGAGGTCATCTCATGACTAAAAAGAAGAAAAGGGGATAGAAGAGATGCTTAGTCTCATAGATCAGCCTTGCCAAGAGTTCACAACACCCAAGTGGCTCACTTGTGATACTCCCTTGAGGATTTGTTGTTCTTGTCAATACAAAGCAAATAAAAAAAATAAAAAAAAATAAAAATAAAATAAAGGGTCGGCCAGTACCAGTTGATTTTATAGGTGAAATTCGGCCGGGTATGACAGAATAATTAGGCCAAAGTCGGCAGGCAGTGGCCGATTTTTTAAACAAAGGGTCGTCCAGGAGTGGTCGAAAAATTACCCAGAGTCGGTCGGTACTGGCCGACTATTTACCCAGAGTCGGTCGGTACCGGCCGACCCAAGCCGCCGACCCAAAGCAAACCTCAACAGAAATGAGAGAGGAATCGGCAGAAATGAGAGAGGAATAAGGGAAATGGGTTTTGAAATTGAGAGTTAATTTGGGTGTTGGGATTGGTTTGAAGAAGTGGGTTTGGATAGAAAAGGGAGAGAATTCAAGGGTTTTGTAGAGTTTGTTAACTTGGTGGGAAGAAGATGAAGGTGAAGGATTAGAAGGAGGTTGAGAAGAGTTGTTGAAGGAGAAAAAGTCTGTAAATGAAATGGGTGTGGGTGGGTGGGTGAATGGAAGGGTATAAAGTAAAGGGGTGTGTGTAATTTATTTGGGGTGATATTAGTAATGGGATATATTCATAGTTTTTTGGGGTTTAAATAGTAAATCTCTTTTCAATAACCAGGTCCGACTTCGCGTATCCAACCAATCCGCGACTAAACATACTCCCTCCCTCCCTCCGTCCCAATAACAAGAGCTTCACCAAATTTCTAAAAGTTCATCAAATTTTTAAAAGGGCGTTTCGTTAGAAGTTTTACATTTTTTAAAATGGCAAAAAATCTTTACTATTTCACCAACCCATTATCTTTCCTATTCACTTTTATACTCATAACACTTTTCAAATTTATTATTTCCTTCACTCATTCTCTCTCATATTTTACTTTTACACTCACAACATTTTCTCCACTTACCAATTTCCTTAATTTGCATGTCCACCTAAAAGGGTGAAATTATTATTGGGACGGAGGGAGTAAAACACAAGTAGTAGGAATATTTTTATTTTTTATTCCCATTTTTTTTTTATTTTTTAGTTCCTTTATTTTCTGAAATAAATAATAAAATTTATTGATTAGGTTCACAATAACAAATCTTTTTTCCATTTTATTTTTCATATCACAATACTTTTTTTTAATTAAACTAAACTATAAATATTAAACCGGACGGACAAGGGAAGGGAGTATTAATATGATTTTGGAACATAGCCTAATATTTCCCGCCCATACGCCATTTGTCATTCCCAAATCCCAACAGCTAACCCTAAATTTCCCCATATTATTATAACCTCCATTCCCCTTTCCCCATCTTCAGGACAGTTCCAAAGCAAATCAAAGCTTTTTTATTTTAATGGAGGACGCCGTCAATGATCAATTGTCCGCCGCCGGTAATAAATTGATTCTTGGGCTCTCTTTTAAACTTTTGGATGTATGATCGTGGGCTTAGTTTCTGTGTTCTAGTTTTGCAGGAAGCAAGGGAGGATCAGCATCGTCCAAGCTTCTTCGGTATCCTCTTCGATCATCGATCAAGTCTAAGGAGGAAAAGTCGCCGGTGGTTGAACCTTCCGCTACTTCTGTTCCGAGAAGGTGTCAATTTCTTTGCACGCTCCTTCTATGTATATATCTACTTGTCTGTGCATCCAATCATCTACTTTTGGTGCTGTAATTCTGTAGTTAAGGATGGTTTGGTAACTGATTACTCTAATTCGCTGTTGGATTTGTTTAGTGAGTGGAATTTTGGTGCTTTAATTGCGATGGGGCTGTTAGGTTATATCTGTGGCTATCAACTTGACAATTGGATCTTGAATCGGTTGATTGAGCGCACGTCTGCAGTTATGTGTTCAAATTTCAATTCAATCGCACTTTCTTAGTCTCTGAATTAAGAGCTGCTTGATCATTTTGTCAGCAGGGAGATCATCCTTGATTATAACTTGTTTGCTTTGTCCGGTTATACCTCCATATTATTTTCTTAGTAATTCGAACTAGGTAATCAGAATAAGTTGCTAAAAGTTTCAACTACTAGTAAAAGCCCGTGTCCAAGGACATGTGTTTTTTTTTTTAATTAAAAATAATTTTTTTTTTAAAGGGCAAAATGGGAAAGGGACAACTTAGTGAGGGAAAATGGAAAATTTAGCACTTGGAACTGTTCATTGTACTGTAGCAAGGAGGGGTGCCATTTATACTATAGATACCCTTTCTGACATTTACATTTGAACAGAAAAATAACATCAATAAGAAATATTGTGTCATATATTGCTAGTCTATTGTTCACGTTAGCATTCTGACAATCTCTGTGAATGTCATCTATCTGGTACAATCATAGCTCAATTATATTTCACATATAGATACATTTCTAAACAGAACAGAATATAGATTGCTTTGCTCTTTGCCATATTGGGTGTCAGGCTCAATCCAATTGTATATTACGTGGACATTATTTGCTCGACCAATTTAATTAAAAGTGCCTTCACACATGGATTATGACTTGTTTGCTTTGATAGAAACTTTTAAGTGCCTTTACAAATGCATGCTGCTTATGTTTAATGTGTAGAAATCCTAAATACCTGAGCATGATATCAACATTATGCATGAACAGATTGTTTCCGGTTTTCATCATTTAGTCATGGATTAAGTTCTATGGAGAAGCATATTATGGCGACTTGATTTATCTCATATTGTTACTGCTGGCAGGCAAGGGTTTATATTATCATTCACTTTATACTGATTAAGCTTATTGTGATTATTTATTAGGGGAAGACCTCCATCAAGTGTGAGTAAGAGTGTGAGTGTACTTGAATTACCAGGCAAGGAAAAATCCATCAAGCCTCCCAGAAGGCTGTCTATTCCTGCCAAGTCAACTGCAACCCCTGCTCCCAAGACAGTTGGGAACACTACTCCAATTTCAGAGACTAGAGCAAATAGGTCTTCTAACAGCAAAAGTGAAAATCCAACTTCTGATGTTTCTAGATCAGCAAATCGGAAGAAGTACTGTGCTCTATCCTCAGCTTCGTATTGGCTTACTCAGATTAAGCTATCTGAATCTGCTTCAAAGCACTCAATTTCACTTGGTTTCTTTAAACTTGCTTTAGAGGCAGGATGCGAGGTATGCCAATATAATTATATGTTGAGTTTTCAGTACTAGGGAGGATTTAGGCTTCTGAATCAATTTTACATGTCAAATAATATACTTCCTCCGTCACGAAATGATTTTCCTACTTTTTTGTTGTTAACACGAAGGTACTTTGAGCAATAATTTTAGGATAATTTAATTATCAGAATCAACATCTAAAACTTGTTATTGATAATATATATAATGATGTATCAATAAAAAGTTTAAAACTTTCATTGACATAATTAAATTAACCTAAAATTATTGCTCTAAGTACCTTAGTGTTAACAACAAAAAAGTAGGAAGATCATTTCGGGACGGAGGGAGTATGACTAATCGATATTGTAGTTAGGTTTTGAGTCATCTGACTAGTTTTCAATGCAATTTAGAAATTGTTTGAAATGGATATTAGATACAAAAATTGAGTTATTGCACTTTTTGATCAAGCATGTAGCTAGTTACAACAATCTCACTGATTGTTTTTCTGTTTCATTACCTTCAGATTCAGCGACTGAGGGATGAGCTGAAGTCTTATGCTCGTCGATATAATCTAGCTGAATTTGGAGAATCTGCAAAAGAGTTGCTTGCGAGCTATAATATTATGGAAAATGTTGAGCAGCTGCAAGTCTCTAAAACCATTTCGCAAGTTCCTGAAGAGGGAACCAGATCCTCTGATGATGATTCACACAGCTCTTCTTCAGTTTCTGAAACCAGCAAACTGAAACCAAAGTGCTTAAACACTAATCCCAGTTCTCCACCCAAAGATTCAGGCAAAGTGAAAACACAGAAGGCTAAACCTGTACCTAGAACCAAGACAATGGCCAGCAAAATCAAGCTCAAATTCTGAAGTTGGTAGTGGCAAGACGCAAAAGAAATCCCTGATGCCAAACAAGAAGGTATCTGGTAAGCCGAAGCACGCCCAAAATGAGAAGAAGAAATCTGCTAAAGAAGAAGGTACTTATGCACTGTTAGTTCCTTCCTTCCCTATAAAAAACAATATATTCACTGATAACCCTGCCTCAAGTCCGATTGCAAGTTCTCAGAGCGTGATTATTTATTTAACAGGCTCAGTCAACCCGTCACCTGCAGAGGAGGAAGTGTGTGAAGAAAACAAAGAAAACATGGTATGCGAGCACAAATATTTTAAAGCCAACAAAATTGAAATGGGAAAATTTTGATTTTTCAACTCAAGTACCATGGATTTGATTAGGATAAAACTATGGTTGCTGAATATTTCTCTTGTCTATTTATTCTAGGATGCCCTCCAGAAGGAAGAGATGAGCTCGACTGAAGTTTAAGCTTCATCAAAGTTATAAACTTGTACCTGGTTCAATTATGTTTCAAGTTGGGGCTTTTCCTTTGTATAGATTGAGAGGACGACCACTAGGGTGAAAAGATTGCAAAAGATGATTGTTTCTATTGATATTGTAAAGTATATATACAGATTTCTGAGAGAGATCTATGGGATTACATTGATTCCTAGGCTAATTCCTAGGCTATACAAAATAATGTAAATGTAAATAAAAGATATACAATATTTGTAACTGATTTATTTACAAGAGGAAAGTGCTGAAGATAATGGATCTATTGCTGGAGAAGGCGGATTACATGGAGGATTTGATGCTGAGGAATCCTTATGGTTGACAGGCTCCCGCAAGACGGACGTTCCAAGGGTAAGGCCGATCTTGGAGATTAATGATGTGAACCGCGTACGTGGCAGTGGCTTTGTAAGAGCGTCTGCGAGTTGATCGATACCGAGAGATGTGTTGGACCCTTAGAGTGCCAAGCCGAACTTGTTCTCGCACAAAGTGGAAAGCTAGAGCAAGGTGTTTCATTCTAGAATGAAAAACTGGGTTGGCCGAGTAGGTGGTGGCCCCGAGATTGTCACAATAGATAACAGGTGTTGAAGAGGATGTGATACCGAGTTCGGATAGAATATTTGTGACCCAAATAACCTCTACAGTTGTGGCAGCGATGGAACGAAATTCTGCTTCAGTGGAGGAGCGAGCAATAGCTCGTTGTTTCTTGGATGACCAAGCAAGAGGGTTGCGTCCAAGGTATACAAGGAAGCCAGTGGTAGAGACGAAGTCATCTTTATCACCGGCCCAATCAGCGTCGCAATAGGCATGAAGAGATGATGGAGAGTTCTTGAAAAGTTGGAGTCCCATATGAATGGTCCCATGGAGGTAGCGGAGGAGACGTTTAAGGGTAGTCCAGTGGGATTCTAGTGGGTGATGAAGATATTGTGCTAGTTTATTGACAGTGAAGGCTATGTCAGGGCGAGTGAGAGACAAGTATTGGAGGCTGCCAATGAGAGCACGGTATTCCGAAGGATTGCAGATGGGTGTCCGGGGGGTGGAAGAAAGAGGTGGGTAGGTGGCCATAGGTGTGGAAGAGGGTTTTGAGTATATCATATTGTGACGTGAGAGTATGTCCGTGATATACTTGGATTGGGTGAGGAGAAGACCAGAAGGATTGGGTGTGACCTCAATACCGAGAAAGAAAGAGAGAGGACCAAGGTCTTTAATAGAAAAACGAGTGGCTAAGTCACAATGAATGATTGGAGAAAAGGGACAGAAGGGCCAGTGACGATTATGTCATCAACATAGACAAGAAGAATAAGACGATGCGAGTTGTGGTTGTAAAGAAATAAGGATGGATCAGATAGAGATGTTGTGAAGCCAAATGAGAGAAGAAATGATTTAAGGGCGGTGTACCAAGCACGAGGAGCTTGTTTAAGACCATATATGGCTTTGGATAGGCAGCAGACATGAGAGGGTTGGGTGGTGTTTTCAAAACCCGGGGTTGGGACATATAAATTTCAGTGAGATGACCTTGGAGAAAGGCATTATTAACGTCGAGTTGGCGAAGAGACCAACTTTGAGTTATTGCAAGGGAAAGAATGAGACGTATAGTGACTGGTTTGACAACAGGGCTGAATGTATCGGAGTAGTCAAGACCGGGGCGTTGATGGAAACCTTTAGCAACCAAGCGGGCTTTGTATTTTTGGATAGTATTGTCCGGATTGTATTTGATGCGATAAACCCATTTGCAACCAACAATATTAGGAGCTTCATGTGAGGGTACAAGGGTCCAGGTGTTATTTCGAATAAGGGCATTGTACTCATCAAGCATAGCATCATGCCAATGAGGGGTGGAGAGAGCTTGTTTAGTAGTGGTAGGAAGGGATGTAGGCGAGGATAAAGAGGCAAGGTGGGCATATTTGGGGTTTGGTTTAACAATATTGTCGGTGAGGCGAGTTATAATAGAGCGGGGGGGTATAGTGGCAGCGGGTGGTTCAGGGGAGGGAGCAGGTATTTCAAGTTCTGGTGTGGTGGGTGGTCGCTGATAAGTGACTATTATATAGTCATTTATCCTTATTTTTATATACTTTTTATGGCATAAAACATCATTTTTCATTTCATTTCTTATACTTTTTAGTTTCTTTTCCTTGTTTTCTAGATTTTACGCTTTTGGTATATTTCTTGCCTTTTTAGACAGGTTTTAGGTTCATTTTCATCAAAAGGATACTTGGACACTTCAAGGCAAAAGACATGAGAGAGCACCAACCAAATCAAGCACACAAAGTTAAAATTCAGACAGAGCGGCCGTGCAGCAGAGATGGAGCGGCCGTGCACTTGGCATTTTTCAGGCCATTTTTGGCCCTAAAATATGGAGTGGCCGTGTCTTGAAGAAGGAGCGCCCGTGTCATCAGGCGGAGCGGCCGTGCAGCTTATTTAGGAGCGGCCGTGCAAGGTGTCAAGACTTAAATTCAAATCTGGCGCCAAGGGTCACACGGCCGTGCAACTTCCTTGACGCGGCCGTGCAAAACGCGACTGCAGACGTAAAGGCACCTTTTGGTTGCACCCAATTGAAGAGTTTCCTCCTTTTTATAAATAGGACCCTAGAGATCAGTCTTAAACACGAATCATTAGAGAGAAATACTGATATTTGATAGATAGAAAACACAAAATACTTGTGATAACAATTTCCAAGGAGATTTGAAGATCAAGTCATTACTTTGTTCTTGAAGTTACTTTGGAAGAAGATCAATAAAAGTGAAGCATTATTTCCAGCATTTGTCCATCATAAGTCTCTCTTACTCAATCTCTTATTTTAATTGCTTTTATATTATAAATGGCTTGTGAGTAATCCCCCATATTCTTGGGGTTGGAAACTCAAAAACATGCTTATTCATCATCTAAAAAATGATTAGTCTTGTCTTCTTTCTTCATCTAAAACAATTTCTTTATATTATTCTCTAAATGCCTTACTTATTGGCGATATCCAATTTGTATGATTCAGTCAATTGAGAGAAGTACCTAGCGGAGAATCTCAATTGACGGAACCATATAAGGAAACTAGGTTCATTGATCACGAGAGTAGTTCAATGGCCTAGGGATGTTCTTTTAATGGAAAGTATGTTGAACTTCCGTCCTTAATGGATTCTTACTAATTATGGTCAGCTAGAGATAAGCCGGAATGCCCGTTTGTGACAGGGCGGGGTCAAACATAAACGGATTTCTCAAACAGTTAGAACATAATTAGTGAAGAATACAAACGCTATTGTCCTAGCCCGAAATAGCGTAGGCCTAACATACCATCCTTGCTTTTTATGAAAACCTTTTATTTCTAAGACAATGACAATTTGATGAATAAGATTATGTGTATGATTTCCAATCCCGAGAATGCTTCGTTTTATAAGAATTCAATTAAAGTATTTTCTGTCTATGCTCTCTCTATTATTCTAAAAACAAATTTTATCTACCCCCAATCCTTTTTATATTTTCTAAAGACAAAAATATCCCTTAAGTAAACCCTGTCTCTGTGGGATCGACTCGTACTTGCACCCGCTATATTACAATAGCCCGTGCGCTTGCGGATATAAAATAAACCGTTAGGTTTCGAACCGAACAAGTTTTTGGCGCCGTTGCCGGGGACAACGGTTTACTTTTTATTTTTGTCTTTACTACAAATTTTTAGTTTTTGTTTTTACTATTTTGCTTTCCTGTCCTATAATCTGTTGCGTTTAATTTCCCTTCAAGTGTTTTCTTGTAGTTTATGAAACGGTCTCGGACATTTGTTGATAACTTTGATCCGGAACCCGAAAGAAGCTTTCACGAAAGACTAAGGAGATTTAGAGAAACTCTACGAAAACACATGGACGGAGAACCGCAAACACCTGCTAGGACCCTACGAGACTTTGTTAACCCAAGTACCCCGGGAACTAGATCCCCTATTGTTGTGCCGAATGCCGGAGCGGCAAACTTCGAAATAAAGCCGCAATTATTGCACATGGTTATGAATAACCAATACGGCGGCACGCCTTCGAAGATCCCCATCTACACATCCAAACATTTCTTGAATATTGTAATACTACACGTATTCAAGGTGTTACAGTGGAAGCAATCCGGATGCGCCTTTTTCCATTTTCTCTCAAGGATAAGGCGAAAGCAATGGTTGAATTCGGTCCCAGAATTCATTGACAACATGGGACCAAATTCAAGAAGCTTTCCTTGGTCGATTTTTCCCGCCAAGCAAGGCCAGATACGAACAAAGATCACTAACTTCTGTCAAATAGATAGTGAAACTTTGTATGATGCATGGGAACGGTACAAGGAACTTCTCAGAATGTGCCCCCACCACGGGCTTGAAAAGTGGTTGATTGTTCACACCTTCTACAACGGTCTCATTTTTAAAACAAGAGAGACCATTGATGCCGCTGCGGGAGGAGCTTTGATGAACAAAGGAGTAGATGAGGCGTACGACCTCATCGAAAATATTGCATTGAACCATTACCAATGGTCAAGCGAGAGGGAGCAGCAACAAGGTACACCCGGTAAATATAATGTTGATGCAGTTACTCTTCTCTCCTCTAAAGTTGACATGCTTTTGAAGAAATTTGAAAATCTTAATGTCAATCCCATTGCTAGTGTAAATGTTTTGTGCGAACTATGTGGGTCTAACTCACATAGTACGGATAACTGCGAGTTGCTTGACGTTACTTCTAACGATCAAGTGAACTTCGTTAATTCTTTTGGGCAAAAAGGGGGATGTATTCTAATACATACAATCCAGTGGAGGAATCACCCCAATTTTTCCTATAAGAATAACAACGTTCTTAACCCGCAATCATCTACACAACCCCGGGATTTGCACCTAAGAATTTCAACAACAATGCAAGTACTTTTCCCCCTAAGTCTAAATTAGATCTTATAATGGATTTTGTAGTGGAAAATAAAAACTCCCAAGAAAAGATCAATAATGAGTTTAGGGAATGTTTTAAATTGCTAAATGCTAGGTTTGATAACTTGGCGGCATAATAAGATGCTAGAAACCCGACAAGCTCAACAGGCTACCCCATTGAATAGACCACAAGGGAGTCTTCCCGGTCAACCTCAAAGGCCAAATGAGCAAGTTAATGTGGTAGAAACTAGGGATGAGCAAGAAAAGAAGAATGAATGCCCTAGAAATAATCACAGTCAATCCCTCAGATGATTGAGACTAGTTTGGGGACGGAATCCCCTAGAGAAAAAGGCAAGGATTATGATGAATTCCTTGATAACTTGGATGCCATTAATGTTAACATTCCTTATTTTAGGAAGGATGAAGATATGCCTTTAGCCGTTAAACCTTTAAAAAAATTAATAGAAGAAAAAGAAAGGCTAAAAGAAAATGAGAATGTTATGTTAGCGGAGGAGGTGAGCGCCGTTTTGCAAAATAAAGACCCTCCAAAATTAAAGGATCCGGGTACATTCACCATTCCTTGTTGTGTTGGCGAGAATAAACATAGATAACGCTGTCCTTGACTTAGGAGCAAGCGTCAGTATAATGCCATTATCGGTTAGCGAGAAGCTTGGTATAGGGGAACTCAGACCCACAACCATAACTCTCCAATTGGCAGACCGATCCGTTCAATACCCCGTTGGTATTATGGAAAATTTGCCTTGTCGAGTAGGGAACTTAATCATCCTGTCGACTTTGTTATCTTGGATATGGCGGAAGACCATTATATTCCCGTCATTTTAGGAAGGCCATTTCTTGCCCTTTGCGGGGGCAATCATAGATGTGAAAAATGGCACATTTTCCCTAAATATAGGGAAAGAAAGGGTCGAATTTAGTATGCATGGGCCGGTTCTCGAAGATCCCTATTTAGAGGCCTATACTCCTAGTGAAGAAGATTGGACCCCAATTGAAGAAACCTACACCCCTAGCGAAGAAAATTGGATTCCTAGTGAAGAAGATTTAATGGGTGAGGAAACAAAATCAAAGGAAGAAATAAAAAATGATCCTATAAAAAATGAACCTTTGATTTGTAATGATATTTTAGATATTTACGCTTGTCCCAAGACTAACAATGCGGTGAAAAAGTCAAAAAGAACAAAGACGGAGGTCACTTCGAGTTTTCGAAAGTGCAAAGACTATAGGTCACTTGTTCTACCCAAGAAATCGGGATGGAAGAAATGTCTACCGCAGAAGATACTCATTACCCCGGAAGGATTGCAATGGCAAGTTGTCAATGACAAAAGGCCAACCAAATATCATGCATCTCCTACTACCGGGAAGGGGTCAAGCTAAGGACCTAAAACAAGCATCATCGGGATGGTAACCGATGGATTATTTTTGTTCTATTTTCATTTCATTTTATTTTTTTATTTTTATCATATTTGTTTGTGCTAACTTTATTTTTAGGAAAAAAGATTTAAAAAGTGGTGAAGTTCGGTTCGCACGGCCGTGCGGCTCATGCGGAGCGGCCGTGCGGTTCATATCGAGTTGGGATGTGTTGACTCGGTGAAAGGGACACGGCCGTGCAAGTTCCTTAACACGGCCGTGCAAAAACGTCACAGGGGAGTTGCGTCGGTTCGATAAAAAGACGCACCTTTCCCCCTCCTCCCTCATTCACTCCATCTTCAACCCTTCTCCATCAAAACCTCCGCCCAACACACCTTAAATACCCATCTTTCTACCATTCTAACCCACATTATAACCCTCAATCATCCTCAAATCCATCACTCAACCATTTCTCCACCACCAAAATCAGTCCAAAAACCCTCCTAAAACCCCAATTCCGAAAATACCAAAACCCTTCACCCATTTCATGAAATTCGAAGGATTGCTCAAGATTAAGGTTAAGGAGGAAGCTCTTGGACATTTCGGTGGCTGTGCATCAAAGATTTCGGGTTTACTCGGCAATTTCTTCGGGTAAGAACTCCTTCACCTCTCTTGTCTTTCAAATTTTACGAGTTTTAAGATAATGGCTACCAAAGGGAAAGGAAAGGCTGCAGAGAGAGAGTAACAAAGAAGTCTCGAAAGGAGCAACCCTCCTCCTCTAGCTTTAATCCAACTCTCAATACTTTGGGGATTGATTTTAGGAGCCCAAGGGAGACGGCACGTTTCGTTGCCTTAAGTTCCAAAAGGATTAGGCCAACCCAATTTCCTGATAGGCCTGCCCTACGATCATTAGGAATCTATGATGATGTTCTGACTTTGTTTATGGGGTTAAGATCCGAGGGAATTCTCCAAAAGCATGAGAAGACCTATGAAGTTCTTACCCTAGAATTTTTGAGCACGGTGAAGAGTAAGGTTAAGGAGGATACTTGTAGGTTAACGGGGAGAAAGTTTAATCAGTTTCATATTGACTTTCGCCTTGGCGGAAGGGAACTCCACTTAGCAGGGGCTGAAGTTAGTAGAATTTTGGGATTATCCTTTGACACCGAAACTTTTCCCGACATGCCCGTTGAATATAATGAGAATGTCTTTTGGAACCAAATAACCGGCCTTCCATCCTACACATCCCGAAGTGCCAAAGCCTCCTCTATCGTTCACCCAACCTTCCGCCTTATACATAGAATTTTCGCTTGTACCATCTTTGCTAGGGAGGATAAGGGAACAGTGAATAGGAAGGAGTTGTTTTTGTTATGGGGATTTGCTAATGGGCGTAGGAGGATGAATCTTTGCAATTTCTTCTTTGAGTTGATTGGTGACATTGTTTCTCCCAACTTTAATGGGGAGATTCATATGGGAGGAATTGTTACTTTATTTGCCAAGCACTTTAATTTTGAGGTTCCAAATGATTGGGTTGAGGTGAGAGGGTCAACAAAAGCTGGATATTCCAACTCTTCGAACTATGCAACTCATTTCGGTAAGAGGGAATAATGAGTATAATTGGTTAGTAGGAGCGGATAAAACGCCCTACATTGTACTCCCAAGCAATAATCTCCCCACCATCCGGATAAGAGAGCCCGAGACTTGGATTTTCCCAAATGCTATTGAAGAAGAAGGTCAAGAAGAAGAAGAAGAGATTCAAGCCCCATTGCCACGACTTCTACCAAAGGTTCGATCAAATGTTTGCCCAACAAGGTCAACTACTTGAGCAAAACGCTCAAATCCTTCAACAACTCGGCCAAATGGATGGTCGTATTCAATATGCTCAAGGGAGGATTGACGACATTTACAACTATGGGGCAAACTATTGGGACAACTTTCCACCACCACCACCATTTTAGTAAGTTTTTTCCCTTTACCCTCCCGGGATTTGGCATTGTTCCTTGAAACATTGAGGACAATGTTCATTTCAAGTGTGGGGGGGTAAATCTATCCTTTTATTTTTCGCTTTATTTTTCGCTTTCTAGTTTTTAAAATTTACTCGCTTTCTAGTATAGATTTAACTGCTTTCTAGTATAATTTTTCTTTTTTAACTTAGTTGCATTTTTTTCTTTTATGCTTGTATAATAGTATATAAAAAAAAAAAAAAAAAAAAAAAAAATCCCTATGATGATCAAAAATCATTATCATTATGCTTGCCAATTGCCCTAATATGAATGCCTTTATCTTTCCTCTCATATTTTCTATACACTTAGAAATCTATAAAAAGGAAAAGTATAAGGGATCTTTTTAGGAAATAATTGAAAGCCTCATAAGTTGGTATAGCACAATATAGAATCTCATCAAGGAAAATGCATTTGATTAGAAGGAATCCTTTTATGCTTGGTTATATATGCAAATTTTTGAATATATTCCTTTAAGATTGTACATTTTTTATCTTTATTAGATATTTATTCCCTTTTTAAGAAGCACCTTTTTGTTTGCATCCCTTGAATCACACCCTTTCATAAATTCCATCCTTCCATTTTCAAATCAAGTCAAAGAAAAACACTTTTATCTTATTAATAAAAAAGAGTGACAATGATCACCAAAAGCAAAAAGAAATTATCTCCTAAGTAACTCGGGGCACGGCGTTCGCTGCGACGATGCTTCCTTGCCAAAACGGGAATAATATCCAAAAGTATTCTTGATCTAAGTATTAGGAACATGGGGCTCGCGACCACAATGTCTCCTACTTGAAAGGATCAAGAATAACTTAGGTCTTTTGCAAAAATATAACACGTACAAAAATAAAGATAAATTTGTTTGACTTTGACGAGATTTTTCCACTACCATCACCCATTCTTCACCCTTGTGATTCAAGAATGTAATGCAATTCTTTGGAACTTCTAAATTGTGAATAAATGTCTATACCTTTTCTTGTACATCTTAAAGAAATAAAATTCATCTTTTCTAAAAAATCACTCTAAAAAGTGATGGCTTTTTCTACCAAGAAAATTCTTCCTTCTAGCATGCTTTACTTGATCAAAATTCTATATATGCTATACTAGGTTATTGTCTTGCATTTTATCTCTTTAAAATATCCCTAAAATACTTCTTCCCAAAATAAAATTTTTAAAGATATTCAAAATATGATTGGATAGATAAAAGGCATTATCTACAAGGCATTCGAAGGGCTTGCTACTTTATTTACGAGGGATCAATCATAATTTTTCTCCCTCCCCATATTTCATTATAAGTTTGCTTGGGGACAAGCAAAGGTTTAAGTGTGGGGAGTTTGATAAGTGACTATTATATAGTCATTTATCCTTATTTTTATATACTTTTTATGGCATAAAACATCATTTTTCATTTCATTTCTTATACTTTTTAGTTTCTTTTCCTTGTTTTCTAGATTTTACGCTTTTGGTATATTTCTTGCCTTTTTAGACAGGTTTTAGGTTCATTTTCATCAAAAGGATACTTGGACACTTCAAGGCAAAAGACATGAGAGAGCACCAACCAAATCAAGCACACAAAGTTAAAATTCGAGACAGAGCGGCCGTGCGGCGAGAGATGGAGCGGCCGTGCACTTGGCATTTTTCGAGGCCATTTTGGCCCTAAAATATGGAGTGGCCGTGTCTTGAAGAAGGAGCGCCCGTGTCATCAGGCGGAGCGGCCGTGCAGCTTATTTAGGAGCGGCCGTGCAAGGTGTCAAGACTTAAATTCAAATCTGGCGCCAAGGGTCACACGGCAGTAGTGCAACTTCCTTGACGCGGCCGTGCAAAACGCTGACTAGACGTAAAGGCACCTTTTGGTTGCACCCAATTTAAGAGTTCCCTCCTTTTTATAAATAGGACCCTAGAGATCAGTCTTAAACACGAATCATTAGAGAGAAATACTGATATTTGATAGATAGAAAACACAAAATACTTGTGATAACAATTTCCAAGGAGATTTGAAGATCAAGTCATTACTTTGTTCTTGAAGTTACTTTGGAAGAAGATCAATAAAAGTGAAGCATTATTTCCAGCATTTGTCCATCATAAGTCTCTCTTACTCAATCTCTTATTTTAATTGCTTTTATATTATAAATGGCTTGTGAGTAATCCCCCATATTCTTGGGGTTGGAAACTCAAAAACATGCTTATTCATCATCTAAAAAATGATTAGTCTTGTCTTCTTTCTTCATCTAAAACAATTTCTTTATATTATTCTCTAAATGCCTTACTTATTGGCGATATCCAATTTGTATGATTCGATCAATTGAGAGAAGTACCTAGCGGAGAATCTCAATTGACGGAACCATATAAGGAAACTAGGTTCATTGATCACGAGAGTAGTTCAATGGCCTAGGGATGTTCTTTTAATGGAAAGTATGTTGAACTTCCGTCCTTAATGGATTCTTACTAATTATGGTCGGCTAGAGATAAGCCGGAATGCCCGTTTGTGACGGGGCGGGGTCAAACATAAACGGATTTCTCAAACGGTTAGAACATAATTAGTGAAGAATACAAACGCTATTGTCCTAGCCCGAAATAGCGTAGGCCTAACATACCATCCTTGCTTTTTATGAAAACCTTTTATTTCTAAGACAATAACAATTTGATGAATAAGATTATGTGTATGATTTCCAATCCCGAGAATGCTTCGTTTTATAAGAATTCAATTAAAGTATTTTCTGTCTATGCTCTCTCTATTATTCTAAAAACAAATTTTATCTACCCCCCAATCCTTTTTATATTTTCTAAAGACAAAAATATCCCTTAAGTAAACCCTGTCTCTGTGGGATCGACTCGTACTTGCACCCGCTATATTACAATAGCCCGTGCGCTTGCGGATATAAAATAAACCGTTAGGTTTCGACTCTAACAGTCGCTCAGCATGGGATGGGTGGTCGCCCAAGTAGGCAGTAGGTTCAGGCTGTGGTGTGTTTGTGGATGGGCGGTCGCTTATCTGTGGTGGGCGGTCGCCCAAGGGAACAGAGGGTTGAGGCTGAGGAGTGTTTGAGGGTGGGCGGTCGCTCATTGGGGATGGGCGGTCGCCCAAGTGAGCAGAGGTTGAAGGTGGCGTGGGAGAGGGTGGATCATTGTTGGGCGAGGGAGGGGTAGTAGTAGAGGGGGATGTGGGAACAATAGGAAGGGAGAAGGTACACCATTGGGAGGGGGATATATGAGGGGATGAAGGGGTGGTGTTGGTGAGGGATGTATAAGGAAAAACGGTTTCGACAAATGTGACATGCCGAGAGGTGTATATGCGGTTGTTTGTCGGATCTAGACAGTGGTAGGCACTTTGAGATGGGGAGTAGCCGACAAAAATGCATGGGGTAGATTTAGGTGCTAATTTGTGAATGGAGTAAGGACGTAACCAAGGGTAGCAGAGGCACCCAAAAGATCGAAGTTTGTGATAGTTGGGTTGAGTTCGAAAGAGACGGAAGAAGGGAGACTCATTATGAAGGGTGGTTGTGGGCATGCGGTTGATAAGATATGTGGCAGTGGTTAGAGCATGTGACCAGAATGTGAGAGGAAGATGAGATTGAGAGAGGAGAGTGAGTCCGGTTTCAACAATATGTCGATGACGGCGTTCAGCGAAGCCATTGTGTTCGGGTGTATGAGGAGGGGAGGTGAGGTGGGAGATTCCATCTTGAAGGAGAGATGGTGTAAGTTTTAGGTATTCGCCACCATTGTCGGAAAAGAATTGACGAATGGGACGGGAGAAGTATTTTTCAACTAGAAGTTTGAAGCGATTAAAAGTGGCAAAGGTGTCAGATTTATGTTTTAGTGGATATAACCAAGTGTATTTTGTATAGTGGTCCACGAAAATAACATAATATTTGTAATGATCATAAGAGTGGATGGGGGATGTCCACACATCAGAGAAGATAATATCAAGAGGTGCATGAGAGTGAAGAGTAGATATATCGAAAGGGAGTTTATGACTTTTATTGATTTTGCAAGCATTACAATAAGATAAAGAAAGCTAAGATAAAGAAAGCGAAGGAATAGAAAGTGAAAATTGTTTATTTAAGAGAGAAATAATTGGAGGAGCGGGGTGTCCAAGTTTGTGATGCCATGATTGAAGAGTTGAGGAAGTGGCGACGTGAGCTTGAGGAGAGGGTGGAGTCCAGATGTAGACACCATTTTCAAGCTTGCCGCTGAGTAGAATTTGATTGGAGTGATTGGCCTTGATAAGAAAAGAAGTTGGTGAGAATTCAACAGTTGCATTGTTATCTCTACATATTTGAGAAATGGAAAGAATGTTTCGAGAAATACGTGGGACATGTAAAACGTTATTGAAAACAATGGAAGAGGGAAAGAGAGAGATAGAGAAGGAACCTATGTTTGCAATGGGAAGGGTGGAACCGTCTCCGATGATAACATCATCGCTACCATCATAGGGGTGGTGAAGGGAGAGGTTGGAGAGGTCATTGGGTGATATGGTTGGTGGCACCACTGTCCATGAGCCAAGAGGGTGGGGAGTTTGGATGGGGAGAGTAGCGAGTGTGGGCTTGTGGTGGGGTATGAGTGATGCGACGAGGGTTTCGATTGAAGGATGGTGGAGGAGGGAAGGTAACATTGGGGTAGTCCCGACTGAATTGACGACATTCAGAAATGACATGACCGACAAAGCGGCAGTATTGACATTTTCCTTTAAAGGGTTTGGAGGAAGGGGCAGCGGAGGTGGAGTTGGGTAGGTGTGGTGGAGTGGGAAGAAGTGGTGCACGGGATGGGTGACCGCGGGGTTGGGAGTGTATAAGGTGAGCCGATATAGGAATAGAGGGAGGTGGAGTATTGTGTTTGAGGGCTAATTCATGGTGTATTAGTTTTTCGTGTAAGGCTTCAAATGTAATGGGGTTGTCACGGGCACGGACGGAGTCAATGATGGATTTGTAGGGTTCATATTCGAGACCTTGAAGAACTTTGGCAATGATATCTTCAGGGTCCATTGGTTTGCCAAGGATTGCAAGTTTATCGGTACATGCTTTAATGGTGTTCATGTAGTCGGTGATGGTAAGGGTGGATTTGGTGATGGAAGCAAGGTGGTCTTTTACTTGGAGGATATGGCCGCGGGATGGGTTGGCGTAGGTAGTTTTGAGTATATTCCATGCTTCATTGGAGGTTTTGGCTTGATAGACAAGAGGAGCAACGGCTGTATCAAGGGTACCAAGAAGAGCACCAAGGATGAGGCGGTCTTGCCGTTGCCAAGTTATGTAGGCGGGGTTTTTGGTTTCTTTGGTGTCTATGACAGTGGTTTCGGGTGGGGTGGGATAGGTACCATCAACAAATTTGAGGAGGTCTAATCCAAAAAGTATGGAGGTGAGTTGGGATGCCCAAGCAAGATAGGTAAGAGGTGTGAGGGTTTTGCAATGAGCAAGGTTGACGAAGATGAGAGGGTTATTTGGATCAGAAGAGTTGGGAAGAACAGTGTTGTTGCTGTGGGATTCTGCCATGGTGATGGTGCAGCCGAGAATGGTGAGGGAGGGGGTTTAGATCAATAGGGCTCTGATACCATGAAAGGATTGCAAAAGATGATTGTTTCTATTGATATTGTAAAGTATATATACAGATTTCTGAGAGAGATCTATGGGATTACATTGATTCCTAGGCTAATTCCTAGGCTATACAAAATAATGTAAATGTAAATAAAAGATATACAATATTTGTAACTGATTTATTTACAAGAGGAAAGTGCTGAAGATAATGGATCTATTGCTGGAGAAGGCGGATTACATGGAGGATTTGATGCTGAGGAATCCTTATGGTTGACATAGGGTAGGGTGGAAGTGTTTGGTTGTGTGAAATTCACACCTTATATCTTACTAGTAAAAGCCCGTGTCCAAGGACACGTGATTTTTTTTTTTAATTTAAAAAAAAATAAAAATTTTTAAGAACAAAATGGGAAAGAGACAATTTAGTGAGGGCAAAATGGAAAATTTGGCTTATAAAACTGTTCATTGTACTGTTCACGGAGGGGTTGCATTTATACTATAGATTTGCCATTTATTTTTTGATAGAGAGCCGAAGTTATATGATAATGAGAGGAATGACTGAACGGAATTTAAGAAGAGTAAGTTTTGGGAGAAATCAGTTTCTCCATAAATTATAAAAAGTCCAATTTTTTTCAACTTGCAAATATTTGACGAATATAAGATCAGTTTAAAAAAACAGGACTTTTTATAACTTAAGGAGAAACTAGTTTCTCCCAAAATATTGTGTTTCAAGAAAACAAGACGGGATTTAAACCCTCAATGATAGTTGCTCAGAGCAAAACTATATTTCATAAATCAAATATCAAAGTCTCATTTTCGGATTACAACTTTGAGGCTATTTTATAGCACTCATAAAACTTAGAAAACAAGAAATATCCTCCTAAAATAAAGCCTAACCTATAAGGTAACCTAATAGAAGTCTAAAACTACTAAATCAATGCTAAATCTACTCTAAAACCTCTTATAATCATCCTACTACATTTAATTTCGAAAATATTAATAAAATAACAATTAATTAAAATAAAACTCATATTTTCTGCATCATTTTTGGTGTGCAAAAGTTGAAATTTTCTTTTGTAATTTGGCAACTCTTTAATTTTGGGATTCTTTTGTTTGTCCTATCTGCTCCTTGGGCCCAAACCCATTTAACGTAACCGAATCCAGAGAGGATTAAGGAGTTAAGGCAACATCCCTATATATAATACCGCCATACAACCAACCCCTTGCTTCATTACTACATCATCTCGTTTCCTCTTCTTTAATTTCTTCATCACAATCAAACTTTTTCTTACTACTCCATTACTTTGCGAGCAAGCAACCGTGATCAATCCATCATGTTTCACTCGTACACGTTTCTCCGAGGAGACGAGAACAAGTTACCTATGCATTTAATCCGCAATCGTCTTCAACCAGGCACAGATAAATTCTGCATTATGATTCGATATCGCCAAGTCCCTTTGAAAGATCTGCTCACTAATCACACCTCTGATCTTCTGGTCGGAAAGAATATGTTCGACACGTACTTGATCGACCGGACACAATTGTTCTCGCCGGTTGAGGGGCCGATTGTATTGTCCAGACTTCTGAAGCATGCCGGAGTTCCGGCAGGGTCAGATGTCCTGAGGAAATTGATCCGAGACATTGTTACATATGCTAGGTTTATGGTGGTTAGAGTTGAAGGTAGGGAAGAACCTGAAGACGGCAAAGTTTATCAACCAGTGTTGCCTATTGTTTTAGAGATTGTAGAGGGACGGTGTAATAATGGTGAAGATCACGCAACTCCGCCACCACCATATTCTGGTCAACTGCGGTGGAGAAACGGAATCAGGAGGAGAATTATTAGGCTTTACTGAGTACAGGTAGTGTAGTTGTGTGCTTTCTACTCGTTCATTGGGAGCTCTTCCAGTAGTTCGGGTTAATTTTGATTTTATATAGCTGTCAATACTTCTTTGCTTTTTTACTCCGAAGATGATGAGTTGAAAGCTTGAATTTAATCACTTCCCTTTTTCTTTCTTTTACTTCCGGAAATCAATAAAAATATGGTTAATTAGTCATTTTCCGTCATAGTATTAGGGTTTGGGAAAAAAAAAAAATTAGAAAAACGTTTTTCTCATATTTTTTGGTGTTTGGTAAGTACCTAAAAATGGAGAAAATGTTTTTCGAAAAATATTTTCCTCATTTTTCTAAATAAAATGACTTACGAATTTTTCCTAATTAAAACATTTTCCGAAAAATGTTAACACCCTCACACACACACCTAATTTTCCATACACCCCCCACGTTACCCACCCCACATCAACCCACACGGATTTGTTTTGGGGTCATCTCTCAAAAGTCCTCATACTAATACTAATGAATTAGGTGGACACCTTTATATACTAGGCAATTATTCTTTCAATTGCCGTTGTGGAACTTGAATTGATAACCCAACACTATCTTTATGTCGAGGGAGTAAGTTCCTTGACCATGTCAATATGGTTCGGAGCTTGGACAAAAGATGGAACCATGCCAGGCGGGCGACATGAAACCAGGCGAAGAAAAATTTTTAATCCGGTTCTGCCATCTCGTCAAGGTTAATTTAAAGAAAATGATCACAAGGCAAATTAATACATACAATTCTCATTTATATAAGCTCGAACAACACAAAACAGTAACCAATCATCACAACAATACCAAATAAAAGAACCTTTCTGGAGCAAATGTGTTGAGTTTAGAGTGGAAAGATATCCAGAATGGTTCATAGGAGTGGGAAATGACACTCTAAAATAGGTATTTAAATTCATTCGACAAACTATGATTCTGACTAGTCTGCGGTCCAGCTCTGCTCAACAATTTCCCTTACCCTACGGTTGTACTCTCGCTTGTTCTCGCTGAACATTCGAGCAGCTTCTGAATTTGCAGGAGAATTTGGATTTGGGTCGCATAGCAGAGACTGAAAATGTAATTAAAGCCATGATAAAAGATAAAACAATAAAATATGATCATTTATAATGTTACGACTTTGAAAGGTGCATCTCCAATTTACAAGTAATCTAACGATACAACAACTCCTAAAAGACCAGATAGAATCTTGCTTGAAACAATGAGCAATGCAGGACTTGAGTGTCAGAGAAAACCTGTGCATATATCCATGTCTGTGTATGAGAGAGAGAGAGAGAGAGAGAGAGAGAGAGAGAGAGAGAGAGAGAGAGCATTGTATTTAACAAAGAACCAGACAAAGATTACATTGTCATTCTTCAAAAGTGTTGGGCATAGTAAAAGTGATATCAACAGCGAGTGCGCAGTATGATTTTGCCTTTCTTCTTTTTACACTCTAGTGATGTGGGACGTTTGGAAAGAACTAAAGAAGTATAACAATCCACCTTCCTCCGTTTTCCATCAGAAGTGCTCTATCGATTCAACACGAGTTCTTAAGAAAAAATGTAGTTCAAATGCTTTTCTGTTCACAACTCTAAGTGTCCATTAGTGGTTTCATACAAATAAACCATTACTTTTCAGGTATCCATAAGAGACATCAAATCATTGGGAGCCAATGCCTTCTCTATCTCACAATTAAAATGGCTCTTCAGTCCACGTGCTTAATGAACTTTCCAAAAGGGGAAAGGAAACACTTATTTCTGGACATCCCAAATTGAATATAGTGAACACTTATTTCCAAAGGTGTGCCGAGAGAGTACAATCCAAATTAAGGCAACAGGTGATAAACATTTTGTGAATGCCAGCTGAATTAACCAAACAAGAAGGTTTTAATGATATAATACCGAAATGAAAATGGTTGATGAAGGATAAAATTTTCTAGAACGATATTCAAATAAATAAAGATCTTTCTGCTTTATTCAGGTATACCAACGGTATTGATTGGTGGCAATGAATTTTGCTATTCAAAACACAAATCTCTAAAAAAAAACAAAAAATCTCAACTCCGTTCTGAACCTACAACTTGGCATTGGTCCTGTGAATATGGCAGGGTAGTAGATCCTAATCAACTACTTCAAACCTACAGTTCCTTTACATATATACTCATGATGCAATGGAAATTGAATTGTACTACACTATATTGAAATAAATTATAAATAGATCTCCAGATCTCAACTTGAGATCATTTTTAGGACATTCCTTCGGAAATGGGAGGTCTCTAACTCTCTGTCGGGGAACATATAGGTCTAATGATTATTAACTTTCTCATAAGAATCTTTCTCCATGTTTAGAAATGCAATTAGCAACGATTCCATAGGAAAGCACAACGATCATTTGAGGAAAATTATCAACAAATAGATAAGCTATTGCTAGTCATAACTTTTAGAGTAATCAATAGTGATGAGACAATCACATAGCATATTCAATATTTCTACAATACCTGGATAGATGTTAGAATCGCAGCGACATCATATATTGGGCTCCATTGGTTTTGCAGAATATCTAGGCAAATACTTCCGTCGGCATAAACTGATCACATATACGAAGTTAAATTCCTTGGAAAGAATGAACCAAATATATTGGTGGAAAATCAAAGTGTCTAGTTCAACTTACTATTTGGATGAAACATTCGTGAAACAAATCGCACTGTTGGTGGCTTGTTTGGGTAATCCTCCGTAAATTGAAGTGTCAACTTGAACGTACCTACGAAACTCAAGAAATTTAATATCAGTTAAGATGAAACATCTCAAGAAAATAACAGCAATAAGCTCTTGGTAGAATGATACAGTATTTATTAGAAAAAACATGTTACCTTCCTTTGATATATTTCAGAAACATGTCTAACATTAAAAATGCATATCTTCAAGAAAAACATTCAGGAAGAGCAAAGGTTTTATAATGTTTTGCAACAAAGAGAAAAATCCCAAAGCTAAAGTATATGCTGCATAGGTAGAAGAATACAATGGCCAGATACATTTTTGAGTTTGAGATGAAATCAAACCACTAACATGTAAGAATTCCAGTTGGAATTTCCACATGAGTAAGAATCGAATATTTCCACTTGGTAAATGATTACAGTAAAATACGATTCATAATACAGAACGAACTACTTCATCCACTGAGATTATCAGCGGCCTCAACAACAACAACAACAACAAAGCCTTATTCCCAAAATAATTTGGGGTCGGCTAACATGAATCATCATATGTTATCGTGTGAAAAAAAAAAATAATAAATAAATTAAATTAAAAAATAAAAATAAATAAAAAAATACAAAACTAAATAAAAAAATAAAAATAAAAAAGTAAAAAGGTAAAAAATAAAAAAAAATAAAAAATCAACCCCCCACATGGATTTTTGCCCTCCACTCCGGCCTCTTCAACACCATACTTTCATCCACTCCAAGTAAATTCATATCATTTTCAATTACTCTAATCCAAGTTTGTTTGGGTCTTCCCCTACCCCTCGCCATTTTCTCATTTCTCCACTGTTCCGGCCTCCTAACCGGTGCATCACTCGGTCTCCTTCTCACATGTCCAAACCACCGTAGACGATTTTCCCTCATTTTATCCTCAATGGGCGCAACTCCTACTTTACCTCTGATCACCTCATTCCCCAACCTATCCTTTCTTGTATGACCGCACATCCATCGAAGCATACGCATCTCTGCCACATTCATCTTATGCACGTGACACTGTTTCACGGCCCAACATTCGGTGCCGTAAAGCAATGCCGGCCTAATTGCCGTGCGGTAGAATTTTCCCTTTAATCTATTGGGCATGCCGCGATCACATAGAAACCTGTAGCACTCTTCCACTTCAACCAACCTGCTTTAATCCTATGAGCCACATCTCCATCTAATTCTCCATCCTTTTGGATAATGGATCCAAGATAGCGAAAAAACTCAGAAGCTTGGATAATATTTCCATCAAATGTGACCGCCCCTGCCTCCCTACTTCCAACTCTGCTAAACTTACACTCCAAATATTCAGTCTTGCTTCTGCTTAATCGAAAACCTCTAGATTCCAAAGTGTGTCTCCACAACTCCAATTTACTTTCAACACCCTCTCTTGTCTCATCAAAGCACAATATCATCTGCGAACAGCATACACTTTGGTATATCATCTTGGACTGACCTCGTCAATTCGTCCATTATCAAAGCAAAAAGAAAGGGGCTAAGAGATTATCAGCGGCCTCATTCATGAAAAAAAAGTGACACTCACTTGTACGATACAGAGGAGGGGGGGGGGGCTAATGAAAAAAAAATTGAGTTTCTTATCGATATGTTTCTTGCCCAATGAAATCATTCTAAGTCAAATTTAGCCTAATTGAGATAGCACATAAACTGAGGAGCTACAATATTCTCAAAATGAATTTTTGATAGGCAAGACTGGACTCACCTCCATCCCAGGGAGTGTCATCAGGACTGCAACAAACATCGAAACAAATCAGATATTGCTTAACAAATTATTATTAAAGATACAAAATAAACATCAGCTATTGTATTCCATTGCTGAACTTACCCAAATATAACAGCATTCCAAAGCAATATATTATTATCTTGTGGTGCACCACTGATGCCAGCCGGGGGATCTTGTTGCAACCGCTTGAAATCTCTCATCAGTCTTTTCCTAGCAGGAGTTGACATTGCAACCACCTACATATTCTATACACAATCCAAATCAGGAACAATCCAATAACCACTAGAAATTATCAACCTCTGAAATTTCTCTAACATCATCCAACATAATGAACAATATTACAGCTGCAGCTATGCATGTCAACGGTTTTCCATCAGCTCAGGTTATACTTAGAAGCTAAGATCACTCAGTTTAAGTTACATTGACACAAAACTTTACTATTTGCTCTATAATTAAGATATTTTCAGAGTAAACCCCAATTTATCCTTCTAAATTTGGAATCCCCTTCCCATTACTAGCAACAAGGATCAGTGATTACGGAAATCCCAAGAATAATACTGGGAGTACTTATTTCCAAGGGAACTAACATAAGTGGCAGACAGAACATCCTCAATTTCATTTCAACATGATTTTGATCAAATCAAAAGGAATCGTGAGAGATTTAGGGGTTAGTGCATCAAAAATGAGAAAAATTCACGGTTTCAATTTCGCTGTTAACCTTAAGATCTACATTTACAGGTAAAAAAATTATCAACTGAAATTGAAAATTGGAATACTTAATAGATCAAATAAAATGAATAGAAATTGATGGAAATATGACCTGTTAGAAAACTCAAGGGAGATCGTCTAGGGTTTGGTGTTTATGCGAAGGAATCGTCCTTGTACGTGTGGAGCTCGTGAAACAATAATGGAAGGCGAATGAATATAGACAAAGAGAAAAGAAAAGCGATAGAAATGAAAGGGAAAGGTATTTTATTTTATTTATGTTTATTTTTGGAGGGGAGTGAGGTGGCGTTGCCCATCCATCGTCAACCGTCTAACCCCACTGTTGGGCTGGACTGGGTACTATTGTTTTATTGCACATTTTCAAGCTTGGTTTCTTGTTATTGTCCTCAAGAAATTAATTTTATTTTAATAAAATGGCTGTTTTATCTTTAAAAATTTTAAATAATTGATTTTATAATTATGCATTATTGATAAAAAAAAAATTAGGTTAGAAAATGTTTTTTTTTCTAATTAAATTGATAAAAATGGGTAATTAAATAAAACTAAACTCGATAGAATATTAATGCTCCGTATTTTTCCTACCATTAAAAATGAGCAGTGAAATTAAGCCCTTTCTCTTTGCTCTTATGTTTCAGTTTCGACATGTATTTCCAATATTTTTTTCATATATGAGGAAAAAATAAAAGAAAAATATCTTTTAAAAAATAGAGAGTAAAACGGGATAGTGCAACTATCCATTGCATCAAATTTGATGCAAAAAATAGAGTTGTTTCATAATAAAGCAAAGTTTAAAATTTCATTTGAAACAAAATAATGTTTTTTAAAATTTTAGAGTATTATCGAAGATGCTCTAAGAGGTCAGCCGACAAAGTTGGACTGTTCTTTAAAATGTGCAGTGGTTTTCTATTCTGTTGAAAAAAATTAAAAATATTGATTCATTTGTGAAAGTTATGATTATGAACGGCTATCAATGTACTTTTAGTTTTGAAATTTATTTAAGGAAAAATTAAAAAAAAAAAAATCGCTTGATGAGCCAAGATCCTACACAGACCGGTCTTAGATCATGCGAACTTATCCTCGAATCGATTGAGCACGAGACATTCAAACTGAGTTATCCCTAGACAGCAAATATCCTTGATCGTCCCATACCCAAACCTAAGTGGCCACCGGTACCTTAGTGTATTCAGACTCCTGGTTGATATTTTGCAAATCACGACTTTGAACAATCTCTAACATTAACCGGAAGAAATGTCACTGTCGCATTAAATGGAAATCCAAGTGATCATTAGGCGTGTTGCGGCGCCGAACCATCTGTTACCTGCTCATCTGTCATTCGTCCTTTCAACGACATATACAGTACTGTTGGGGTGCAAACCCAATCCCACATCGACAATTGAACAAAGTATTATCAGGTTTATAAGAGCACACACCCACTTCATTAGTATGAGGCCTTTTGGAAAGTTCCCAAGAGCAAATCCGTGCGGACTATCGGAGCTCGTCACGTGTGATGAGTAAGACAAATATAACCAACGGTCAAGATATTATCCTGACATATACTCCCTCCGTCCCATAACAAGCGACGCATAGTAAAGATTCTTTTCCATTTTAGGAAGTGTGACTTATCAGTGGGACACCCAAAATGACAAAGTGTGTCGCTTGTTGTGGGACGAAGGGAATATCTCTCTACAATATAATTACTCCCCTTAGCCCTCTTGGGCAAGATATGTCACATTGTATAATTCTTAAAACACACACACACACATACACACTAAATCATTCAAAGTCTTATTCTCAATTTATAATATCTTAGAAATCTCATTCTCACACTCGAGTGTTTAAGCCAGAATTAAACATGTCTTGATCTCTAATAATGCTTCTTGCTTGTGTTGTATTTTTAGGTTCGAATCAAACAAAGTCAATTATCCTCGGTGAAAATTCAAAAATTGTGGCGTAATCATCACTAAACATCCATCCCAAAAATATTCTTTTTGGGCGTCCCATTTGAAAGGGCACAACCCAAAAATGGAAAATTTTTTATTATTTCTTTATTTGTGAGATTCACTTGCCATTCTCTCACAATAAATATTCGCTAATTATTTTTTACCCTACTTTCTCTTTCCTACATCACCTTTCACTCATAATATTTATTCCACTATACACTTTTTCTCTTTTCTATATCACTTTTCTTAATTTTTGTGCAAGACACAAACTTTATCCTTTTTTAAGAGGACGGAGGGAATATATTATTTGTAATTTATGTACGATCACGGACTACTGATGAAAGAAGATTGTATTGAGATTGGAGTCTTTGTACTCTTGTTTCTTATTCTTTCCATATATCCTAGCTAATACGACAACATAGACATCTTTATCATAGACTTGGCAATAAATAAAAATTTGTATAATCATATAAACCAATCAAGTTGTACCAATAATAGTCAATAGCATTTACCTTACAATTAACCACATACAAAATTATAGTATTAAATAAACATTAATAAATTAAAATGACGGCTATTCAACCTTGCCTAGCTCCCAAGTCACTATCTCCAACCACAATTTTCGTTACCATACATCATAACTTTGCCAAATACACAACCAAATACAAAAAATATGTATGAATTATACAAATTAATCCTTGTAAACTAATCACCTAATCAGTGGCGGATCTAATATGTAGTTGATGTGGGCTTTTGAAAAAAAAAATTACCTAAATCACCGACTATATGTAACTTTTTTTTTATATATAAAGTTATTTTTCACTGTTATTATTGTTTCCAATATTTTTAAAATACCAAGCCCACGCAGTTCTAAAATCCTAGATCCGCCCCTGCACCTAATCGAATTATACAAAATAATGTGAAAACAAAAGGTCAATGTACATAGCTAGCCGGGCTGCACAAAGGCAGCATCCAATCCAATGTAGTCAAATTCACGCGGATTGGATATCAAAGCTATACAAATACGATTGAATTATATGACATGGTCTCAACTATCTTCTGGTGAAGTTGATTTGCTCTTGGAAGTTGAATTCTGGCCAAATTTTGTGTCTCCGCCACTGCCACTGCCACGGCCAACACCACCAGAGTTGATGATCGAGGAGAGGGCCGCTTGTAATGCTGATTGAAAATTTGGGTCTGATGTGATTGCCTTTGTCGCAGCTTCAATTGTGTTAGGCTGTAGAGATTGTTGAGTGGAAGAAGTTGCCGGCATGTTCTTTTGCATGTAGGATTGATATACATTTTCTTGAGGATGTCTTCCAAAGTTTACTGTGCCAATTTGATTCTTGATATTATAAGGTTGACTATTGGTCCCATAAGTAAGTGCACCTCCATTCATATTGTTCCAAGAACTGAAGCTGAGATTCGTCGTTGAATATCGTGGTAAGAAATTGTTGGCCGGAGGAATTGATCTATTGAATGGAGACGATGATGATGAAGATAAGGCGTTGGAAGTGAGATCGAGTGTTATTGTTGGGCACGAAGGTGAGGGTGCGAGTGAATGGTTTTCTGGGTAGTATGGATTTGGTTTTGAGCCATTGGAGAAATAAAAGTTGAGGCCTTGGAGCTCGGCGGGGGTGGTGGTTGAGGAAGGATTATTAGGGTTTTGTCCAGACGTGGAAGAGCCGGACATTAGCATGGAAGCGGCAGCAGAAGTAGTCGACGCCATTGCAGTGGCTGACACGGGAAGTGGATGGTTGTGTGTTCCTTCATAGGTTGTGATCAAGATAGACATGTCCTGAGCACACCTTTGTACCTATAAATCAAGAATAATGTATAATTATCTTTCTTGTCTTACTTAAAGTCTGAATTTCCACCTTAAAACCAATTGGTGCTAAGGGGAGTAGTCCAGGATCTTTATATATTATAGGCAAGGTTCGTCAATTCCCGAAGTGGAATAATATCTCTAATACACCCCCTCACGTGTAGCCGGACTTTGTCAAAGGCTTACAACGTGGACTTATTAATCGGGTGGCGCGGAGTAACATTGTGGGCCGTTGGGCCTGCACGTGTAAGAACCAGCTATGATACCAGCTTAAAGTCTGAGTTTCCACCTTAAAACCAATTGGTGCTAAGAGGAGTGGCACAGGATCTTTATATATTATAAGTAAGGTTCATCAATTCTCGAAGTGGAATAATATCTCTAACATCTTGATCATTTAAAAAAAAACACGATTTTCTGAGACCCTAGATCAATAACTAGCCAGAATAACAGAACCCAGTAAGCTGGTCAAGTGCAGATATGCGTACCTGTTTCCTTACTGGGCAAGTTGTGGAAACTGTGCAACGATAATATGCTCTCGGGCATGGGTTTCCTTTCGCAATCTTTTGTCCATATTTCCTCCATTGGCATCCATCATTCATCTGATAAATTAGGGTAAAAAAAAGTTACATTTTTGCCAATTTTATGGCATTTTATAAGCATAAAATGAATTATAAGAATGCTTACAGTTGGGGTATCACATCTGACTCTGACAGAAACCCTAGCTTTCTTTGCAGGATTATTCTGCTGTGCAGGAGCTTCAATATCATCTCCATTAATTTTAGCTTTCTTCAAAATTTTACCAGGGGGCCAATTAGTCTCTTCCCTAATATTCACTTCTTCAACACTATTATCAGCACTCGAAACATTTGCCGGAGATTCATCAGACTGCATTGTGCTAGATAATCCAAGTGCCAATCCTTCCTTATCATCTTCATCATGATCTTTGTTAGGGTTTCTGTTAACATCGCTACTCGAAGCAGCATTACTTCTCCCAAGACAAAGCGAAAATAGATCGCGTTCTTGATGTGTCGTAGTGACAGTACTAGCAGATTCTTTGGCTTCTGACTCCTGCCGATGATCAAGTGCGTCGCGGAATTTTTTTTGGAGGTTGTTGTAATCCTCCATTATCTGACTTAAGTACCTCTTAAGTCTTTGGTTTTCTTCTTTCACTTGTCCCATTTCAGCTTTGGCTTGTTCAAGCTTATTATCCTACAATTAAGTATTCATAAACTCCAAATAAGTTATGCTTAAAATTAAATACTAATTAAAAGTTATATGCTAATTTATCAGACAACAAAGCACCACGTATTTTCAAATTAATTATGGTTGAAAACGTGAACAAACCTATGCTAATTAATTACCTTAAGGTTTCTAACAACTTTATATATGCAGCCATAAAATATGTCTGATTATAATATAGTCAAGCCATCATTTTCATTTATGTAAATTAAAATTAAAAAAATGGAATATCAGCAGATCTTTTAGCATTTAAGGGTCCAATAAATTGATGGATAAATTTGTGTGGTTTTGGATCATGTGTAATTATATGGATGTATCATCTGATGAAAACAACTAAACAAGAAGCAATTTTAAAATTTCTACAAGTTGTCAACTTACATGTAATTAAATATTTATAAATTTTCATATTTTAGGTAAATGACCAACAATATAAAAAATGGGCAATTAAGCAAGCATATATTAAGGTCAAGCAAATAAACAATTAAATGATCATTATTCTTTAATTTGTAAAAATGAAACTAAGCAAGAATCAAATATCATTTCTCCACAAATTTATTAACTAAACTTGCATTTTAAACTATATAAATATCATGTATGAATACAACTTCAAATTAATTAATCCTTGCAGATCCCTTCCAAATTAATAATCAAACCTCCAAAGCAAAATATGAGATTTTAGAACCCAATTAATTGTAAATTCATAACTGGAAAAAAAATGAAAATAAAAGGATAAAACATGTAGAGATTAAGTAGTGTAATTACCTTAACTAGAGGAATAATCCCTTGTTTATAATTATCTTCTTGATCATCATCACTACTAGAATTATCTTTTGATCTCTTTTCTCTCTTGACTGCACAATCCAGCATGCCAATCGACTCTTTTAACCTTCCCTCCATAACTCTCTTTCTCTTCTCTATTTCTCTCTCTCTCTCTTTCTCTCGCTCTCTCTCTCTCTCTCTCTCTCTCTCTGTTTCTCCCTCTCTGAATTCTCTCTCCAAAGTCTTGCGCAAATTAGTGAATGGCTTTTGGTGGTTTTTATAAGAGAAGACAGGGAAGCAGCAGAAATTGACTGGGTTATAAATAAATGTCAAACTTAAAGGCTTAGTTCTTACTACCAATCAAACATCAGATATTTAATGTCAAGCCCTAGTTGCACACATGGAAAATTGATTCTTAATATATCTACACACAGTAGACCTTTATATAAGTAATAAAATAATTTAGGATTTTCAACTATATATATTTATAAGAAAATAACAAGTTGTGGAAATAAAATTCAACGTTGAGGTCTTTAAGATAACATGTCAAGGAAGAGAAAGGAGAGGATTTAGGCGCAAGAGTCGGTCCACCAGCTAAGGTTGAAGTTTCCTACTTTGCAAAAGTCACCAAACCACCAGTCGCCGGTCAAATTCTATGCCGACTAGATTCCGGTAAGTGCTACTGTATATATTACCTTTCAAAAACTTCTCAATTTTTCTCTGAATGAAAACAAATTTAAAAAATAAAATAAAAAATTGGTGATACATTTTGTGATGGGGAAGTACCAAAATTTTAATCAGATTTTGACAATTTTTGTGTTAGGGTTTTAAAATCATTTCAAGTAAAAGGTCAAATACTGTATTTTCTGCCGGTGGTTGCATGCTCAACTTATTTTCCTTAAATTGCAATCCGTATATCTTATGATGAATGGTCAATGGTGACTTAAGTATTAATGCAGGCCAGTTTCAAGATGCCCTAATTAATACTACCTCCGTCCCACTTTAATTGAGTCACTTTCCTTTTTGAGACGTCCCACTTCAAATGAGAAATTTCATAAATGAAAAGAAGTGAACAGTGTTTCGGACATTTATACCATCATAATGTTTATATATTTACAAAAAAACCATTCATTATACCCTTATAATTTTAACATATTTACAAAAAAATCAATCATTAACTTACTATTTGTTTTTAACTTTTCATTCTCTCTCCTCTAATCTTCTATCCACTTTCAATTTTTTACTCATTTTTAAAAAAAAAAAATCTTAAAAATCGTGCAAAAATGCCATAGCTCAATTGAAGTGGGACGGAGGGAGTACAAGTATTTCATTTTATTTTATTTTATTTTTTTAGCTGATTTGATTGCATTACTTTTGAGCTCATTATTCCTAACTAATACAAGTATTTCATTTAATATTTTTAACGAATAAGTATTTCATTCTTGAATTACATATTTCGTCTCTTTTTTTTTTCTGCCAAATAAAGTTTTTTGGTCTAAAATACATAATTAAGTTTTATCTAGTTTATTTTTTTCATATATACTATATACTATTACTTTAATTATCTCTCGCGAAGGTAAAAGATTGTAAGTTCTTTAATTTAGATATGAATATAACAGGAAAGTGAATCATTAATGTGCATTTGGTTCACAAATGGTAAAAAATATAAAATGAACAAAAAATATAACCATCTTAACTGAGCGGGGAATTAAGTTTATTCATTCTCCTATTTTTTTTTTTTTTTTTTTTTATCTATACTACTTTAATTATAGTTATGTGGCTCTGGTAAGAGGGGAGAGATGGTGGTGAAAATATAATTGTCAACTTACGTTGACTGTTCAATTCAGAGGTAGCTTATAAATTCGGATAAGATGTTTGTATTGTTTGGTCACTCGTAATATTTTCGAATAGTCTCCCTCCGATTTAAGTTGGCGTGCATCAATATCGTGGGCCGTTGGGCTTTCACATGTAACGGATCTGCTCTGATATCATTTTAAAGTCTGAGGTTCCACCTTAAAACCAATTAATGTTAGTGACACAAAATCACTATATGTTACCGGCAAAATTCGTCAATTTCTGAGATTATGTCTCAAAGATAAGAGTAATACTGGTTCTTAACCGGAGAAGGAAAACCTCAAATTAAAACTAGTAAAATACAGTAGTTATTTGATGAATTTTACTTTTGATTCAACAAAGGCAGCTTGGATCGAGAGCGTTGACATCTGTAGGGTTTATTCGATTCAATCCTACTCCGTTGAAGAAACTTTCTTCACTGGTACTTAATTATTTTTGTTTTTAATTGCTGATGATTATTTTTTACTTTAGTGAAAGGCTAACGCCCGACGTTTAAAGCCAAAAAAATAATGTGCAGCTAATTATATATTCCCTCCGTCCCGTCTCATCCGAAAATGTACAAATTTCTATTTTGGGTTTCCCATTTAAAAACGTACACTCAAAAAATGGAAACTTTTTTATATTTCTTTATTCGTGAGACTCACTTGTCATACTCACAATAACTATTCACTATTCCTTACCCCATTTTATCTCTCCTACATTACTTTTTATATACTCACAATATTTACTCTACTGTATAATCTCTTTAATTCCCGTGAAATATCAACTTTGTGTCTTTTGGAACGCGGGGAGAGAGTAGACATTACTACATTAGGTCCAACACCCTAACTTAAATAGTTTTAAATAAGAATTATTCCCCCTCTCCTCTCAAAATGAATGATTTTTTTATATTTAAAAGATTCTTGAAAAATTGACTTTTAATATTTAATAGTAAAAATTATTAATATTCTTATCATCCACTTTCAAAATTTTAATTTTACAAATATAAAATTGCTAAAAAATCACTTTAGGGCCACATTTTTTAATAAAAAAGTCATTAATTTGGGATGCATGTATAGTAATACCAAATAGTTTTTATGATTCTTAATTTTAAATATTTTCAGTATATTGCATATAAGAGTGTGTGTGTATATACTAGTCGAGTCGTCCCATAATAATATGTGTTGTATTTGATTTATTAAACTTTTCAACTTTTTACTTATTTATATATTGCTTATATCATAACTATTGCACTAAAACTATTTTTTTTTAATTTTAGAAATATATCTTTTATTTTGATACGAATAAAAATCGCTATATCTATATAAAGAAAAATATATATACTCCCCTCCGTTTCATTTGAAATTGTAAAAATTGTTAATGTGGGTATCCCACTTAAATTGGAAATTACAAAAATAGAAATGTTCTAATACTTTATAATAAACTTGCCCCGTTTTCTCTCTTCTATCTTACTATCCACACTAACAAAATTTTAATATTATATTCTTTTTTTAATATGAGTGTATGATGATTTTTTTTTCAATTTGAAATGGGACGAAAGTGAGTATATAGATTGAATGAATTATATATGCACATTTGTAGACACCCCGATCACCCCCCGACGAGCCCTTTTAATTAGTCTAAACTCTTATAATTGACCTAGAACCTCGATTTGACCATTTGGGGGTGCCGTTTGCCTTATCAATGCACAATTTGAAAATATTGAGTCCGAATTTATGATCAGGACGAAAAACCGAACAAACAAACATATACCTCGAAAAAGGGACCTCGGGATCCCAGACCGAGGCCCGGGACACCAAAACAGTCCATTATCAACTATTTTGTGCATTTAAAAATATATTATGATATTCCTTTCTCATTAACAAATTTCAGATATGCCAATTCAACAACAAAATTACTTCAAGCAAATTTCATGTTGGGTTGCGGGAAATCGGGACACCGAAATGCGTGCACTCGAGCAGTTGCAGAACAAACAGTGCAGGAATTGTTGTTACAGCAAGAACAGTCCAAGGAAGGTCAAACCAAGCACCCTATGAACTGGTTAAAGGGGAGGAGCAAACCAAACATCCTATGGACCGGTCCAAAGGGAGAGCCTTCATCTATTTAAATCCTATCCTACAACTTCATTACATCTCCACCAATTCACTCTTACACTTCAAACACTCTCCGCTCTCTCTCTAAACTCTCTCAATCTCAGCCCCTACACCACCATTAAGCCACCACAAACACTACTTCAAACTCTACTCAAACACAAATAAAAGCACAACTTCAAGCACTCAAACCTTCAAGCACTCTCAAACAACAAACAATCAAAAAAGTCTTCCCTTGAAAGAAAAGGAAGCACAATCCTCATTGACTAGGTATAAGTCTCCTCCTTGTAGTCTATTTTATGTTCAAAATGTAATCTCCATGTAAAGAAAGCTTGAGGTCTAGCTATTTCATGGCTAGACCTTCATGTATGTAAATAATGATGTTTTTCATGTTTATTCATTTTTACTCCTTTTCTCCATGACTTTTGATCTAAATGTTTATGTGTGTTGTTTACATGTTTAAATACAAGTCCTATGTTCAAAGCATGCTCTAAATGTCCATTTATGCCTTTAGAGTTGATGTTGTTCATGAAGTATGCACAATCTGTTCACTCCACCTTCTTTCATGTCCATCAACGCTTTGGTTCATGTTTTGTGCTATGTAATGATTCTAGTATATTCATAACATGTTAGTTTAGGTTTTTCTCAAATATCATGCCTTGAATCCATGTTTAGGCTAGGGTTTGATGGCGATGTTCAAGATGCATAGTTGTTGTCCAGTAACTTCTGAATCTGACCATGCTCTGTTCTACTGTGAATATTTCACTCAATACTTAGGATTTTTGCATTATTTGAGATTTATGTGTTAGATAACCCAATAAAGAAACTAAGCATGCCTCAAATGTAATTTTGGAATTCGGGAAGATCTTGTGAGCACCCCAACCCGGAACCTAACGCGTGTCCCGAGCTTGAGAAGCTCAAAATAAGAAAACCCATCTTAAATTTTTAAAAACTTTTATTTCACCTTACAAGAAAACAAATTCTCAAACTGCCAAAATAAATCAACTAATAATATCTCCACTTGGAGGAATTTCAACAACAACTTCAATAAACCATAATCTGATCAATTACATCGAAAACCCCCAAATAACTTTGTTTTACAAAAGAGTTTTATATACAACTTTTCAAAAGAGTAATACTTAATAAATACTCCCAGACAACCTACTCATATACATAACCTGACAAGTCCCAAAAGCAATAGTCCACACTCTTATTCCCGGCCTCACTGGTTCAGGTCACCTGTCTCAGCACGATCTAAAACAGTAAAGGGGAAGGGGTGAAAATAAATCTCAATAAGCTATTATGAAAGCAACAAGATGCCAAACAAGATGCAACACATAGCATGGTTACACTTAGCACATTATTAAAGCGGTAAACACCTTACGTTACCTCATTTTACCTTTCCCGTCTGAACAATATGTCGTACAACGTGGGAGTAAAACTCTGCTCTTTGGTGAACTGCCCCCGTGCCATTCACCACTTATAGGACTCATGCTCCAGAGATCCATATAAGGAAAGAAATACTTATATGACTCTTCATTCAGAGTACCATATATTAACACCGCTATCTGTAAGGCTTTTGGCTTAATACAGAAGCATTCCACCTAACTCCAACAAATCGCAGCTATCTGTAAGGCTTTTGGCTCAATACAGAAGCATGCAAACCCACTCTGTGGCCACAGAGGGGACGGTCACAGGTATAATGATCTTCAATCACTTATAGAACAAATCCATAATTGATTGTATCCCATTATACCCCTGAATCTCATATAATATAAACACGTTCAAGCACATAATAGATACTTGAAATAAAATCCACCAAAGGAATAAGAATATAACAACATGGTAATGTATACTCATGTTAAATCAATACTATAGTGCAACATTCATTTAATACACTATGCATAATACCATCAATGAATATGAATTCAGTAAGGTAACAATATAACCAAATAATCCACACTTGGAATACAATATAACAATATGCCAACTAATCCACACTTGGGATACAATATAACAACATACCAAATAATCCACACTTGGGATACAATATAATAACATACCAAATAATCCATACTTGGAATATAATATAACAGCATACCAAATAATTCACACTTGGGATACAATACAACTATGTGATACATATACATTTCTAACTAACGCAATAGTGTATCTTATAGCTTCTACACTATTCAAACTAACCACCAAGGATATGGGAGCAAGTAAGACCACAATGTGCCATAAACCATTCCTAAGTAGTCATTACACAACCTTGAATAACCGTAATAAAAGTTCAAGATCTAATCCCCAAGTTTGAACCATTTTGGTGAAGTTACTAGTCAAGCTTATCAACTATTTTCCGGACAATATTTAAACTACTTCCACAATTCTATTTGGACCAAATAAGACATCATGGTGTAGCCAAGGTATTCTACTTTAATCCAAGTTAGAGATGATTCATTTATATCCTAAGATGATTAGGATTATATATCTTTAAAAATAGTTAAGAATCATGAGGAGGGGTTTTTGTAGAAATCAGAAAGGAAGAAAAACTGGAGAAGCTTCTATGGTCATGGGCGACAGCCCAAGAGAACATGGGCGACCGCCCAAGTAAGGGGGTCACAAAGGGGTGAAGTTTCTGTCTAGGTGGGCGACCGCTCAGGAGAACATGGGCGACCGCCCAAGCGAAGAAATTCTAAAGGCCATGGTGCTGAATGGATGGACGGCCGCTCAACCCCATATGGGCGACCGCCCAAGTCTGAATTTCCTCAATTTGCAGGTGAACCAAAATCTGTCCCAAACATTTTCAAAATGATACCAAACTAATTTAATCCAAGTAAGATAAACCTAGACTATCTACAACTTGATTATTTTACTCATCACAACTCTACATTCCAAGTTTAACTTCCTTAATTCAACTTAAATCATACTCTCCTACTCTTTATCATCTTTCATTAACATCAATAACATCCCAAAACCATTATACCACTTAGAACAACCATTCCATTTCTATCCAATACATCCCACCATTAACCAAAACCTTTTAGTACCAAAACTTTATTCCATTTTAACATGCAACCATTTCTTGTAAACCATTAACACCATAAACCCATTTCTAACCATTTTCTTCACTTTCTAATTCTAGTAAATTGGCCAAAATCCACATTCAACACTTAAACCATTAATATCTACAATTACTTCATACCACTCTTCTTTCAACTTAGACCACCATATTACAACGAAATCAATTCAACCTTGATTAAACCATTTCAACTCAATTAACATTATTCAAAATACCAAAATCCTTTTCTTTCAACAAGATATTCAATAACACATAAAGTGAGCAATTAATTGAAGGAAGTCATAATAACTTACTTTAACCACACAAGATTAAATCACTATTTTCCGGGATTGATGCGCTCTCCTCGCCGCCACGAACAAGAAAGTACAAACGGATCGTCAAATGGGAAGGAATTGAATTTACTATAATTTTTGGAAGGGGGGATCTTGGAGAGGAGTTTCCATGGAGGATTTTGAGGAGGTGAAAGAAGAAGATGAAGATGATGGAATGGGGAGGTATGGCCTCCCATGACTCTTTAAAAGCAATAATTCACCATTTTTTCACTTAAGCTCCTCAAGGTCCAAGGAAGTATGACTAACACCTCAACTTCTCTTATTTACACAATATACCTTGACTACTTATAATATTTTATTTATTTTCAATTATTATAACTTCATCACAACACCTTATATTTATTCCATTTAGACCCTTTATCATTAAAGTTAATTCATTTCATCCTTACTTCACATATGTTATCAAAGTATAAAAATGACACCAAAATCCAACAAGTAGCACAAAATAAATAATTGAGTTACTAAAATCCTAACCCCACGTGCTCAATACATGCTAAAAGAGTGCCTAGGGTTAGGGTCGTTACACTCACTCCCCCTTAAAGAAAATTCACCCCGAATTTTAAACTTGATTACCTTAATGATCAAATTACAAAGGTTACTTCCCACGCATTTCAAATTACAACTTTCAAATAGTTTCCTTAATGGCATGATTCTTCTATACCCTTTCACAACCCGAGTACTCTAGGATTTCAATTCCTAACTTGCGATTCGAATAACTCCTAACGATTCTCCCGCATAAGTCAAATCCACTTAATCCACATTAGTTAAAGAACTCCAAACAACGAGGGACCATGCAATAATTTTTTCCATACCAAGCTTTATACAGTACCAATTCAATTCTAAACTAAAAACTGCTACTATATGCAAACTCGCTAAGGTTAATTAAATATTTCAAGTTGAAAGGAAATCCATCACACAACACACAACCTATTCTTCAAGAATCTGGATAGTCTTCTAATCTCTTACAGGAACGGTACACACATTATGAGTTGAGGGTTAAACTTTCATCCTAATTCAATACAAAATCTTTGGTCTTCCCATCTTGAAACTATCCGATAATTCTCTTAAATTCGGAATCATTGTTGAACTTCCCCTAAGGTCTCCATATGCTATAGGTCTAACTTGAATATTTGCAATACTATCTCACCTTGCGACTCAAAGGATCGATAACCAATCTCAAATGGAGCTTCAAAAAGATAAGGTTCTCACTTAAATAACGCAAATTAATTGCAGCCACTTCCGAGTAGAGGATAAGAAAATTTCGCTTTATCTAAGTTAACTTCCTTGAAACATACACCATTACTTTTCCATTTTGCATAATATCACAACCTAACATTCCTTTAATACGCACTTAAAATTCACGAAGTCCTCACATCCACTAGGTAAGGTAAGGATCGGATCTATAGTCAATCTATTCTCCATCTCTATCCATATGATTTACCCTTATTACATCTTACACCATTTATATATCCTTTAGAGTTAACTAAAGCAACGATTTTACAATTCTCAAGAATTCCCTAAAAATTTCTTCGGTAGCACTTGCCAACCCAGAGATCACGGACTCAATCCTCGCAAGATCCATGGTAACATCCAAGCTTAAGACTATAGAACTCAAAATTTGAAATCTTCTCGAGTCAACTCACACTTGTTAAACTTCTCAAACAATGACCTCCCACTAAAGACAATAACACAACTCGCAAATGATCTTCATGATCCTCTCGTAACTTTAATTAAACAAAGAGGTCATCAATCCTAATTACCATGAAGCCATCAAAATAAGAATTAAAATTCTGCTTACCATACCCAGAATCAACACATGAGATACTCCGATGGAAGCACATTTACCATCTACTTACAACTAGTACATAAAATTTTTGAAAGACTTCTTATGCAAGTCTAACACATACCAAATATCCTTCACACTTTTAACCAAAATTTCCACCTTTAATGCCTATATATAACAAGAATTCCACATAAAAGTTTATCTATATCAAATACCAATATAAGCAAATTAGGCATAGAAAAGGAGACTCACTTCTTATGATAGTCTACCAGTGCACAACAACTACTTACCCAATCAGGTCAAGTATATCTCAAAATCTCAAATTGGTAATCATACCAAATCAACTGGTAATACATGCCCAGCTATAACCATACCACCATCGTGGTAAACCAAAGGAGATTCGAGGTACTCTCTCATAAGAGCAGAAACCTCTATCACATAAAATAATCTCAAGCAATGTATGCCACATAGAAGCAAAATGCTATGCCAAACATAATGATATGAAACAAAATTTATAAAAATATGACCCCTAACTCATAAGACAGGTAATATACCTTTAGTGACCTCTGAGGGATCTATCTCTCCTAGACCCGAAACACATACTCGACCTTAGACCTTCTCTTTTGGTTTCCCTTCATTATCTCTTTTGGTACTACCTCTTTGTTGTCCACCTAGCTGACTGCTGCTTGAAGCTCGTCCCCGCTGCAACCTTGGGCAATATCTCCTAAAGTGTCCCATCTCTCCACACTTAATACACCTGCCTTGCTTACTCCAACACTGATCTTCGGTATGTCCAATCCTCTTGCAAAATTTACAAATCATCCCATAATGTCTGGATATTGGCCTAGACGAAGAAGCTACAACATGTTCCCCTCTCACACTCCCTGAAGTTGAAGCCCTTGGCTGTCCTCTAGTGATTTTGGATCCTTGTCCTAGATACTTTGGTTTATTCTAATCCCACTTTCCGATCTTCCACTATTTTCCTCAATGTCATTCTCGATCTTATATGGTCTATCTATGGCTGTCTGATAATTGGTGAAGCTATCAATCAATAATTTCTTCCTAAACTCAATCCTTAAACCTTTTACAAACCTATGAACTCTTCTCGCTTCATACGATACCAAATGAGGGCAACACTGAGCCAATTCCTCAAACCTGACTGAATACTGCTCCACCGTCATGTTCCCTTGTTCTAGTCCTAAGAATTCGATCTCCTTCTTGTCCCTTGTAACCATTGAAACGAAATAATCCTCGAACTGCTGGGTGAAATTATCCCAAGTCTGGGGCGTATGATCCCGCTCCCAACTTCCCTTCAAAATCTGCCACCAATGATCAGCTGGACCTTCAAGTTTGAAAACGGCATATCTAACTTTCTCTTCGTTGGGACTGTCCATAACCTCAAAAATCTTGTTCATTTCCTCTAACCATTTTTCTGCCTTTAACGGATCCGGATCTCCATTAAAGCTCGGTGGATTCATTTTCACAAACCTTTTCAATCCATCACTTTGACATCCTTCAGATTGATTCGGAGCTGATCCCCGAGTTTCCATATTCTGTACAAACATCCTGAATAAATTTATCATCTCTTCATTCTGTATTACACCTGTACCCATATTTCCTTCATTTTCTGGAACCCTTCACTGGTCATCATTGCTTCCGGCCATTAGAACAAACTCCTGCATTAAACACTCGGCGTCAATTACCACACACTCCCCCTTAGTTTAGACATCTATCCTTGACCTCTAAACTAAGCTCTGATACCAACTGTGAGCACCCCAACCAAGAACCTAACACGTGTCCCGAGCTTGAGAAGCCCAAACTAAGAAAACCCATCTTAAATTTTTAAAAACTTTTATTTCACCTTACAAGAAAACCAATTCTCAAACTGCCAAAATAAATCAACTAATAATATCTCCACTTGGAGGAATTTCAAAAACAACTTCAATAAACCATAATCTGATCAATTACATGGAAAACCCCCAAATAACTTTGTTTTACAAAAGAGTTTTATATACAACTTTTCAAAAGAGTAATACTTAATAAATACTCCCAGACAACCTACTCATATACATAACCTGACAAGTCCCAAAAGCAATAGTCCACACTCTTATCCCCGGTCTCACTGGTTCAGGTCACCTGTCTCAGCACGATCTAAAACAGTAAAGGGGAAGGGGTGAGAAGAAATCTCAATAAGCTATTATGAATGCAACAAGATGCCAAACAAGATGCAACACATAGCATGGTTACACTTAGCACATTATTAAAGCGGTAAACACCTTACGTTACCTCATTTTAGCTTTCTCGTCTGAACAATATGTCGTACAACGTGGGAGTAAAACTCCGCTCTTTGGTGAACTGCCCCCGTGCACATTCACCACTTATAGGACTCATGCTCCAGAGATCCATATAAGGAAAGAAATACTTATATGACTCTTCATTCAGAGTATCATATAATAACACCGCTATATGTAAGGCTTTTGGATTAATACAGAAGCATTCCACCTAACTCCAACAAATCGCAACTATCTGTAAGGCTTTTGGCTCAATACAGAAGCATGCAAACCCACTCTGTGGCCACAGAGGGGACGGTCACATGTATAATGATCTTCAATCACTTATAGAACAAATCCATAATTGATTGTATCCCATTATACCCCCGAATCTCATATAATATAAACACGTTCAAGCACATAATAGATACTTGAAATAAAATCCACCAAAGGAATAAGAATATAACAACATGGTAATGTATACTCATGTTAAATCAATTCTATAGTGCAACATTCATTTAATACACTATGCATAATACCATCAATGAATATGAATTCAGTAAAGTAACAATATAACCAAATAATCCACACTTGGGATACAATATAACAATATGCCAACTAATCCACACTTGGGATACAATATAACAACATACCAAATAATTCACACTTGGGTTACAATATAACAACATACCAAATAATCCATACTTTGGATATAATATAACAACATACCAAATAATCCACACTTGGGATACAATACAACTATGTGGTACATATACATTTCTAACTAACGCAATAGTGTATCTTATAGCTTCTACACTATTCAAACTAACCACCAAGGATAGGGGAGCAAGTAAGGCCACCATGTGCCATAAACCATTCCTAAGTAGTCATTACACAACCTTGAATAACTGTAATAAAAGTTCAAGATCTAATTCCCAAGTTTGAACCATTTTGATGAAGTTACTAATCAAGCTTATCAACCATTTTCCGGATAATATTTAAACTACTTCCACAATTCTATTTGGACCAAATAAGACATCATGGTGTAGCCAAGGTATTCTACTTTAATCCAAGTTAGAGATGATTCATTTATATCCTAAGATGATTAGGATTATATATCTTTAAAAATAGTTAAGAATCATGAGGAGGGGTTTTTGTAGAAATCAGAAAGGAAGAAAAACTGGAGAAGCTTCTATGGTCATGGGCGACAGCCCAAGAGAACATGGGCGACCGCCCAAGTAAGGGGGTCACAAAGGGGTGAAGTTTCTGTCTAGGTGGGCGACCGCTCAGGAGAACATGGGCGACCGCCCAAGCGAAGAAATTCTAAAGGCCATGGTGCTGAATGGATGGACGGCCGCTCAACCCCATATGGGCGACCGCCCAAGTCTGAATTTCCTCAATTTGCAGGTGAACCAAAATCTGTCCCAAACATTTTCAAAATGATACCAAACTAATTTAATCCAAGTAAGATAAACCTAGACTATCTACAACTTGATTATTTTACTCATCACTACTCTACATTCCAAGTTTAACTTCCTTAATTCAACTTAAATCATACTCTCCTACTCTTTATCATCTTCCATTAACATCAATAACATCCCAAAATCATTATACCACTTAGAACAACCATTCCATTTCTATCCAATACATCCCACCACTAAACAAAATCTTTTAGTACCAAAACTTTATTCCATTTTAACATGCAACCATTTCTTGTAAACCATTAATACCATAAACCCATTTCTAACCATTTTCTTCAATTTCTAATTCTAGTAAATTGGCCAAAACCCACATTCAACACTTATACTTAAACCATTAATATCTACAATTACTTCATACCACTCTTCTTTCAACTTAGATCACCATATTACAACGAAATCAATTCAACCTTGATTAAACCATTTCAACTCAATTAACATTATTCAAAATATCAAAATCCTTTTATTTCAACAAGATATTCAATAACACATAAAGTGAGCAATTAATTGAAGGAAGTTACAATAACTTACTTTAATTACACAAGATGAAATCACTATTTTTCGGGCTTGATGCGCTCCCCTCGCCGCCATGAACAAGAAAGTACAAACGGATCGTCAAATGGGAAGGAATTGAATTTACTATAATTTTTGGAAGGGATGATCTTGGGGAGGAGTTTCCATGGAGGATTTTGAGGAGGTGAAAGAAGAAGATGAAGATGATGGAATGGGGAGGTATGGCCTCCCATGACTCTTTAAAAGCAATAATTCACCATTTTTCACTTAAGCCCCTCAAGGTCCAAGGAAGTATGACTAACACCTCAACTTCTCTTATTTACACAATACACCTTGACTACTTATAATACTTTATTTACTTTCAATTATTATAACTTCATCACAACACCTTATATTTATTCCATTTAGACCCTTTATCATTAAAGTTAATTCATTTTCATCCTTACTTCACATATGTTATCAAAGTATAAAAATGACACCAAAATTCAACAAGTAGCACAAAATAAATAATTGAGATACTAAAACCCTAACCCCACGTGCTCAAAACGTGCTAAAAGGGTGCCTAGGGTTAGGGTCGTTACAGGTCTCCTTTCCATTTTTGTTCTAAAGGTCATTGTTTAGTCCCTGCAAATACTTTACTTCTGACCCAAAGTGTTGACAGTGTATTTACCTATCAAACTTTATCATTTTGGTCTCATTTTTTGGTGAGTTTCATTTTTCAAGATTTCTGAAACGACTTTCATGTTTTTACCTTTTAGTGATTCCCTTATTTCGATGCATTTATAAGCTGTTCAAAGTCAAATATACACTGTTTTTCATGTTCTGGTAGAATGTATGTTTTAATTCAATGAATCATTTGAGATTATAATAAAGACTCTAAAATCATGTAAAAAATCTTGAAACTTTTTTAATGTGTTGGGAGTAAGTCCCCATATTTACATTTTCAGAATAACAAGCTTTTGTCAAGTTTTACAGGTCCAAAAAGGATAACAGTACATAAAATCTCGACATGGACATCTTGGGCATTACAATTCATATGAGATTTGTTTCCCAAATTCTGTACTTAATTGTATATTAAATCCTCCATGTAAATAATCCCCTCCCTGTACTTATTATAATTACTCTCATATACTTGTAAATACATATTAAAATCATTTTCGAAAAATCAAGTGTGAGTCCCCCCAAATCGACTCACACTTGAGAAATCAAGCAACTTACCTAGTTAGTATGACTCCCTCAAACTCATCACCATTTCGAAAGGCTTAGGCATAGAAACTAAAATCTAATTAGGACGACATGCATGCATAGAGACCAAAAGGGCGAGAAGGGTGCTTAATATCTTCCATTCTCCTAACTTAGCTCCCGAACCCACTTTCTCTAAAACAAAAACAAAAGGGTTTTTCTTCTTTTCCTATATAAATAAATGAGGTGGCGACTATTGCTTGTTTCAAAACTCCAAGGGTGCCATTATGAGAAATCGAGTGCATTCAACGCACACTTAGCACGAGAAACTCGCCGTTTTACACGACGACGAGAATTTCGAGCGCGGACAATCTCACAGTGGTGATTCTGCTTGGGGGACTTTTCTTAAGTGGGTTAGACTCTTATTATTTTGCATGACATCTTTTTTATGTTATCTTAGGATAGTTTACTTTGCCATACTTACATACCATGCTTTGTATTCCATCTTAGGGTAGTCCATTTGTCATATCCATATGTCATGTTTTCTCTTAGGTTACATTCATCATTTTTACACATACTTATTTATATATTGCTTATATCATAATTATTGCACTAAAACTATTTTCTTTTTAATTTTAGAAATATATCTTTTATATTGGTACGAAAAAAAAATCGCTATATCTTTATAAAGAAAAATATACCTCCGTCTCATTTGAAATAGTAAAAATTGTTAGTGTGGGTATCCCACTTAAATTTGGAAATTCCAAAAGTAGAAATGTTCTAATACTTTATAAAAAACTTGCCCCGTCTTCTCTCTTCTATCTCATTATTCATACTAACAAAACTTTAATACTATATATTTTTTTAATATGCGTGTATGATGATTTTTTTTTGATTTGAAATGGGACGGAAGGGAGTATATAGATTGAATGAATTATATATGCACGTGTAAGATTTGAAAAGTGAAGGTGAGGGTCTCCAAATTTACTACTACAAGTAACATAAAAGTGATGGTGAATCTTTTAAAATTGTAAACAAAAAGTCAAATTCAAATTAAGGGGATAATTCAATAAACATATCCGTACATATGATCCACTTGGTGATGGAAATTGACCTCTAATTCCAGGACCTTTCTCAAAGGCCAAAATAAGGGTTCCATTTTTTATTTATAATTATGAACGAATAATAAGCATTTATATTTATAGTTAACACTTTTGACATTATTTTTATGAATTTTTTTGTATAACTAAATCATGTTTGACACGGTTTATTTTGAAAATTGGATTATTTTTGTGAAATACTCCCTTCGTCCCAAACCTACATATTCATTTTGCCATTTTGGGCATTCCAAACCTACATACCCCTTTCCTAAAATGACAAAAAAAATTTACTATTCCCTCCACTCATTATCTCTCCTATTAACTTTTATACTCACAATACCAATCAAATTTACTATTTTCTTCACTCATTTTCTCTCCTATTTTACTTTTATACTCAGAACACTTTCTTCATTACTCACTTTCTTTAATTTTTACGCCAAACACAAAATGGATATATAGGTTTGGAAAGGAGGGAGTACTTTTTATAACTAAATATTGAAATAAAAGTAGAATTGGCTTTATAAAATGCGTGTACGGTGCTGCAATTGTCCTAATACAATGGATTGAAACATCAACCACTTAATTAAAAATGCAAAATATTCTTTTAATTTTCGCTAGATTCCTGGCAATTCAAGCTAAATTTTGTTGTGTTACTATATTTTTAAGTACGTAGGTCAATGGTTCTGAATAACTTATGATTTACGTTCTTCGTTTTTAAATAAATGTTCAAATTTCAGTTTAAGTAATACTTTGAAAATGTATTTTTTTTATATATTTTAATGATAAAGATGTATGAATAATCTTATATTCCATATTTTAAACATACAATTTTATTATAATAAAATAAACAGTGATTTTATTTTATTTTTGATAAAAAATAAATAGGGATAAAAAAATACGGAAAAAAAGTAATCTAATTCACGCTGAAAGTATAAAAAAGTCGCTCTTCCAATAAATTACATAATTTTATAGGATACTTTTAAAAAAAAATCTTAAAATAAACAGTATTTTAAGACAATTTTTTATTTAGAGTGATGGTCATTTTGGGATGAATAGAGTATTTGGTATTGTCTTGGGTTGACATTTTAATATATTTTAACTACTTTTCTTAAGCCAAATGTTTTTTAATAATAAGTTTTAATTGACGAAAATTCAATAAATTCGCCTACTTACCCTTAACCGCTAGCTCTTCTTCATCTTCTTCCTCATGACGACGATATCGAAACTTGCATGCCAATTTTGTGTTGTTTCTCTTTAATCTCGTTATTTAAATATTAATCATTGATTATCATTAATAATTAATACTTAATAAAAAAAAACTTGCTTTTCAATAATAAATTGATTGGAGCAACCTGCAAATTAAATGGATTTCATAATAAGGAGATTTGTTCCTTTCAATCCCGATAATCGAACGACGTTCCAGCGTCACTCAATCGTTTCGTTATATAAATGTTTCGTTATCTATCATTTTTTCAGATGTTAGAATCATTTTCTTATTTCTTATTATACTATTTGTTTTCTCTTATTAGTCAGAAGCATGCATCTTCTCTTCTTAGTCAAGAGTATTTGCCCTATCTCCATATTGAGAGCATTTATTTAAATTTTGTATTTATTGTTGCAATATATGCGATGCTTGATTGGATATTTGTTACAATAGTAGTAGCATTAATTAGATCGTGTTCATGTTTTGCTTGTTAGAAGCGTTTTATACGTCACAAATTATTGATCACCCTGTGATGATGCTTAGAATAGTCTGAACCCCTCTGAATATAAATCTCACACGCATGGATATTTGTCAACTGTCATTAGCTACTCCTAACATTTTTGGCAACTGTAGCTTATTTAATTAAGAGCATTAATATAATTAGTCTAACAATTGTGCGTTAAATGTACAGCTAAAAAACTTTGACAAATAAGACGAACTAAAATATACTCCTAAGAGTTATTATAAATTAAGTTTATTCAACAAAAATATATACTATACTGACATTAATAATAAAAAAATACAAATTTTGAAAAATTTACATGTACACAATATTTATGATTTCATTCACATTGTTTTCCTCGTTGTCGCATATTAAAATCATCAACCGAGCACGATTGATTATCCTAAACAAAACAACATACAACTACCACAACTGAAAATATATTTTTTAAAAAACAAACAACATTATTGAGCGACTGACCATTAATTTTGTTGATTGTCATTGCGTATGATACAATCAACAAAAACTGTCGTGGAGTATTACAAATCTCTTTTCAAAAAAGGAAAAAAAAACGACTCCCAACAATTAAACACAATATCCCACCTTTTTAGGCCAAACATGCATTGATATATTTATTTCATAATGCTCCATCCATTTTCAAAATTAATGTCCACTTATTATATACTCCCTCCGTTCAAGTACATACTTCGCAGTTACTGTTCACGCGTGGATTAAGGAAAAAAATAATGATATAATGTTGTGAGTGTAAAAGTAAAATAGGAGAGAGAATGAGTGGAGGGAATAGTAAATTATAATGGTGTTGTGAGTATTAAAATAATGTAGGAGACAAAGTGTGAAGTATGTAATTGAACGTCCAAAATAGAAAGTGTGAAGTATGTAACTGGACGGAGGGAGTATTATAAAAGTATGTCCTAAATATTACTTTTTATACCAAAAGTATTGTAGTTTTTGTGCAAAAAACAATAATAATATAGTTATATTTTCTTCTAGTCGTAATAAATTACGATACTTGAAAATTAAAATATACTTTTTTTAAACTCGTGAAAGAGCAAAAAAATAATAACAATTAGTTTGGGTCAGAGAGTAATAACTAATACAAAAATATTAGTATTATTTAACTAAATATTGATGAGAACAAATAAATTAATAAATTTAATATTTGTGAGATTATAATAAAGTGTATAAGAAAAAAAAAGCGAATTTCTTATTTTAATTGAGACTAAATATTAAAAATTAAAAAGAAATATAATCATCATATACAAATAAATAAATATTTATTAGTTGTAAGTTTTTCGGAAAAAAATAAGTTGTAATACATTAAAATAAAATATAAAAATGTGGGATTAAGTTACGGTATAAGAATATGATAAAAAATAAAAATTTTGTTTATCAACAACTTTTTTCTTTCATTTATATAACTGTTTTGAAGAAATATAGTAAGTACAAAATTACCGTATATGTCATCTTTCTTAGTACAAACTCTAATTTTGGTATCCATATATACCATTAGATTCACTTTGACAAAAAAAATTACAAAAAAAATTGAATATTGCAATGAAATCTGAAAGTTGTGACTAAGAGTTTTTTGATGATTTCGATAATATTTTTTAGATAACTAATTTTACTGTAAATATTGGTTAAAGTGCAATTAAAATGATGTTTTGATCAAAATCGTTTCACGTTTCATTTGATACGAGACGGAGAAAGTATAATATTATAAATATATACACACACATATATATACTTTTTTTAAGATCAAAACTCACATACTTTCCAGTTTAAAAATGAATAAAAAAGAACAAAATAAAAAATAAATTGAAAGAAACTATCGGTCAAACATTATTCAAGAATAGTATTAGTGAATAAGTTCAAATAATACATTGCCTTCACCCACATCCGCCACCTCTCCGCCTCATCCCGTTATACCTTCGCCTATCTTTGGTTCATTCCGTTATACCTTCGCCTATCTTTGGTTCGTCATCACTGTGTTACCAGTACAATGTTGTCTGCTGCTTAATTCTTTATCTCATTCAGATAGTGTTTGTTAAGTTTGTTTTTAAAAGAAATTCCTATCCCCCTCTTGTTTTGAAACTAAAATCTGAAAAACAAATGGTTCAATTTTGATTATGGGGGTTAAGATAGTGTTTGTTATTAACCCAGATCTAAAAAATTATTCTTGAATTTGTGGCAGTACGATGTTGCTGAATGTGATTGACATTAACATATTATTTAAAATTGATGGTGGCAATAACAAATGTGGTGGTTGCAATAATGGCAGCATGATTTTATTTTTTTTTTGACTTGCTTTTGTTTAATGAAGGTTGGTGGTGGGTTGTGGGGGGTGGTGGTGTTTTAGTGATGGCGGTGTTAGTAAATAGTTTGTACTACAAGTGATTTTGATGGTTTAAAATGGTGGTGGCGATACTTAAAACTAGGGGTGTAAGTGGTTCGGTTCAAACCGCGGTTTGAGATCGAATCGAACCAAATCATGCGGTTTGGTTTGGTTTCAAGTATGAATGGTTCGGTTCAGTCTCAAATGTTTACAAACCACATGATTCGGTTTGGTTTGTGGTCTGACCCTCCCAAACCAAACTAAACCGAACCAAACAAAATCAAACCGCGGTTTGAGACCGCGAGACCGAACCACCAAACCGAACCGCGAGACCAAACCGCCAAACCGAACCACATTACATGAACTAATCCTAACCCTTGTTTTGTATCTTATTTAATATTTTTATATCTTTATTAAAATTTACATAAACTAATCATAACCTCTGTTTTGTATTTTATTTAATATTAATTTCATCATTTGTTATCTTCATTACGACACATAAATAACCAAGTTTTCTTCACGATCACCATTGTAAAGTGTTTTTCTTCTTTCGACCTCTATCTTTCTCTAGTCTCTTAAATACTCGCATTTTTCGCTCTTCCTCCATGATCACGGAAAATTTAAAATATATGAAAATGAGTTGCGATCTGAATCGTGGTTTGAACCGTAGTCTAAATAACGGTCTGAATCACGATCTGGACCGCGGTCTGAACCGCATAATTGAACCGCGGTTTGAACCAAACCGAACCAAACCATAGCGGTTTGGTTTGGTTCGGTTTGAATTTTTTCATGGTTCGATTCGATTTGAAATTTTTCCAAACCGATGACTAGTGGTTCGGTTTGTAAATTCCCCTAAACCGAACCAAACCGAACCATTTACACCCCTACTTAAAACTTAAAAAGTGATAGTTGAAGTTGTGATATTATAAAGAGAGAGAGCGTGTGTTAAAAAGAGAATGAAAGTGGGGAGAAGAGAGATAGAGTATTAAATTGTTGCTCACTTGATCCATACATAATTAATAACTACTAATTATTTTCGGTTATTAAGATTTTCAAGGATATTTTTGAAAGTATTTATAAGGGTATTTTCAAACCCATCAAGGATTTATCCTTGCCTGTCCCAAGTCAGGATAAAGGGTGAGGGTTGCGGTAGGCTTGTGACAGCCAGCGTAAAAATTTTGTCACATTATCATGACATGAATCAAAATATGAATATCGTTGGGGCGTTTCTCAAGAAATACGCGCTACACTTCAAAGACCTGGGTGTAGTGATAAGTATGCAAAGGTTGCTAGGTCGTCGCACGGAAGCGACGCGCCATCTCTTCGCCCGGGGGTGGTGTCAAATATGCAAGGGGTCTCGCATTGCGAACGAGTGCGGGTAAAGAATCTAGTCCATGGTAGGTGTAAGGGTAGTGGGATGCGCTTTGGAACTTGGAACATTGGATCCTTGACAGGGAGATCAGCAGAGGTGGTGGAAGTTATGAGGAGGAGGAAGATTCACATAATGTATCTACAGGAAACTAAGTGGGTTGGAGAGAAAGCAAAAGAAATATCGCCTTGGGGTTTTAAGCTTTGATACTCAGGAAAGGATAAGGGTAGAAATGGAGTGGGTATCATTATTGATAAGGAGTATATTAATGATGTGGTGGAAGTGTACAGGAAGAGTGATCGAATTATAGGCATTAAACTGGTGATACGTGCTGAGATTATAACTATTATTTCCGCCTATGCACCACAAGTAGGGTTGGATGCATCTATTAAACAAGTGTTCTGGGAAGATTTGGAGGAGGTGGTGCAATGAGTACCTAGTGGTGAGAAATTAGTGATTGGTGGTGATCTGAACTGCATGCTGGTCTAGTCGACATGACTTTGAGAGCATACATGGAGGTTTTGGTTTCTGGGGAGAGGAATGAAACGGCTGAGAAATAGTATCCTGGACTTCAAGGTTGGCATATGACTTCGAAAGTATAATGAACACTTGGTTCAAGAAGAGAGAATCTCACTTGGTGTCCTATAGGAGTGGAGGTAATGCGAGTCGATTGACTTCTTCTTAGTAAGAAATGCTTGTAGAGAAGAGTTATACAAATTGCAAGGTTATTCCAAAGTGAGAGCACAAAGAACTCAACATAGATTGGTGGTACTTGATTTTCGAAGTAAGAGAGTTTCGAGGAAGAGAAAACCACAGGTAGACCCTAGAATCAAGTGGTGGAGACTTCAAGGGGAGAATCAACAGAAATTTGTAGCTAAGATGGTCGATACCGGTATTTGGTCGGATAATATGGAGGATATGGATATAGATTCGACTTGGACTAAGATGGAACATACCGTAAAGGAGGTGGCGAAAGAAGTCCTTGGAGAATCTAGAGGAAACGGGCCACCAAGTAAGGACACATCATGGTGGAACGAGGAAGTAAAACAAGCAATAAAGGACAAGCGATAATGCTACAAATTATTGGGAAAATGTAGGAGCGACGAGAACTATGAGAAGTATAAAGAAGCTAGAAGAGATGCTAAGAAAGCAGTAAGAGACGCAAGAGCAAAGGTGAATCAAAAACTTTATGATAAGTTGAATACAAAAGAAGGGGAAAAGGACATCTACAGAATCGCTCGTATGAGAGATAAGAGGACACGAGATATTGGGACGGTTAAATATGTGAAATATGTAAATCAAAGAGTTCTAGTCGGAGATAAAGAGATAAAAAATAGATGGAGTTCGTACTTTGATACCCTGTTCAACGGCGGTCAAGAGGAGGATATTGGAGATTTAAATATCTCTTCGAGTATGGTTAATAGAGATTTTATGCGAAGAATTCAAAAGAGTGAAGTGGAAATGGCAATGAAAAAGATGAGATTGAAGAAAGCTGTAGAACCGGATGGTATACCAATTGAGGTTTGGAGATGTTTCGGGGAGAGGGGAATAGATTGGTTAACAACGCTATTTAACAAGATATGGAGAATTAACACAATGCCATTGGAGTGGCGGAAGAGTACTCTGATCCCTTTGTTAAGAACAAAGGTGATGTCTAAGATTGTGCCAACTATCAGGGGATCAAACTAATGAGCCATACTATGAAACTTTGGGAAAGAGTGATTGCACAAAGGCTGAGAAAAATTGTGGATATTTCGGATAACCAATTTGGGTTTATGCCGGAAAGATCGACTATGGAGGCAATATATCTTATGAGACAAACCATGGAGAAATATCGGGATCAAAAGAAAGATTTGCATATGATTTTCATTGATTTGGAGAAGGCGTATGATAAAGTGCCAAGAGAAGTACTTTGGTGGGCATTAACAAAGAAGGGTGTTTCAAAGAAATATATTGATATTATCAAGGACATGTATAATGGAGTTAGTACTGCGCATGCATTAGTGCTGAAAGATCAAGAGATCCCTATAAAGATTGGAGTGCATCAAGGTTCCGCACTTAGCCCCTTTCTTTTTGCTTTGATAATGGACGAATTGACGAGGTCACCCAAGATGATATACCAAGGTGTATGTTGTTCGGCAGATGATATCAGGTTTGACACGAGACAAGAGAGGGTGTTGAAAGTAAATTGGAGTTGTGGAGACACACTTTGGAATCTCGAGGTTTTCGACTAAGCAGAAGCAAGACTGAATATTTGGAGTGTAAGTTTAGCAAAGTTGGAGTAGGGAGGCAGGGGCGGTCACATTTGATGGAAAGATTGTCCAAGCTTCTGAGTTTTTTCGCTATCTTGGATCCATTATCCAAAAGGATGGAGAATTAGATGGTGATGTCGCTCATAGGATTAAAGCAAGTTGGTTGAAGTGGAAGAGTGCCACAGGATTTCTATGTGATCGCGGCATGCCCAATATATTAAAGGAAAAATTCTACCGCACGGCAATTAGGCCGACAATGCTTTACGGCACCGAATGTTGGGCCGTGAAACAGTGTCACGTGCATAAGATGAATGTGGCGGAGATGCGTATGCTTCAATGGATGTGCGGTCATACAAGAAAGGATCGATTGAGAAATGAGGTGATCAGAGGTAAAGTAGGAGTTGTGCCCATTGAGGATAAAATGAGGGAAAATCGTCTGAGGTGGTTTGGACATGTGAGAAGGAGACCGAGTGATGCACCGGTTAGGAGGCCGAAACAGTGGAGAAATGATAAAATGGCGAGGGGTAGGGGAAGACCCAAACAAACTTGGATTAGAGTGATTGAAAATGATATGAGTTTACTTGGAGTGGATGAAAGTATGGTGTTGAAGAGGCCGGAGTGGAGGACAAAAATCCATGTGGGGGGTTGATTATTTTTTATTTTTATTTATTTATTTATTTATTTATTTATTTATTTATATTTTTATATTTTTATATTTTATATTTCATATTTTTTATTTATTTATTATTTTATTATTATTATTATTATTATTATTATTATTATTATTATTATTATTATTATTATTTTTTTTATTTTTTTTTCACACGATGACATATGATGATTCATGTTAGCCGACCTCAAATTATTTTGGGACTAAGACTTTGTTGTTGTTGTTGTATTTATAAGGGTATTTTCGATAACTGATATTAGTGATTATGCATAATTTACCTAGTCTGAATTTTGTTTAGGTACGAGTTTTGGAGAAAAAAGTGATTTAGTGATTTTAGCCTAGTAATAGATTTCAATCATCATTCATAGGAATAGAAAGTCAAACATATCCACTTTTTAATTCGATCGTTGACTCTGCACTTTTATTTCCATTTTCCATTAGCAACTGTGTATATGTATAAATCTTAAAGGCCTCACTGTAATTTGGTGAAATTGTAATTTGATAATCTGTATTTTAATCACTCTTGTAACATGGTACTCAAAATTGAAAAAAATTGTAATCCGATTTTCAATATATATTATGTTGCAATTTAATGTAATTTTTTTTTTGACAAAAACATAAGTAATTGAATTGTAAAACGATATAAATGTTAGAAATCAGCTTACAACTTTTTACAAATGTAAATATTAGTAATCGGCTTGCAAATTTTTTACTGTTGGGATTGGAGTCCTAAACTACGAGGAAGAGGAGGAGCCTAAGTCGGAGGAGTTGGTGAGATCAAGGAGGAAAATCTCGGAGGTGCTTCTGTCGAGGAGAGCGGCCGCGCTGTGGTGAGGGCGACCGCGCTGGAGGTTCTTTCGTGAAGGCAAAAGCTTCTGTCAATGAGGGCGGCCGCGCAGGCCTTGAGGGCGGCTGCGCTAAGCCCGAGTTTCCAGCAGCTGTTTGATTTTGTTTCCTATTTTGATTAGAACTCTTCTTAAACTGATTTAGGGCTTCCTTGTAAAACTATATAAACATAGATACGACCTAGAACACATTAGTAGTTGTAGCAGCATATTAGAAGGTGTCTAATACATATTGGCTTGGCAATTGCCCCCGGACGTAGTTCATGTGTTGAATGAACCAGGTAAACAATTCTTGTGTTCTTGTGTGTGTGTTTCTTCCATTATTGTGCTTGTGGGTGTATTGATTTCTTGTCTTGATTGCAACGGGGTACCACCAAATTCACAACAACTGGTATCAGAGCTTTTGGTTCGGAGGATTCAAAATCTTTTCATTAGTTGATTAATTTTGAATCGCGTTCTTGGGGACTTGGTGAAGCAATCAGATGAAGAACTCAATCGAGAAATTCAACGGTGTGAATTTCACGTTCTGGAGGACAAGGATTGAAGATTACCTTTATTGTAAGGATCTTCATAAACCCTTTAAGGAGAAGCCCGAAGACATGTCAGCGGGGATTGGGAGACGCTTGGATCTAAGGCGTTAGGAGCAGCGAGGAGCCGCCCTAACCGACGACGTTGCACGGAACGCCATGGAGGCCAAGACAACGGCGGAGTTGCTACAAACGCCGTCGCATGTATGAGAAGCCGTCGAATATCAATAAGGTGCATTTGATAAAGAGGTTTGCGAATGTGAAGATGTCGAGGGGGCAGACAATGGCAAGTCATATCGGCAATTTCAAAGGTATGCGGACCAATTGAAAAGTGTCGATATTACTTTCTCCGATGAAGTGCTAGCATGTTTTCTACTAAAATCATTGCCTCGATAGTTGGGAGGTTACCGTCACAACGATTAGTACGTCGAAAAAGCATTGGTGTATACGGAGGTTAGAGATCTCATCCTTCAAGAGGAGTTGCGAAGGAAAGAGAAAAGGGAGAATCTTCCGTAGACGGGCCGCACTTAGGTGGAGAGAAATAGGGAAGAACGAAAGGGGAAAAAGGTCAAGTGCTACAATTGTGGCGAATTAGGTCATATCTTATGACCGTCCAGGGTAAAGATGGTGGTGCACACGTGGTGGATGATGATAGAGATGTATTAATCCTAGGAGAGGAACAGTCGGGTGAAGATTGGGTGTTGGATTCTGAGCTTCTTGTCATGCTAGTGGGATGCGTAATCAATGAAGCGGTACAAAACTCGGAGACTTTGGGGTTGTCTATCTTGGTGACGGCGGCCATCAAGGTCAAAGGTAAGGGGGATGTGATGATGAAGACACCTAACACGGCTGTTTTACAACTACACGACGTGACGCATGTTCCTGATTTGAGGAGAAGAGTGATTTCGTGGGACAACTCGACATTGAAGCGGTATGCGTGTCTTTCATCGCGGGTCTTGGGAAGTCACAAAAGGGGCTAAGGTGTTAGCTCATGGGATTAAGGGGAAGATATTGTACTCTACCTACAATGTCGACATTCGTTCCGGTGGGAGCAAGAGGCTAAAGAACCAGCCTATTGGTGTAGAAAGGAGAGACATCAAGAAACGGTATGTTAGGGGGGACACAAAGTTGATCAACGTGGTGTGGAAGTCCAATTGCCCTAACAGAGAGCGTAATCAGACCAAAAGAAGACGATGCAAGAAACAAGGTGTGTCCAAGTTTCAAGGGGAAGCATTGCGAGAAAGGTGGGTCTGGAGGGAGAAGGCGAAGTTAGACTTGCGGGGTAGAAGCTGATTTGGGGAGGCAAGAACAATCTAACACAGAGAGGTTGAAACGTCGCTTGGTTTCAACTCGCCTTAGTACTTGAGGAGAGGTTCGGTAGTGTCAAGCCAATATGGGGGGAAATGTGTTCGAAGGTCTTTACTCCGCGTGGAGTTGACGGGTGTTTCTATGCTTATTTAGTTTAGTCTCAAAGGGAGATTGTCGATTGGAGTCCTAAACTACGAGGAAGAGGAGGAGCCTAAGTCGGAGGAGTTGGTGAGATCAAGGAGGAAAATCTCGGAGGTGCTTCTATCGAGGAGAGCGGCCGCCGCGCGAGTGGCGACCGCGGCGGGAGGTTCTTTCGTGAAGGCAAAAGCTTCGTCACGAGGCGGCCGCGCAGCCTCAGGCGGCCGCGCTAAGCCCGAGTTTCCAGCAGCTGTTTGATTTTGTTTCCTATTTTGATTAGAACTCTTCTTAAACTGATTTAGGGATTCCTTGTAAAACTATATAAACATAGATACGACCTAGAACACATTAGTAGTCAGAAAGATATTAGAAGGTGTCTAATACATATTGGCTTCAGCAATTGCCCCTTGACGTAGTTCATGTGTTGAATGAACCAGGTAAACAATTCTTGTGTTCTTGTGTGTGTTTCTTCCATTATTGTGCTTGTGGGTGTATTGATTTCTTGTCTTGATTGATTGCAACGGGGTATCACCAAATTCACAACATTTACTTCCAAGAACCAAATTGCAAAAGCGAGCCAAATACGATAACTAAATTACAATGTGCCCAAAACCAAATCTTAAATGCCCCACCATTTTTTTCTTAAGGAGAGAGGTTAGTCATTAGTAGTCATCACATAAGAAAATTACCTTAATTAGACTTGAAATTAAATTGATTTTTCATTTCATATACTCCCTCCATAACTCCGTCTCGTATTATATTACAAAAATTGTTATTAGGTGTTTCAATAGAAAATACAAAATTAAAAAAATGATAATTTTAATATTTTTTAATTAATGGAATTCATTTATTATACGCACATCAACTAACCTACTTAAAATTTTGTATTCCACTAATATTTTCTATCACCTTATCCATACTCATATACACCAACTTAATATTATATACTCCCTCTCTGTCCCACTTCAATTGATACTTATTTCCTTTTTGGTCCGTCCCACTTCAATTGATACTTCTCAAAATGGAAAGGAATCTTCACTATTTACCCCACTTATTCTCTCTCCTATTTTACTTTTTCACTCACAACATTCTCTCTCCTAACTATTTCTCCCACTCATTCTCTCTCCTATTTAATTTTTCATACTCACAACATTTAACTTTTTCTCTTTCTTACATCACTTTTTCTTAATTTTCACACCCAAAAAGTTGGTCTCTATTGAAGTGGGACGGAGGGAGTACATCTTCTTATAATTTTTAAGTATCGACTGTTTTTTTTCAATTTAAGGTGGGACGGATGGAGTATATTGTTGTTATGAACATAGATCATATGTGATGTGAGGACCATAGCTGATTACTGATTGGAAGTTGCAAAGGGTAAAACATTTTCGGTCTTAATTTCATCAATGGTCTCCCTTCTTCTCTTTTGACAACCTGAATTTTCCTTTCTGGAATTCGCAGTTGGAATCAATTTAATTAAGAAGTCAAAAGGTTTGTTTTATGTAATTAAGAAATGGTTTAAAAAGTTGAACAACGACAGCAGCTAACAAGTGACTAACGATTTTTTATATATATATAGATAGATTTTCTTTTTTATCCTCCAAAATTAAGGAATAATTAAACTTTTTCCGTCCCACTACAAACTAAACATTTAATATGTACGAAAATTAAGGAAAAATGTGAGTGAAATAGGCATTGTGAGTATGAAAATTGAAGTAGAAGAAAAAAATTTGGGATATGAAACATTAATTGAATTGTTGTTGTAAATATAATATGTGGGTCTCATTAATATAAAAAAATAAAGTATTAATATTTTAAAAGTGTGAAATTTGTAATGAAACGGAGGGAGGGAGTATATATGAATGTAAATATTTTCAAGTCATTTGGTTGAGTATATAATTGTTGGTCAAACTTGGACCACCGTCGATTTAATAATTTGAATACCTTGAGCGGAAAATATATTCATAAATCCAAGGGGTTGTTGGTAGCTATAATAGGCATGTCTTTAAACACAGAGGTCAAAGGTGGGCTGAACTGAACTACAAGCAATTAGCCATTAGGGTTCTTACCTAAAGGTATATTAGGCCTATTCCATTGACTTAATGGTTAATTTCAGACATAAACGCATGTATATGCAAGCAATTTTATTTTATTTTTGGAGCGTTTCCTAAATAAAATTTGAACGAGTATAAGTCTTGAACAGTATAAACCGAGATACGAACATGGGCTTGCTCGAGCCTGGCCCAAAAGGATTAAGCCACAAACATAATCCAATGATACAAGTGTTATGGCCGAAGAACATCTTCCTCGTATGCCGAGGAACATTCTCCTTGGCCGTAAACCAATAATGGACTCTTCATACCTGGCTTATCATACTCCGAGGTGTCACAAGTGACGAGGAAAGAAATGTTCTCACCTCGGCATATTATAAAATGACGAGGAGAGAGAATTGTTTACCCCGGCATGTTACTTTGCCGACCAATCACCAAATGACGAGGAAGTAGAATCATTCACCTCGGCCTACTTGTCAAGGCCGAGATAAAACATTTATGTTCCTCGGCGTTCCGGCTAGCAGATTACACAGTCCTTGTCAAACAAGGATTCTACGATCATGATCCAATCAGGATTACAATTGCCAACATCAATTCAAGTCAAACAATGACTCCTTAGCAGATATAATTCTCTTAGAATTATATCTTATCTCTTTACAAGTTCACTTCAACATGGATTCTATCAATCCATCCCTATAAATACAAGACCCATGGCTCATTATTTGGTACATGACTTTTTACATAGCAGAAACTCTGTCAATTTAGTTTCTCATATATAAACCGTGAACTTACTCTCACGCCGGAGGGCCTTTAGCCGGATCCGCCCCGGCTTAGTTTACGTGTTTTCTCTTATTTTCAGGCCTTGCAATCACCGGAGCATTCATCGCTTGGATTTGGGCTGAATTGACGATTTTGGCATCATCAAGTCTTTTAGATTAAATATTACTCCGTATAAATCAAAAAATACTTTCTCCGTCTTACTTCAAGGGTCCTATGGTAGTATTTCACGCTTCTTAAGATTTTTTTTAAAAAAATAAATAAAGAATTGCAAGTGGTAGAAGATTAGAGGAGAGCGAATATAAAAGTTAAATATTCAATCTTTCCCTCTCTTCTTTTTAATTGGTTTTTTTGTAAATATGTTAACATTATAAGGTATAATGAATTATTTTTTTATAAATATATTTACATTATAAAGATATAAATGTCTGAAATACTATTTAAAATTTATCATTTATGAAATGAGACTCTTAGTAGTATGGAATGGACTAAAAGAAAAAAAAAAAAAGGAATCTTGATGGAACGGAGGGACTAGCAAGTTGAGTTCAGGCCGTCCCATTTCATAAATAGGCCTGAGCCTGAGTAAAGGGCCGAAAGAGCCCATTTCTGTTGATAATGATGTCGGCGTTTTCCTTTCCAAAAGTTTCTGTAAACAAAAGAGTCTGTAATTATTGGGAACTGAAATTGCGAAAACTATCCAACAAACAAACTGACACTCAACCAGTCGGCCATTTTTCCTTTTAAAAATCGTCCTTCGATCGGATAAACTCGATTTTCATCCCACTTAATTCCTTATTTCTCACCAAAATCATGTCCGGAATACGAATTTGCAGGAGGGTTCATCAAACAGGTTTTAATTGGCTCGGCTCTTTCAATTCATCAAGGTTCTCCTATTACTTATTTCTATTTCTATTGATTTTGTTTTTTTTTTTTTTTTTTTATTTATTTTCGCCAACTTGTGACTGACAGATTGATGATCGTTCAGGCTAAAACAATTTGAAATGTTACTGGATTTGATTGTTCTATATTAATAATCACGGATTGTTTTTGGCTGTTGCCAGCTTTTGGGGTGTTTGGTACATCTAGATGAGTGTATTTTTTATGTTGGGTTGAAGTGAATTAGTAAAGATTTTGTCTCAATTGTCAGTCAATAAAGTATGTTTAGCTTAAGATATTCATTTTCTTCGTCTGCCTGTCTTCTGGTATGCATTTTTTTTGGGGTGTGCGTGATTTTGAATGTGTGTTTGTGTGATATCCAGTTCATCTAATGAATGCTTTGGGGTTTCATATTGAGAACAAGAAAAGACTAATATGGGAATGAAAAGGGTCCATGTTTTGGTTACTGAGGCAACTAACTGTGTAATATATAGAGAGAATTCAACACTTACATTTATGTGATTTCTCCGAAAATTGATAAGGTAGGACTATCAGTGGAGAGAGAGTGATTCACGAGCCGTCGAGCACTTAAACTTCAAGAGTGCAAGATACAGACAAACACTTCTGCACCGAGGTTAAACCCGCTGAATGTCATGCTACATTGCATCCTTCAATCACTCAACTTCATATATTATACCTTAATGGGTCGTTTGGTAGCCCTTCTTAGCGTTGGATAGGATTATTAGTCCAATAAGCTTGATGTTTGGTAGATTAAATGCAACCGGTGTAATAATCCTAACAATCTGGATAAGACCTCTTATCACCTCTTATTCCCTTCATATTTATCCCCAAAAAAGGGTGGTATAATTAATCTCTGGAGTAATAATCTCCCGACTATTAATACATGCTAATCCCAAGGTTCTAAAAAGCGCTAGGCGGATGCTAGGCGGCGGAGCCGGGCCTAGCGCCTAGGCGGGGACTAGTCGGGGACTAATCGGGATTAGTCGGGATTAGTCAGGACCTAGGCGGGGCTTAGAACTAGGCGTTGGAGAGGGGCCTAGCGCCTAGGCGCCCTTAGGCGGGGTCTTTTAGAACAGAGGCTAATCCTATCAGTTTACCAAACGACCCCTAAGAGTCATTTTGCCGATTTCGCTTGGCATGTAAACTTCTACTCCATCACTCCCTAAATGAGTGTCCATTTTTTCTTTTAGAGAAATTTAGGAAATTTGACTTTTAAGCACTTTTAGTAGCATATATACATAAATACCCTTAATGATCTCACCATATGACCAGGGGCGGAGCCAGGAATTGCCCCGGGGGGGGGGGGCAAGATTCCACGGGGGTTCGGGGGCAGCGCCCCCGAAATTTTTTTTTCGGGTCGGACAAGTAAAAAATGGGTCGGATCCATGAAATACAATGTATTTTAGTTAAAAATGTAAAGAATTAAGAAATGGGAAAAGCCTAACTAATTAATTAAGATTGAAAAAATGTGAGGAAATTAGGAGAAAGAGAACAACAAAACTGTTAAGAAAAAGAAATGGATAGAGAGAAAGAGAGAATAGCAAAGATGGAGGACAAATAAAATTAATTGAAAATGTAGGTAGCAGGGCTCGAACACGGATTTGAAAGGAAACACCAAAGGCTTTAACTTCAACCCTTCTACCACTGAACCACACCACTCAATGGTGTTAATCTTGAAGTTAATTATATATATACATATATAAAAAAAAATATGGGGGGGGGGCAAAAAAAAAAAATTTCCACTGCATTTCCGCCGCTGGGGGGGGGGGGGCGAGTGCCCCCCCATGCCCCCCCCTGGCTCCGCCCCTGCATATGACATCGTTACTGCACAAGTAAGTTAGAACAGGATTGTTGGACAAGGGGGAATTTAGTAACTTAACCAAAAGGAGGACACTTGTTTGGAGACAATATAAGTATTGCTTTCAAGATGGAAACTCATTTAGCGACACAGAGTAATATATTAAGGAACTTTAGATAACGCCAAATAAGTGCACACTTTTAGAAAATGGTGACATCAAGCATAACCTAACGCGTGAGAGATTTTAAAAAATGTTTAAATTATATATATATGATCAAAGGCTGAACTTAATTTTTGTCTTTGCATTTCATTTCCTGTTGTTATGCAGATCTGTGCATTCATTACCTTTCACTACCTTAAAAGCTGAGGAGATATCAGGTTCTCAACATGCTGAAGTACTCAATTTGGGTGAGCAATGTAACTTGTGTAGTGTGTGTAGGTTTACAGAAATTGATCCAAATGTGTTTTAAAATTACAATAAAAAATCTTCCTTTTAGTCAACCTTACATTGTTTCATTTTTCAATCTCTTACGTTTGGTAAACTAATTAAATTCACAATCAGATCTAAAGTGTTTTCATATAGAATGGAGTGATTGTTTGCTAAAGAAGCCAGTCTAGCTGATGCAATTTATTTAACTATTGGGTTTTATGAACATATGTAAACAACTCAAATGATCAAACTATCCCGGAATATCATCCATTTCTAGTGCAGGGCAAATGGACAACATCTTCTTATTGGAACACTATTGTGGATCCTTTAAATGGGGAATCTTTCATTAAAGTTTCAGAAGTAGATGAAAATGGAATAAAGGTATGTGATTTGGATGCATGCCCAATCTTTAGTGCTCAATAGCAAATGACCTCTGCTCAGCCTATATTATATGTTCTGAATTGCTGAATTCTCCTCTTGAACGTTATAGTTGGCTTTCAATTTTCATTATCTCCAGTCCATTTGCCATCAATGATTCTGGTTGTCACTGTAAGCTTTAATAATATGTCGAGTATTGAAATCTTATGCAGCCTTTTGTGGATAGCTTGTCTAAAGTCCCTAAACATGGTCTACATAATCCTTTTAAAGCCCCTGAGAGGTTGGTGGCACTTAATCCCTCAACATGATTCACATCTATTATCAATCTTAACTCTCTCTTTCTGGTAATTAAAGTCTGATTATGATGTTCATTGATAATACTTAAATAATGGAGAACTGAAGGTACTCATCATTTCAGGTACCTTTTGTATGGAGACATATCTGCAAAGGCAGGGTACATGCTTTCCCTCCCTGAGGTAATATACTTCAAGCAAAACAAAGAAATATTTGGCATTGCATCTGAAAGAACTTGCTAATTGCTTTCTGGCCATAATCTTACATCTGAAGAAACTTGCAGCTCGCTTTCTGGATTGGCAATAGCTTCAATATAATTTGGCATTATTTGGTTACAGGTTTCTGATTTCTTCGCCAAGTTGATACAGAGGGTGGCTCCAAAGAGTTACCAGCAGGCTCTTGGTGAAGTTTACGTTACAGGAAAATTTCTTGAGAACTTTTCTGGTGATCAGGTATATGGAAAACAAGACTGACTTTGAGGTTTTGGGATTTTTCAAGCTCAAACTACAAAAATATACAACAGAAATATTGTTTCTCAAATGCACCAATTGCTATTTTATGGTCTTGTTGCGTATGTACTATAATCATTTAGATGGTATGGGTAAGTTAGACAGTGTTATGATGCATTAATGCGAGCTGTACACAGATTTTAATGAATTACAACTTGTTTTTATCTTCTCATTCTCATATTACCCCTTCCACAAATCTTGCAGGTGCGTTTCTTGGCAAGGTCTTTTGCAATCCCAGGGAATCATCTTGGGCAGCAAAGTCATGGTTTCCGCTGGCCTTATGGTCCTGTAAGACACCCTTTATCAAATTCCTTTAACATATTCTATGTTATGAGCATTCCGGAGCTACTCTTGAACTAGGCAATTTAATTATGATTTCTGGAGTATTATAGCATGTAACTCGATAAAGGATTGAGCTTTATTATAGCATCACTTCCGTTTTTACCGTTGCTTTATAAATCCATATTAGGAAGTCAAAATGGAATGTTTCCACCCCTTTCTTACAGGGCTCTGTTTGATCACCTGTAATTCTTGTTCTACCCCGATAGATTTATAATATGATTCCTAACGTCCCATGAATTTAAATGTTAATGCAGGTGGCAATAATTACTCCTTTCAACTTTCCTCTAGAGATTCCTTTACTTCAACTAATGGGTGCCCTTTATATGGGAAACAAGCCTGTTCTCAAGGTTGACAGCAAGGTAGGCTCTTATTTGATAGTGTTTACTCTCCACCTTTGCCCTTTTTTTTCCTGAGCATAGTCATTGACTACACAAGTTTCCACTTAGTTTTAGGTTGTGTTTGATAAATCAAGCACTTAATGCTTGATGCTTGGTCATTAAGAGGAATATGGGATGGTTGTTACAATTCAAGTCAAGGTCCACCCTTAGTTTGAAGTAGTTGCACAAAAGGAAATCACTAAGCAACAAGCATTAAGTGCTAGATTTTATCAAACACAACCTTAGTCTTTTAGAAAGCTTACATTAGTTTCTCGTGTAATTTTTATGGGACTCCTCCTTTAACCTTTATTCACAGTTCAGTATGTCAACAACTTAATTCGCAATAGCCCTAAGTTCCCTCCCCCCCCCCCCTGATAAAGTGATAAAGTCAGGTCATGAAACTTTTACCTGCAATACCAGTTACTAAAATATGTATCAGACCCAATTTATAGATCACAGTACCGTAGTTTTTAGCGGATAACCCTAATTTTGGTTTAATAGTGCATCCCAATAGGGGACGACCATACTTGTTCAATTTATCTCTCTCAACTTGGATGCCGTGAGGCGGGCCTTGAAATGTTTTAATATACGCAGTTGGGATTCGCAAATCTTCTAGACGTAGAGCACGCAGTGCTTTAAATCCAAATACATTACCCACAATGGAAGTAAACATGTTAGTAACAGAACCTTCTTCAAAAAGGTCTAATGGGAAAAAAAGAAAATAGAAAGAGTGGATGCAATTGAAGTCAGTTGACTGCTTCTATAGATAAGGCGATTCGAACCTACGACCAATCAGTTAACAGCCGACCGCTCTATCACTGAGCTACTGCCTTGTCTACCCGGTCAAAGCCAACCCACCGTCGAATCGGTCATAAAGCTAGTCAATGGGGTTCGCTGACCGACGCCCAAGGACAATTTTTTGGCATCCCGGATTGGCTGGCCGTGAAAACGATGTTCTTTTGTGCAACACAGGCGGGAAGTGAACTCGAGTCTCAACAGCCTTTCCTGAAATATCGACAAATTCTTGCGGAGTCAAAAGTTATGTAAACTATGTCTTGTATAGTCATTTAGCAGTAAACAAATAGACAAACATGTCAATTTGGTAAATCTCCAGCATAATTTCACTTGCATAAAGGGGTAGGATGATACTTGTGATTTCTCGAAAATATGGAGAAATGCAGAACGAAATTCACGTACTCGTGGGAAGTCAGTGCAAATTATCCTTGTAGGGGCAATCTGAAAGTGGTTAATTTTTATAAATTAAATGGCAAAGATGGATAAATATTTTTGTTATCCACTTTTTAAACATTTAGTTTTGCAAGTATAAAATGGCTAGTGAAAAAATTGGTAAAAAAAAAAACATTTAAGGACCAACTTTTTACAAAAAGGACATTCATTTTGGGACAAAAAAATCTTGAAAATGGACATTCATTTAGGGACGGAGGGAGTATAAATTTATTGTTATGAGAATCAATTTTAACTGGAATACTCAACGTTATGTGTGTTCTTTCTTTTTTTCAGTTTGATATAACAAGAATGTAGCTTTACGAATTCTATTTTTGTTGAGTGTGTATCTGCAGTTGTGTCACATGTTAAAGAAGACAAATCTCTGCGCCAATAAATCTGAATTTAGCTTGTATTAAACTCTTTTTTTCTTATTGCATGATTGTTACAGAAAGCTACGACATCCTGCTTCTTATAGTATAGTATACTAGAGTTATATCTGCAGTACACTGAATGGGAACGTATTTAGGTATGCATTGTCATGGAACAAATGCTTCGGTTGCTCCACGAATGTGGATTACCTATGGAGGATGTCGACTTCATCAATTCCGATGGGAAGACGATGAACAAGCTACTACTAGAGGTTGGTATCTCGGCACAATTCACTACAACAAAAACAACTTTTTTATGTATCTTGTTCAACTGCTTAGTCAATATCAATCGATTAGTTCTGCTTAGCAAATATAATGAGCTAATAGCTACTCCCTCTGTCCCAAAATGAATGTCATAGTTTTTTCAAATTTGCTCTTGATCAAGAGAAAATTCGAAATTTTTTTGGACATTCATTTTGGGATGGAGGGAGTATTAAGCTAAAAGTCAAGTTTCTTTCTTTGTTTTATGTTTTACCTTCTTCTGTTGTGATCAGTACGTGCAACTTGGTATTGCAGATTTGTTAACATGTTAATTAGCACTTTTAGATGCTATGAATATCTTAGGATTTAATATTGCAGTTGTAAAGTCTGAACTGCATTTTGCTTGTTTTGAATTGAAAATTATGCATTCTTATTGGAACAGTGTGTCCAGGCTCGGCCCTCTTGTAAGGCGAATGAGGCGGCCGCCTAGGGCCCCCGAAAAAATTGGGGTATTTGGGGGCCCAAAACTTTGGTGTTTATTGTATATATATAAAACAATCCAATTTATTCACAAAGAGCACGTTGTCCCAGCGGTAGAAGCATTCCCCTTGACTCTGCACTCATCAAGTCTGCCCATGTTCGAACCTTGGTAGAAACAAGTTGATTTTTATTTTTCTCCTCTTTTTCTATTAACATATTTTGATTCTCCCTTTCCTTTTTCTTCATATTCCCTTTAAAGTTAATTAGTTAAGTTTGGGAATTCTCCATTAAATTAATGATTTCTCTCTTTCCTTTTTAAATAATTAGTACTCCCTTCTCAATTAACGTTCATTTGAAAAAAATATCGCAATAATTGTAGCTTTTTCAAAATCTTAGTCCCTAAAGTAAATTTTTACTTTTTTTTTTTCACCAGTCATATTATTATTGCAAAATTAAGTGTTTAGAATACTTGTAACCGCACCGTATCCTCCTGCTGAAAAAAATATTAAAGGGCCTAGACCAAATATTTGGCCTAGGGCCCCAAATTTTACAGGACCGGCCCTGAGTGTGTCTATTTGAAAATGCTGCTGTACTTGACAGTGTTTGGGTTGATTAAAAACCAACTTGAGGTTTCAGTCTGACCAGAAAATAAACTAACAAGCACAATAACATCAGCAACAATAATAATCTATCTGCAACAATACTGGTTTCTTACTATTTTACCTGCCCAAAACGGAGGTGGTTTTCATTTATGGAGTAACTTGAATACATCAAACGTAATACCTCCATCCCGTTTAAATTGATTCTGGATGTTTTTCTAGTGAAGTCAGAGTACAGTACACTTTTGTTGCCATTGGCGAGAGATCAAGTTCATATAGGAAGTTAATTGCACGTGTAGCTCGAACTGTCTTTACTGAGCTCATCCATATGGTTTTGTGTAGCTGCACGGAGTACTTTTCGGATTATGATAACATATGTATTTTTTTTTGAGGATTTTCATGCTCACGTATATGTGGCTTCTTCCTGCTACTTTGTTTTTACTATGTTATCGAACCGTACAATCAGGCAAAACCCCGCATGACTCTCTTTACCGGAAGCTCAAGAGTAGCAGATAAGTTAGCAGCTGACTTGAATGGTCGCATCAAGTTGGAGGATGCTGGATTCGACTGGAAGATCCTAGGGCCTGATGTTCAGGAGGTTCATTTAGCAATTCATTTAGAGATTTTTACATACTGATTTTATCATCAAAATAATTGAGTCATGATTGATTTGTCTATATCTGGTTTCTGAAAGCAGGTGGATTATGTTGCTTGGGTTTGTGATCAAGACGCATATGCATGTAGTGGTCAAAAGTGCTCAGCCCAATCAATGCTCTTTATGCATGAGGTCAGCCACTTCTCATTGAGTAGCAACTTCACATATGCTTTTAAGTTTCTCCAATCATAGGGATATCACATATCTAAGAATATCTGGTCAATAACCATTTTCCCTTTTATTTGTAATCCTGACATAGAACTGGAGCAAAACTTCGTTGATTCGTCAATTGACTGATCTTGCCGCAAGGAGGAAGCTAGATGATTTGACTATTGGCCCTGTTCTTACGGTGAGTTCATATCATCTTTGGAAAAGCTTTTGTAATTTAATAATACTCCCTCCGTCCTGAAAAAATGTTGTGTTATATATTGCATGCTTTTTAAGGATAAAGCTTTACTTTTTTGTCCCTTCATAAAATTTCACTAAAATAATTCCCTTTTTTAGAAATACGGACTCTTAACTGATTGGTAAAATAACATTATATACCCTCTGTAATTGTAGTTTACGACAGAAGCAATGCTAGAGCACATGAACAAGTTACTTCAGATACCTGGAGCGAAGCTTCTCTTTGGTGGTGAAGCTTTAGAAAATCATTCAATTCCTACCATATATGGTGCTATTAAACCAACTGCTGTTTATGTTCCACTAGAAGAGATACTCAAGGATGACAATTATGAGCTCGTAACAAGGGAGATTTTTGGACCATTCCAGGTGAGGTGATTAAGGAGACGTTCTTACCTACTTGGGAATCACAATCCACTTTCTAACCACCACAGGCTCCTACAAAAGGGAAATCTAATTTTTTTTATTTTTCTTTTATAAATCGTCCTGTCGTGTCGATGATTCATCTTTTAGCTTGATATTCTTAAAGGTGAAATGCTAAAAGGTGGATTACATTATTGATTCCTAAACTTTGGCTTTCACTTTTGAAAGTCTCGTATACATTTGAAAAGGACCGTTATACAATCACAAGGGCGGCCCCTTTTCAACAGAGTGGAAATCTTAGGCTTTATTGCTATATTTTGTTTCTTTGACAGATAGTTACGGAGTACAAGGACAGTCAGCTTCCACTGGTGTTAGATGCCCTTGAAAGAATGCATGCACATCTGACAGCTGCTGTGGTTTCAAATGATCTTATGTTTCTCCAGGCAAGAATCAATCGCTTCCTCTCAAATCTGTATCATTTTCAAACTCCGTCTTTCACTATATCCTGTTTAACTAAATGTTACTCACTGTTGCAGGAGGTTATTGGAAATACAGTTAATGGAACTACCTATGCTGGACTCAGAGCAAGAACAACGGGGGCACCACAGAATCATTGGTGGGTAGAAAAAGACTTTTTTTTCCTTCCCTTTTTACCACTGCTTCCATTGGGGGTTAATTTTTATAGGAAGTTGATTAATGTTCATCATCAATATTGATTTTGCATCATATATGGTTCCATTTGTTAAATTGAAGATGTTGTATATGGTGCTTCAGGTTTGGACCAGCTGGAGATCCTAGAGGAGCGGGAATAGGAACTCCGGAGGCAATAAAACTTGTGTGGTCTTGCCATAGAGAAGTCATTTACGATGTTGGTCCATTGCCACAGCAATGGACACTTCCAGCTTCCACTTGAGCACTTAATTTGACCAGACGAAAGACGATTGAACAATCTGACGACTGGCTGACAATAAAAACGGAGCACATTTTCTTCCGTGCTGCGTAGGGAAATAAAATTTTATTTTCAAGTGTCCAATCGTCCTTTTTTTCCCCTTGGAAGTGTAATCAAGATTATACTGGCCAAACAAAAAAAAGCGCTATATTTTCAAGTTGGATTGCTTTTATTTATTTTGAACTCTGTATTTTGGGTAGGTTCATATGATATGAGCTAGTCGGCTTGAGCCAATATGTCTATTTGTTATACAGATTACAGGCAGGGCATTTTTTTTTTTTTTTTGATATCCCAGGGTTAGAACTGACGGACTAAGTCCTGGACCACCGGTCCCTCGGTGCTGGCAAAGGTAAATCGCGGGATATGCAGGCAGGGCATTTCTTCCTCTGCTGTTTTCTAGTATGGTAAGAGGTAAATCGCGGGATATGCAGGCTGTATTTATGTCGATTTCTTCGCTTACAAATGTCGGTTAGCCATTTAAACAATAAAAATTTACTTATTCCTTCCGTCCCACCAATTTTTTTGAAATTCGCTTTTTATCAAGAAAGTTGCCTCTTTGAGTGAAACGTCCCCAAAAAAAAAAGAAATAGATTCTTAACGTGGAACAGAAGGAAGTACAATGTAATAGGAGAGTCACCCAAAAAAAAAAAAAAAAAAAAAAAAAAAGGAAAAAGTATGGAAAGTCATGAATTTTCACAACCTAGGTTGGCTAGTTGCCCCAAGGTTGGTTCCGGTTGGGTCACCATTTAATGGTTTTTTTTTTTTTTGTTTCACCAAATTATTTTGATTTTGTGTTTATATAAATATATTTTTAAAACTAGTGTATTTTATATAATTATATAAATTAAAAAAATAAAAAATATATCAAAATTTATTTTTTTTTATAATTGTATGGGTAATTATTTTTAATAATTTTACGGGTAATTTTAAAAATATTATTACTAATGCATTATTTTAAAAAATAAAATGATAAGTATTTTAGGTAAGTTGAAGTAAAGAAAAAATAAATATTTTATTTTTAAAAGATTGGGTTGGGTTGGGTTGGGTTGGGTCGAGGTCACTGATGGGAGTATAAATTATATAAGGTTGGGAGTGTGTATATGGAAGTAAGAGAAATTAATATTTTATTTGAGGTTGGATTGGGTCGGGGTCACTGATGGGGATAGTCTAATGCAAAGCCGCGAGTACACTGTGCAACCCAACTGCCCCTTCTATATTACTAGCTTGAAATATGGAAAAATTCCCATAGGGCTCCCCGCCCAAATTCTATTCATTTTAAAGAATTTTTTTTTTTATAAATCTTAAATAAATAGTTCTCCCCAGATTATAATTTTTCAGACACCCATATGCTCCCCCTCTCCTCCCTCCCCTCAACTTCATTTTATCACATCTCTCCCTCTCTAAAAATCACACACACACGCTCAAACTTTTCTCTCTCTAACCATTTCCAGCTAAGTCAGTCGTTCTCAGGCGACAACGAAGTTCTCCTCTCTTCCCTTCATCTCTCTCCGGATCCTCCCTTGCAGATCTGGAATCCATCTCCCCTTTCTCTCTCTGCACCCTCCAAACACTCTCTCTCCGACACAGTACATATTTATGGCATTTTTTGTGGGATATTATAGCTTGCTTCTTCGTATTATGCAGTTTGTTTTGTTCCATATTTAAGGCTTTGAATTGTTTTGACAATTTATTTAGCCATTTTAACTCTCACAAAGAAAACTAGTTATAGATTTGTAATGATGATCTGATTCAGTTGCCTTCTTTTTTGCGTAGAGAAGGCAAGTCTCTCCCTTACACGCGAAGCATGAAAACAGAACATTAGCTTCATTTTCTATTATAAATCTGATCTGAGTGTGTGTCTGTGATTACCTCAGATCTGAAAACAGAACATTACCTGGGATGATCCGTTGTTTTGATGCTCCTAATATGATACCGGCATTACTTCAGATCTGAACATTAGCGTTAATTCACCTCTTGTAAGTCAATTATAAGAGGTGAATTGATCTTATAATTAAGTTATAAGAGTTGTAATATGTAAATTATAAGATTAATTCGTTGTTATTATTGAAAATTTTAATTTTTTTGGTTGAAAAAAATTGTCTTATAAGTCAATTATAAAAAAAGACAAAGTAGTTATAAGAGGCAAGTTGATCTTGTAATTAAGCTATAAGAGTTGTAATGGGTAAATTATGAGATTAATTTGTTGTTGTTATTGAAAATTTTGAAATTTTTTTATTAAAAAAAATGTCTTATAAATGAATATAAGATACAAATTAGTCACTTATATGAGATGAAATAGTCTTATAAGTCAGTTACAAGAGCTGATTATTTTTTGACCGAATATTAGAGTCAACATTAATAAAATATTAAAACATTTATTTTATTTTTGTAAAAAAAAGTGACTCTTATACTTTAATTATAAGAATTATAAGAGACGAACTGGTCTTATATGTCAGTTATAAGAGCTGACTGAAATTTTGGATAGAAGGGAATTCAGTCTTTTGCCAGCGAGGGGGTGTTTATGATATTTTGGATATGGTGTGTATTACATTGGGTTTAAATCTCGCATGAGGACCCTAGAGTGGGCCTTAAAATATTTATTGTTGTTTGAGAAATGAATATCTTGTTCAAACATACTACTATTGTACAATGCTATCTGTAACCCCTTTTCTAGAAACCTTCTGTAAGTGCAAAAACTCGGTCTCCTAAAGGTGGAGGCACAGCATTGAGAGCTTCCCGAATAACCTGAGGAAAAGAAAACCCAGAATATTTAGCTTTTTATTTTTGCAAAAATACATTACATCAAGGTGCAAACAGTAAACTGCTAAACTTTCCGGTTATACTTCATGCAGAAACGATTTTGATATAGCTTAATGCAAATATGTAAATCTCCGCAAGACATGATATTATGATAAAATTCGTACCATGTTGTGAAAAATTTGCTGATATTACACGAAAACACAGAGAACAACTTTCTCGAAAGGGTATGATAGAACTCCTAATCGTGTGAGTTTTTTGTTTTTTTTGGCTGACATTACCATACATAGATGATCCCTTTTTGCACTAGAAAGATCGTTGCATCATAATATTGTTACAACCAAAAAATACGTCACGAGATAGGGCTGTAAACGAGTCGAGTTCGAACGAGTTTTACGTGTTCAAACTCGAACTCGTTTTATATTTATCGAGTTCGAGTTTTTCTCGAGTTCGAATTCGATAAAAATTGTTGGTTCTATATTTATCGAGTTCGAGTTTTTCTCGAGTTCGAATTCGATAAAAATTGTTGGTTCGAACTCGAGCTCAAAAAAGTTCGAATTGTTCGCGAGCTACTCGCGAGCTTCTCGAGTCAATCACGATTTCGAGCTTAAACAATTCGAATTCGAATCTAACGCTCTTTTGAAAACAAATCCAGTCCAAACAAGCCAACGCCAAGTCAATGGCCGGCCAAGGCCGAAGTAAATTTACCCATGGCCTAGCCCAGCTTCAGCATATATAGCCTAGGCGCCTTGTCCAGTTTGGTTTTTGTTCAATGTGGGATATTTGCTTCAGCCTTCATGCAAGGCGCGGCCAAGGCAAGGGCCGGCCAAGGTCGAGCTAAGGCCACGGCCAGGCGCCTCATTTTCTTCTACTTTCTTTTCGATGTGGGATATTGGTTTTGCAAGGCAAGGGCCGGCCAAGGTAAGGCCACGGCCGTGCCAAGGCCCAAGGCCACGGCCGAGCCAAGGCAAGGCCACGCCCGAGCCAAGGCCAATTTCTATTTTTTTTTTTTTTTTTTTTTGACAAATAGATAGCATCTTAATATTATATTTTTTATTTTGTATAAAAATATTATTTATTTTTGACAAATAATAAAAATAAGTGACAATATTTTTTAGATATATATATAAATTTATGAAATATAATTATTAAGATCATTATTTTTAATTTAAATTATTGATCAAAATTATATCTAATTTAAAATTGATATACCCTCCTATCCAAAATAAATATTTTGTTACTAATTTAAAATTATTGTACTCTCCTTTCCAAAATAAATATTAAGATAATTTTGTTAAAATATCATATAAACTCTAAATCTACATTTATGATTTAGGGTTTAGGATATATATATATGACATTTTAGTAAATGATTTAACTCATATATCACATATGATTTAGCATTTAGGGTTTAGGGTATAGCAATTAGGGTTTAGGGTATGGAATATATGATTTAGCATTTAGGGTTTAGGGTATAGCATTTAGGGGTTAGGGTACAACAATTAGGGTTTAAGGTATAGCAATTAGGGTTTAGGGTTTAGAATATACTCCCTCCGTCCCATAGAGCTTAGGAAGATTCTATTTGGCACGGGAATTAAGGAATATTATTATAGTATTAGGAGAGAGAATGAGTGGAAGAAGTGTTGTGAGTGTGAAAAATTAAATAGGAGAGAGAATGAGTGGAGGGAATAGTAAATTATAATGTGTTGTGAGTATTAAAATAATGTAGGAGAGAGAATGAGTGGAGGGAATAGTAAATTTCTTAAGAGTTATGGGACGCCCAAAATAGAAAGTTTTCTTAAGACTTATGGGACAGAGGGAGTATGATTTAGCATTTAGGGTTTAGGGTTTAGAGTATATGATCTAGGGTTTAAGGGTGTATCAATTAGGGTTTAGGGTATGGAGTATATGATTTAGGGTTTAGGGTATAGCAATTAGGGTTTAGGGTATGGAGTATATGATCTAGGGTTTCGGGTTTAGAGTATGGAGTATATGATTTAGGGTTTAGGGTATAGCAATTAGGGTTTAGGATTTAGGGTTAGAGTTTAGGGTTTAGGGGTAGTGGTGGTAGTAGTGGTGGTAGTAGTAATAGAAGTAGTAGTGGTGGGGGTAGTGATAGTGGTGGTGGTAGTAGGGATAGTGGTGGTAGTGATAGTAGTGGTAGTAGTGAATTAGTGATGGTAGTAGTAGTGGTGGTGGTGATAGTGGTGGTAGTAGTGGTGGTAGTAGTAATAGTAGTAGTGGTAGTAGTGGTGGTAGTAGCGGCAGAATAATTATGTCGGTGTTAATTTGATTTTTTTAAAATTTGTTTAGCTCTATTTTTATTTTATTTTAATTTATGATTTATTTATTTTTCAAAAATAATATTTATTGACTTATATTTATTTTTTTGAGAGTAATTTGATATATTTTATTTAAAAAATATATATATAATTTATTATATATATATATATATATATATATATATATATATATATATATATATATATATATATATATATATATATCATATACCCTAAATAAAAAATAATGATCTTAATAAAAATTTAAAAATTATTATTAATAATACCAGTGTTCTAAATTTATGAAATATTTATTTTTTCAAATATATTTCATAAATTTATATATATATATCCAAAAAATATACTCCCTCCGTCCCGCCCGAAAGGGCAATTTTGCTTCCTAGTACGAAAATTAAGAAATGAATAAGGAAAGTGAAGTAAGAAAGAGAAAAAGGTTAAATGTTGTGAGTATGAAAAATTAAATAGGAGAGAGAATGAGTGGGAGGAATAGTTAGGAGAGAGAATGTTGTGAGTGTAAAAGTAAAGTAGGAGAGAGAATGAGTGGGGTATGAAGAGTATAAAAATAATAAAAACTTTCCTTTTTGGGGTTGTGCCCTTTTAAATGGGACGCCAAAAAAGGAAATTTGTGCCCTTTCGGGCGGGACGGAGGGAGTATATATAAATTTATGAAATATTTATTTTTCAAAAAAAAATAAAAAAAATTGCATTTGCCTTGGCCTTGGCTCGGCCGGCCTTGGCCTTGGCCTTGGCCGTGGCCTAGCAAGTCAATAATCCCACATCGAAATTTTGTTAAACTAAAACAGCCCACGGCCTTGGCGGCCGGCCTTGGCCTTGGCTTGGCTCGGCCTTGGCCGGCCCTTGCCTTGGCCACCTCCCTTGGCCTTGGACATTATCCCACATTGAAATGAAACAAACTTGGCTTGGCCTAGTGCCTATATAACCAGAAGCCAAGGGTTAGAAATTTTGTTTTGGCCTTGGCCCTTGGACATTATCCCGCATTATAAACTATATGCTTATAAATTATATGAAAATAAACAATATTAAATTCGAGTTTTTATCGAGTTTATCGAGTCGAACTCGAATCGAGTCGAGTTCGAAACGAGCTTTGTCGAGCTCACGAGTCGAGCATGTTCGACTCGAAAATTTCACGAGTTAAAATTCTTGTTCGATCTCGAACTTCAACTCAAGCTCGTTCGAGTCGAGTTTTTTCGAGTCGAGCCCGAGTCGAGTTCGAGCAACTCGGTTCGCATAACAGCCCTCACGAACCTTTTGCAAGTTCCTTTAACTCCCTATGTCTAGTTAAGTTAGTCCCTCTTTTTTCATTGTTAGTTTGAATGAATTTTGAGCAATAATTTATGTTGCTTTTAATTATTTAAATTACATTCTAAAAATTGGCATTGATAGTATTTATAATGGTGTATCAATAACAAGTTGTAAATTTTCATTAGGATAATTATAAGTAGCCTAGATTATTGCTCAAAGTTCATTCGTAGTAACAACGAAAAAAAAGGGACTAACTTTCCGGGCAGAGGGAGCACATGAAAACGGCTCATAGAAGCATGAGAAGTGAAGATACTTACATTTAACTGATAGCGAGCTGAAAAGTGGATGAGTAGAATTGCTTTGTTCTCAAATTTATCAGCATAACCGATTATCTGGTCATTACCAAACAGCAGAAACACAACTTAGAGTGAATACAGGGAGGTAAAAGGACACAGATGGTAAAAATTTGAGAGACTCGACCTCTGACAAGTGGGTGTGTCCATAATCTCTTGCATTCTCCACTGTCATCGAATTTTCAACATAGGTGCTCTGCAATGAACATCCAAACATATATAAATGGCATGAGACGTTTTTGTCAACTTAAAATGTGCAAGTGACTAGGAAACCACTTAATGTTACTCCCTCCGTCCCTAAATGAATATCCAATTTTCCAAAAAAAAAAATTGTCCCAAAATGAATGTCCAATTTGGGAAAGTTAATCACCTCCCCCATCAAACAAGAAGTATTAATGTACACTTGCACTAATGATGAAATATGGTGGGATCATTAAGGATTTGAATGTACTTATGCTACTAAAAATGCTTACGCTAAACCTTTTTGCAAATGTCCCTAAAAGCTAAAATTGGACATTCATTTAGGGAGGGGGGGGGGAATATATCCATAACTTCAGTGATCCACAAGATATAGTCAGTTGTAAGAGAACTGCTAAAAGTGTTATGAACGAGATTAAGAACATGAGATTAACGAAAAAATAATCAGCCCAAGTATTCTACCTCCATAATGAGAATCTTTGCCTTCAATACGTCGGCATTATTCTCATCTATAATAAAGTCAGACATAGTGTCTCCTGTAAATGCTATTTCAGGTGATGTAGCAGTGCTGGTGATCTGCAAAAATGCAAAATCAAGCCAGTTAAATATTAAATGCACATCAAATTGCAGCATATTATAAAACCATCACTCTTTGACTTGGAGAAAATGCATGCTTGCCTACAAGGTTGACACACAAAATTAGGGATTAGAACGGTAAGTTCCCTCAATTTTTGCTGAGCAAAAAAAATAAAAAGAAAAAATGTTCCCTCAATTTCTGGTCAATCAACACATGATTAGAAAAGGCAATACACCCTCCATTTCAACCAAGAGTCCACATTTGAAAAGTCTCACATGAGGGTTATAATAGTATACTTGGAATTGGTATGAATGACGAAAATAGACTTGCAAGAAACAACATATGTCACAAGGGGAGAAGATTTAATGCATGACTTTTCAAACTAAACTTCTCCTAATGGAATAGTGGCCTCCTTATATGAAATATGGGGAGTAACTATGAAGTAATTATAGGAACTTCTGGAAGTACCTGTATTCATCTATGTTTTACATATCTAGCCAGCTAGTATACATGCTAGTTGGCGCTATCCTCGTGTCTTGAATTTTCAAGGTCCCCATGGCCTACACGATAGGCTTATGTAGACAATGTGTTTGTGTCCCCAACATGAGCTCTACTGTGGCAAAATCAGTTCTAAAAACATGCTAGGTTCAATAGTTTTAACTGTCAAACAGCTCAATCCCATAAAAGATACCGTTCCATTCATCTTAGAATAAGTGTCCCCTATTCCATTTCGGGGCATCCCCTTAATAAGTAGCCCTTTTCCTTTTCAGAAAGCTTTTCAAGTCAAATATCCACAAGACTCTTTTATGCTGTGATTTAAGAAAGATATGGGTCACATCGATTCAACATCACTAGAAAATTTAAGGGATTAAATGAATAGCATAGGGCTTAATTTGGGATGGTGGGGGAACTACTGCATAGATAGCTAAAAGACAGATTGGCTCTTAAAATTAAGCAGACAATGCTGAAACCTCAACACTTTAAGAACTGCGCAATATTGGGAAAGGGGGTGGGGGATTTAATTGTAGTTGAAGGTTTTCTAATCTATATCCAGGCATAGCTAGACTTTCCCTTTCTCGAACCGAAAAATTGGTGAAAAAAAAAATTAATTCATATTTCCTCTGTCCCTAAATGAATATCCATTTTCAATAAATTTTTGTCCCAAAGCGAATGTCATTTTTTGAAAAAAAAAATGACCCTAAATGTTTTTTTACCAATTTTTTTTCACTGGTCACTTTATACTTGCATAACTAAATGTTTGGAAAGCAAAAATATATGCATCTTTGCCATTTAATTGTAAAAAAAATAGACATTTCTAGAATGTCCCCTAAATGAAATTTGGACATTCATTTAGGGACAGAGGGAGTAACATTTAATATATGCCAACAAAAAGTATTAAGACAGACCTCCACACCTGATAACTTCAACCTCTTAATTTCATCCCCAGGAAGGCCTTCATACTCCTTCTTAAGCTTCTGCTTCACATTATAAACTACATAACCCTGACACAAGCAAAATGCATAGCTGGTTAGTACCTAAATGATGCTTACAGGGACAATTCTCAAGGGTGTTTTTTGTTAATCAAAAATCAATAGAAAAGAAAAAGATGATTAAGGTAACCTGGCTAGGTATGCAGTGGTATGTCCTGAATGCTTTTACTTTTAAATCTTTCCTCAAGTAGAACTCTTCCCCTGCAAATGTAACAATTATCACCTTGATTGCAACAAAAGAAAACGAGTGATTGTGCATACAAAGAGTCAACTAAGTTAAAAAAAAAAAAAAAAGAGTCACATTACCCACGTCCAAGCCGATCAAAGTGTGATTCAGCTCAGATTGGTCCATGGACCTGTGCACCTCAAAGAGCTTTTCAACACTTTCTTTTATGACTGTTGGTACAACAATTGTTGGCGGTGACATTCTATATAGACCTCGAGTTGCAACATACATAGGCAGCCCTCCCTAGGACAGAAAATCATAATTCATCAGTAGTAAGTACATGACCCTAACAATGGTGACAGTATTGAGCAAGAAGAGCAATGTGATCCGATAAATCAGGTGGCAACAAACATAATTAAGATCTTTGAACGGGAATAGTCTTTGACAATGTGATTATGAAGCTGCATTATGTGAACAATACATAAACATATGATCTCAAGCTAGCAATTCTTGATTGAACAAATTAGGTAATTAAGCAGAAAAAATACTCCCTCCGTCCCATAATAAATGTCGCAGTTCACTTGTCAACGTTTTAAGGAATGTGCTTTACTTGGGTGTACATTGCTTGTACAATGGAAAAATTACACAAAAATAGTTTCTTTATTTGGAAACCCGACATTTATTTTTGGGACAAACCAAAAAGTGTTACATTATTATGGGACGGAGGGAGTAACAAATAAACAAAGTACACCAAAAACAAATCCTGCTACTATCAATAAATTGAGCAATGTCTTTAAATTAAAGATTAGCATATTGATTAAAAAAAGGGAGAAGGGATTGATTGAAGAAATAGATAGTTTACGATGTGATCCATGTGGGCATGGGAGATGAAGAGGAATTGTTGGGAGACAGCCCGTTGTGGGCACTTGCCAATGTCAAAAGCCAAGTTGAGGCTTGGGAGAATAACGCAAGTCTCGTGGCCTGCAATTGATAAACCCTCAATTTGGTATCCTTCAATAATCAGCTTCCGATTTCTACTGTTCTTCTTCTCCGTCGATGAACTTGAATTCGAGGGTTCTTTCTGCTGCTGTTTCCTGTGCATCGGTTTGGAAGCATTGCTGTTCTTCATCTTCGTAGCTTTCTTCAAATCAGCTTCAATTGCTGACATTTCTACCTAGTTTTCGAGGAAGGACAATGGCAAGGGGAGGGGAGGGGAGGGGTGGGGTGGGGGTGGGGGAGGGGAAGGGACTAAAAGACTTGATTGGATTCAAGATTCAGTTTATTTGTTTGTTTGTTTTTTATTATTCATTTTAAGTTAACTTAAAAAATAAAAGTATTCATCCATTACAAAATGAAATTTAGCAATTTATAACAATTAAATACGGTAGAGTATCACTCTTTATAAAGAAACATTCCACCTAATGGGCTTGACCTTGTGATATTGTGATATCATGGTGGCTTTTTGAAGGGGAGGTCATCGATTCGAATCCCTTCAAAGGGGTTTTTTGGGCTTTAATTTCTACCTTAGTTTCAGGATCCTTAGAAGCCCCCCCGGGGCACATCTGTACAGTTAAGGAAGCAGCATTACTGGGCTTGTATCCTCAGTGTGGGGAGTTCGAATTATGGCAGGAGCAGCTGGAGCAGCCAATTGGTGTTGTAAGAATGTTGTAAATGCCTCTTTGGCAGGAGCAGCTGGAGCAGCCAATTGGTGATGTAAGAGTGATGTAAATGTCTTGTAGGAGGGCTTCCTTGGGGCTCTGGAGTATAAGGGGTGCTGCCACCCTGGCTGCATAGGGCACATCCCGCGATTTACCTCCGCCAATATACTGAGGGGTCGGTACCTACCTGATGGTCCAGGATTAGTCCGGCGAAGCTGAGAACCTGGGTAACCAAAAAAAAAAAAAAACATTGCAATGAATATATATATATACTCCCTCCGTCTCATTGATAGCTTCATTTTTTGCCAAAACGAATGTCCCGTTAAAAGCTTCACCTTTCTTAAAATGACAAATTTTTTTTACTATTTCACCCACTAATTCTCTCTCCTACTTTACTTTTATACTCACAACACTTTTCAAATTTACTATTCCCTCCACTCATTCTCTCTCCTATTTTACTTTTATACTCACAACACTTTCTCCACTATCATTTTTTCTTAATTTGCGTGTCAAACTCAAAATGATGAAGTTATCAATGGAACGGAGGGAGTATATATATATTGAAGCAATTGCTCAAAAGCCCTTCATTCAAACTTTTATTTCTAAAGAGCATATATGTTAATTTATTCTTCTAAGGTTTATGGGAAAAATATACCTCTTTAAGCCCCATTTCATGCGCGATCCAGGTCGTACACACGTGTTCAGTTAGAAAATGGCAGCCCGTTCTAATACGCAATTATCAGAGTTAAAAAACTTTGATAGCCAATTATTAGAGAGATTTGGGGGAGAAATAATAATAAAAAAAAACCTCTGAAAATCTCATACCAATTTTAGCTCTAAGACATACTTTTTATCAATCAAGTTTAAAATTACCGAAAACCAAGCCAAATTACAAAATCTACAAATTCAAACAATATATTCCAAAATTCAAACCAATATTTGTTATTTTGCCTATCAAGTGTCCTTATATTGTTTTCTATAAAGCAAATCAATATAAAATGTCTAATTAACCAAGTAGTGGGCCAATTATAACTCCAATTTGTGACGGTATGATAATTTTTTTAACACTTCGAGTCCTGTCAGTTCTTGGTGTTGGCGAATAGGCATGTTGTACTTCAAGGTCAACTTTTTGAGCCATCCCCAATATCCTCAATGTGTACATTAAAAAACGAGCACATGTTCAATAGAATGGGCAATCTACTTGGGAAATTGGAATACCAAATTGCTTGGATTTTCTCCGATTCTTTTTTGCTTCAAAACAACTTGCGAGGGAATGAAGATTCAATTAATGCAACTCACCGGTGAGGGTGAGAAGAGAGAGCGACATATATATGATGGTGGATAATGAAGTTGATATTGCTATGGCGGAATTAAGAAATGAGTGTACATAGGATCTAAAAATGGTCGATATGATGAAAACACCAGAGCGAGGGAATTTAACGGAGAAGGTGGAGGCACCAGGGTATGGGGATCGTCGTTGGTGGGGTGAACGGCGCAGGTGGGATAGGGTCTGGTCTCTGGTCCGTGTGCGTCTAAAGAGAGAGATAAAGCGTCTAGGAAGAGAAAAAATTATAAAATGAAAAAAGCATAGACGTTTTTTCTATTCAATTTGAATAACATGGTAATTTAGGGTTTTCACTATTTCATTAAAATAGGGACCTAATGGCAATAAACGCTCCCACACATGGACTCCATGAAAATAAAGTAAATTTTATGTTCTCATAAAGAATTTTGTTTTATTGGAGGACCTTTGAAAAATAATTTTTTGTTTTTATCTATATATATAAAGGTTGAAGTGTAATCACTTCTTGATATATTTCCTCCCAACCTATCCCTAAACAAAAAAAATTGACCGAACACATTTTTGAAACTCGTTTTATAGATGTAATAAACGTGAAATTTATAACATCACATCTACCTCAAAAACTATAAAATCAAATGACCTATCTATCTCTATCTCTCACAATTATATCAATGATAGTGACCAAATATATTTCTCAACTTTTCTTTATATATCTAATAAATGCAGAAATTAAACCACAACTACACCCATAACTATAAAATAAAAAACTAAACTCCATCTTCCACAAGTTAATTATGTAAATACAAAACTTCAAAATCAAAATTAAAAATAAAGCATCTCGAAAGATAACAAACATAATTAAATTATAAGAAAGATAAAAATAGATATAAATTATAAAGTTGAACCAACAATAATAGAGCTCCATTTTTTGTTATAATCCTAATGGAAATTGCCACGTAAACTGAACCAAACTCATTTTCATAAATCGCTCCTATGCATTACACTCTTTTTTTTTCTTTCAAATCCTTCTTTACATAGACAATTACTTAAAACCTTACTTTGTTATAAATAGTTTTATATCCGTGCATTTAATGTACACGCGTAGCATTAGTTTTTTTTTATTAATATATCATTATATTATATAGGATAGGTATTTTGAACAACATGTTATTAGCTATTAGCGTTTGGAAAAAAACATGTTATTAAAGAAGCACGTGACAACATATAAATGTTAGTAATGCATATCAAGATTTATAAACTTTAAAACTTGCAATTGAAAACATTCAAACAGATACTTTAATCATTGTCAAAAAAGTGTCGTCGTGTGTTAGAGAGTGTTATCATGTGTGTTAATGAGTTTCAATGGTAAATTAAAAATTGTCAGCTTTTGTGTTTAAATAATGCAATTTGTGATAAAAAGTGTTAGTGTTAATGTTAATGTATTCACATGTATTTTAATAAGTTTTTGATGTAGGAGGCTGGGATCTAGGCGCACGCCTCAGCATTCACCGGGCGGCCGCCCCACAGAGCTGCAATATGCGAGGACTTACTGACGGCCAGGCGGCAGCCTCAAGCCAGACCAGGCGCACGCCCCAACGGGGTATCAACAAGCCACCAGCTACTGGAGGCCAGGCGGGCGCCTGACCCTTCCCCAGGCGAGCGCCTCAACGACGGGAGGCTGTTTCTTTATTTCGTTTGTTGCTGATGTTTGAAACTTTGAGTAGGGGTATTTTAGTCTTTGTTTTGATATTTCGTTTTAGGATTTTGAAGGGAGTATTTAAACATCCTTATGACTTTGAATAACTTAGTTTTGATAATTTAATTTCGAAGTTAATCAAAGTCATAAGGATGTTTAAATACTCCCTTCAAAACCCTAAAACAAAATATCAAAACAAAGACTAAAATATCACTACAAGAAAATCACGTTTTAGCGACAGAAATTTTCGTCGCTAAAGAGGAAAAATTCGTCGCTAAAGGCATTTATCGACGGATTAGCGACATAAATTTTCCGTCGTTAAAACCCTTGTTGCTAAATGACAGCGACATATTTTTGAGCCGTCGTTAAATTAACGACGGATTATTCCGTCGTTAAACTCAAAAAATCCGTCGCTAATGTTGAGAAAGGGACGATCGATTTTAATTGTATTAGCGACAGATGAAACGACGAAAATTTCCGTCGCTAAAATTTATTACACATTTTCACAATTTTACTAATTTTTTTAAATTTTCTTTTTTTATATATACCAAATTATCGAGAAATTTACCGACAAATATATTCGTCGCTAAATTGACATTCTATAATATATATATATATATATATATATATATATATATATATATATACTCCTCCGTCCCACCAAAACCGAGACCAAATTTTTGGGCACGCGGATTAATGAAAAGTAAGAGAGAGAAAAAGTAAAAGAAAATATTGTGAGTATGAAGAATTAAATAGGAGAGAGAATGAGTGGGAGAAATAGTTAGGAGAGAGAATGTTGTGAGTGTAAAAGTGAAATAGGAGAGAGAATGAGTGGGGTAAATAGCTATGTTCTAAAAGACCCCGCCTAAGGGCGCCTAGGCCCCGCCTAGGCGCTAGGCCCCTCTCCAACGCCTAGTTCTAAGCCCCGCCTAGGTCCTGACTAATGCCGACTAATCCCGATTAGTCCCCGACTAGTCCCGCCAGCGCAGGCCGGGCCCGCCGCCTAGCATCCGCCTAGCGCTTTTAGAACCTCGTAAATAGTGAAGATTCTTTTGCCATTTTGGGCAAGTATATATATATATATATATATATATATATATATATATATATATATATACACATGTATATATATATATACACATGTATATATATATATATATATATATATATATGTATATATACATATATATAGATGTATATACATGTATATATATATATATACATATATATAGATGTATATACATGTATATATATATATATACATATATATAGATGTATATACATATATATACATATATATATATATACATATATATATATATATATACATATATATACATATATATATATATATATATATATATATATATATATATATATATATATATATATATACATATATATATTTAAAAACATATTAATATATATTTTTAAATATATATATATATATATATATATATATATATATATATATATATATATATCGTAAATATTTCAATTAAAAATCACCCTTAACCTTTTTTTTTTCCAAACCGGTCCCTTAACATTTCTTATTCTCAAATCAGTCCCTTAACTTTTTAATTCTCAAATCAATTACTTAACTTTTCTTATATTCAAATCAATCCTTACATTTTTCAAAATTTACACTTTGCTCCACCACCATCCACCACCATCCACAACGACCACCACCACCCATAGAAACATACATACACTCAATACACTCAGATCTACATACATACACCCAGATATGAGTGTGTATATTTTTGAAAAATCAAACTAAATCAACAATCACATTCAAAAATCAAACTATACCCAGATCTGTAGCGAAGGACCGCCGGCAGAGAAAAGAGAAGGACCGGCGGCGAAGGAGGAAGACGGCGTTGGGGCAGCCTTACCGGCTTGATGTTGTGTGGAGAGATTGAAGAAACAAAAATCAACAATGGGGCTAGATCAAATCTGAGAGAAAGACGGAGTGTGTGGAGAGATTGAAGAAATCAAAAACAAATTGAAGAAACACCGTTCGGTCGCCGTCGCCGGAGACGATGACGGAGAGATGACGGAGAGACAGAGTGTGAGGAGAGAGAGAAGGAGAAAGAGGTAGCCACTATAACCAGATCTACCTATTTTTGTGGCGAAGAAGACGTTGAGGATGGCGTTTCAGATGATTTCGGCATTAATTTCCAGATTCCGGCTTGCTCCAAATCAACGCCGGCCGGTTGGGGAGAGAGAGAAAAAGACGGCGTTGGGGTGGCCCTCGCCGGAGACGATGAAGGGGAAGTTGGAAAAAGGTTGGGAGACGGATAGGCGTTGAACGACGGCCGGTTGGGGAGAAGGGTAAGACAGATAAGAGTAAGAGAGAGAAGAATGAGAGAGATGAGGGAGGCGTTGTTTGAGAGTTGTTTGAGAGGTGGGTAGGGTTTTGTTTAGTGAAGATGAGTGAATTAGGACCATTAGATTTGAAAATGATTAATGGTGTAGATTGATTTATTGATAATCCATGTGAATATTAGAGGGTCAATCAAATGAAAGTGTGTTTTTATTTTTATGGGATGAATTTGGACCATTGGATGTGATGCATTTAATGGTGAAGATGTTGCTTGGATAATGATCCATGTGAATACTTGTATTTCTTCATGATTATAATAATTAATAAAAATAATTAATAATAATAATTTAAACTATAAAATAATATTATCTCATAATAATAATTGAAAAAAATAAAAATATTAAATAATTATAACATTAATAGTAATTAGTACTAAAATAAGTAAATATCTAGAAAAAGTATCATTACTAATATTATAAATTATTAATAATAAGTAATAATTGAATAATACATGTAAGAAATAATGATAATAGTTATAAATTAGAAAAAAAAAATACTTTAGAACAACAATAATAACTATACCCTATATACTATACCCTATACCCTATATACTATACCCTATACTATATACCTTATACCCTATATGCTATACCCTATATACTAAACCCTAAACCCTATATACTATATCATATACTCTATACCCTATACCCTATATACTATATACTATACCATATACCCTATGCTCTATACCCTATATACTATACCCTATACTCTATACCCTATATATTATACCTTAAACCCTATATTCTATATCCTATACCCTATGCCCTATACCCTATACCCTATATACTATATCATATACCCTATATACTATATCCTATACTCTATACCCTATATACTATACCTTATACCCTATACCCTACACTCTATACCCTATATACTATACCCTATACCCTATACCCCACACTCTATACCCTATATACTATACCCTATACCCTATATATTATACCCTATACCCTACACTCTATACCCTATACCATATACCCTATATACTATACCTTATACCATATATACTATACCCTATACCCTATACCATATATACTATATCATATACTCTATACTAATACCCTATATAATATACCCTATATAATATACCCTACATACTTTTTTTATTTATTTTTTATTTTTTTGGATAAAAAAATTACTTGAGAAGTTTTTAAGTAGTGAATTTTTTTTTTTAAATGTTACATAAAAAAGTTAAGATTTATTTAAAAAAATATAAGTATAAAAAAGAAAAAAAAAAGGGACGGACAATAGCATATATTTTTTTTTTAATTTTTTTTAATTTTTTTTATGGATTAAAAAATTATTTGAGAATAAAATAAACAAATGAAAGTATAATAAAGAAATCAGGGACGGGTAAAATTCTTTAATTTTTATTTATAAATATATAGTTTTTTTTATTTTTTATGAATATAAATAAATATTTTATACATTTTTTAGTATTGAAGGTTTTTTTTTCAAAAAGTTATATAAAAAAAGTTAGAAAAAACTAAACAAATGAAAGTATAATAAAGAAATCAAGGACGGGTAAAATTCTTTAATTTTTATTTATAAATGTATATATTTTTTATTTTTTATGAATATAAATAAATATTTTGGACATTTTTTAGGATTGAATTTTTTTTTCAAAAATTTACATAAAAAAAGTTAGAAAAAAACTAAACAAATGAAAGTATAATAAAGAAATCAGGGACGAGTAAAATTCTTTAATTTTTATTTGTAAATGTATATTTTTTTTTATTTTTTATAAATATAAATAAATATTTTGGTCATTTTTTAGTATTGAATTTTTTTTTCAAAAAATTATATAAAAAAAGTTAGAAAAAAAATAAACAAATGAAAGTATAATAAAAAAATCAGGGACGGGTAAAATTCTTTAATTTTTATTTATAAATGTATAGTTTATTTTATTTTTTATGAATATAAATAAATATTTTGGACATTTTTAGTATTAATTTTTTTTTTCAAAAAGTTATATAAAAAAGTTAGAAAAAAACTAAACAAATGAAAGTATAATAAAGAAATTAGGGACGGGTAAAATTCTTTAATTTTTATTTATAAATGTATAGTTTTTATTTTTATTTTTTATAAATAGAAATAAATATTTTGTATTTTTTTTAGTATTGAAGTTTTTTTCTAAAAGTTATAAAAAAAAGTTAGAAAAAAAGTTAATTTTTTTTAAAACAATTTTCGTCGCTATTCTGTCAATATTTTAAAAATAGAAATATTTTTTTATTTTTTAGTATTAAGCGACAAAATATATCCGTCGATAATTTATTTTTGTAAATTTCGTCGCTAAATCCGTCGGTATTTTAAAAAGAAAAATATTTTCTTATTTTTTATTATTTTGCGACATAATATATCCGTCGATAATTTATTTTTGTAAAATCCATCGCTAAATCCGTCGCTAATTTTAACGACAGAAAAAATCTGTCGTTAAAATTTTTTGTAATCCGTCGTTATTCCGACGCTAAATTCGTCGCTAAAATGGGCGGACTTTTCTATACCCTATATATTATATCCTATACTCTATACCCTATGCCCTATACCCTATACCTTACACTCTATACCCTATATACAATATATAATATACCCTATACCCTACACTCTATACCCTATATACTATACCCTATACCCTATATCCTACACTCTATACCCTATACTATATATACTAAACCCTATACCCTATACCCTATACCTTATATACTATACCCTATATACTATACCCTATACTCTATACCCTATTTACTATAACCTATATACTTTTTTTTTTTGGATAAAAAAATTACTTAAGAAGTTTTTAAGTAGTGAATTTTTATTTAAAATGTTACATAAAAAATAAGTTAAGATTTTTTTTTTAAAAAAAATAAGTATAGAAAAGAAAAAAAAGAGGGACGGACAATAGCATATATATTTTTTAAAATTTTTATGGATTAAAAAATTATTTGAGAAAAAAATAAACAAATGAAAGTATAATAAAGAAATCAGGGATGGGCAAAATTCTTTAATTTTTATTTATAAATGTATAGTTTTTTTTTTATTTTTTATGAATATAAATAAATATTTTGCACATTTTTTAGTATTGAAGTTTTTTCAAAAATTTATATAAAAAAAAGTTAGAAAAAAACAAAACAAATGAAAGTATAATAAAGAAAACAGGGACGGGTAAAATTCTTTAATTTTTATTTATAAATGTATATTTTATTTATTTTTTATGAATATAAATAAATATTTTGGACAATTTTTAGTATTGAAGTTTTTTTTCAAAAAGTTATATAAAAAAGGTTAGAAAAAAAATAAATAAATGAAAGTATAATAAAGAAATCTGGGACGGGTAAAATTCTTTAATTAATGTTTATAAATGTATAATTTTTTTTATGAATATAAATAATTATTTTGGACATTTTTTCGTATTGAAGTTTTTTTTCAAAAAGTTATATGAAAAAAGTTAGAAAAAATAAACAAATGAAAGTATAATAAAGAAATCAAGGACGGGTAAAATTCTTTAATTTTTATTTATAAATGTATAGTTTTTTTTTTTTTTATGAACATAAATAAATATTTTGGACATTTTTAGCATTAATGTTTTTTTTTTTTCAAAAAGTTATATAAAAAAGTTAGAAAAAAACTAAACAAATAAAAGTATAATAAAGAAATCAGGGACGGGAAAAATCCTTTAATTTTTATTTATAAATGTATAGTTTATTTTTATTTTTTATAAATAGAAATAAATATTTTGAACATTTTTTAGTATTGAAGTTTTTTTCAAAAAGTTATATAAAAAAGTTAGAAAAAAGTTATTTTTTTTAAAAAAACAATTTCCGTCGCTATATCCGCCGCTATTCCGTCGTTATTTAAAAAAGAGAAATATTATTTATTTTTTATTATTTAGCGACAAAATATTACGTCGGTAGTTTATTTTTGTAAATTCTGTCGCTAAATCCATCGGTATTTTAAAAAGAAAAATATTTTTTTATATTTCATTATTTAGCGACAGAATATATCCGTCGGTAATTTATTTTTGTAAAATCCATCGCTAAATCCGTCTCTAATTTTAAAAAGAAAAAATATTTATTTATTTTTTATTTATATAGCGACAGAAAAAATCTGTCGTTAAAAAAATTATAATCCGTCGTTATTCCGTCGCTAAATCCGTTGCTAAAATGGGCGGACTTTTTTGGCGCCACTATTGCGACGGATTAGTGACAGATTCATGTCTGTCGCTAAATCCGTCGGTAGCTGATTTTTTCGTTTTATTTTGCTTCCATCGTTATTCCGCGCTATTCTGTCGCTAATAGCGACAGAATTTGGTCTGTCGCTAATTTCTGTCGCTATTTGGCAGTTTTCTTGTAGTGCCCCTACTCAAAGTTTCAAACATCAGCAACAAACGAAACAAAGAAACAAGCCTCCCATCGTTGAGGAGCTCGCCTGGGGAAGGGTCAGGCGCCCGCCTGGCCTCCGGTAGCTGGTGGCTTGTTGATACCCCGTTGAGGCGTGCGCCTGGTCTGGCTTGAGGCTGCCGCCTGACCGTCAGTAAGTCCTCGCCTGTTGCAGCTCCGTGGGGTGGCCCCTGGTGAATGCTGAGGCGTGCGCCTGGATCCCAGCCTCCTACATTAGTCTCCTCCACCTCTAAAGAACTCGATCCCGAGTTCTCATCGTGGTAAAGAACTCCATCCGCGTGGTACTCATACATATCAACAACATTAAAGGTATTAGAAATGTTCAAATCATCGGGAAGAGCCACCACATAAGCATTGTCATTAATTTTTCTGGTCATTTTGAAAGGCCCATACTTGCGAGGTTGCAGCTTCTTGTCCCTCATAGGAGGGAGCTCATTAGGCAACTCATCAGAAAGCAACTCCTGAAACCTTGAAAGAAGTTCTTTAATATCTCTCGGCATCTCGATCTCTACACTAATAGAACCTAACAACCCTTTAATCACTATCGGACAAAAGTACTCTGCTACTTCAATAGCTGCTGTCAGATCTTTCTCGTTCTGTATAAGCATCACGATCGGCTTTTCCCTCTCAAACAATTTCTCAAAACGCAGTACAGGAGCTATAACAATTTTATGTTTACCCCATGTGAACATCAGCACATTATCTTTTCCCAGATAAGTAATGTCATGGTCATACTGCCAAGGGCGACCAAGCAATATATGACAGACGTCCATATTCAGAACGTCACAAACAACCTCCTCCTTATAATGTTTGCCAATAGAAATAGGAACCCTGCAAGTCCGTGATACCCTGAGTTTTGAACCTATATTCACCCATCCCAAACTATACGGTTTCTCATGAGGTTCAGTTTTTAACCCAACAAATTCAACCAATTTCAGCGAAACTAGATTTTTCAGTACAACCATTATCAATAATCAAATTACATACCTTGTTGTTAACAGAACAGTGTGCTCTCAACAGATTTTTCCGTTGGCCCTCGTCTTTGGAAGAAAGCAGTATTTGTTGAAGCACACGCCCGACTCTCTCCTCGAACACCTCTTGACAAATTCGACCCCTTCATACTCATCAGCTTCAAGTTCTTCCTCGTCTTCCTCATATAGAATTGCAGCAGTTCGTCGGGTGGGACAAACGTTCGACCTGTGACCCTGTCCACCACAACAAAAACACTTATCCCCTGTTGGTTTGGCATACGGATTTACTACCTTCTGTATTGGAGTTTTGTTCTCTCATGCTTGCTAGTCGTCGGTACTCTTAGCTCGCGGAGTTGGGTCCTTATCGGTTCACCTTGTAACTACCTGTTGTGGCAATCTCGTGAAAAAGGGGTAAATTTTTCGAACTCGACTTCTCCATAAGTTCGGCTTTCGGGGCCGAGTGGAAGCGTCCGTCAAAATTCAAACTGATGTAAACCCATCTTTTCCCCGTATCGAACCTTTCGGTGCCGTTAATATAACGAGCAACTTTACGATCCTCGGTCTCCTCTCAACCACAACCCGCGATGTATACCTTTGAAATTCACTAGTATATTCATCAACGATTCTCTTGCCCTCTGAAATTCAGTAGTATATTCATCAACCATTCTCTTGCCCTGCACACACTTGAGATACAACTTATATAGAATCTACTCATAATCTGCCGGTAGAAATCGCTCTGAAATCAACTGCTTCATACGCCTCCATAATTGGCCCCTTTCCTTGTCGTCGTCTCTGATCAACAAGTTTTTCCCACCAGACCGCAGCAGTACTCTTTAATCGGATTGCCACCATCTTTACCTGTTTATTCGTAGGTACCTCCATAACCTCGAAAAATCGATCAACATTATTCTGCCAATCCAGAAAATCTTCAATCCCCATGGTCCCATAGAATGAAGGAATGTCAGCCTTAATTCTTTAATCCTGGCGGTGTCGATTATCACCCCGACCCGGCTCTTCAGCGTCATCAACCTCGTCGTCGGAACTGGAACTGGATCCCTCTTCATCCCGATTTTCTACCCTTCTAGGACGTCGAACCGGTTCAACCTCCCTATCTCTTTCGCCACCACGGTTTCGATTAGCACGAGCGTTCTGAGTTTGTTGAGCAGCCACCAACGCTGCAATTTGTGTTGTCAAGGCGGCAATAGCCGTGGTTATGCCATCGAATAATGATTTAGTGATGAAAAGACAGGATAAAATCAGGCTCTGATACCAACTGACGCAGCACGGAAGCAATATTCGTGAATAGCACGCGCTAAACACAAGAGTTCACAAGCAATGAACCCTAGAAAAGCAATAAACTGGAATCCACCAGAAAAAGAGAAAAACCATTCAAATTAAATCATCAAAACTAAGTTATTCAAAGTCATAAGGATGTTTAAATACTCCCTTCAAAACCCTAAAACGAAATATCAAAACAAAGACTAAAATACCCTTACTCAAAGTTTCAAACATCAGCAACAAACGAAACAAAAAAACAGGCCTCCCGTCGTTGAGGCGCTCGCCTGGGGAAGGGTCAGGCGCCCGCCTGGCCTCCGGTAGCTGGTGGCTTGTTGATACCCCGTTGAGGCGTGCGCCTGGTCTGGCTTGAGGCTGCCGCCTGGCCGTCAGTAAGTCCTCGCCTGTTGCAGCTCCGTGGGGCGGCCGCATGGTGAATGCTGAGGCGTGCGCCTGGATCCCAGCCTCCTACATCAGTTTTACTTAATATATATATATATATATATATATATATATATATATATATATATATAAAAGTATAAGTGCAATCTATTGCTAATTTTTTCCTCCAAGACATAAATGATTCTAGACAGTTGTTTTTGTATTTAATGTTATTGACGTGTTCAAACTCCAAGACTCTAATAGTACAATTAGGGCTCGTTTGGCAGGCTGATAAGATTATCATGTATTAATAGTCAAAAGACTATTACTCCAGGGATTAATTATACCGCCCTTTTTTTGAGATAAATATGAAGGCGATAAGATGTGATAAAAGGCCTTATCCGGATTGTTAGGATTATTACATCAGTTGCATTTAATCTACCAAACATCAAGCTTATTGGACTAATAATTATATCCAATGTTAAGAAGGGCTACCAAATGACCCCTAGTGATTGTAGGCTATTAGTCTCTAATTATTAACACTAACTAACAAACAACTAACCTAGATTCTAATACTACTGTTTTATTAAAAAAAATGTGTTTTTATTACAATATATGTTTTCAGTCCGCTATATGTTACATAAAATATAAAATGGCAACTTTTCAATTAAAGGTTTTTTTTTTCTTTTTTTTATCATTTTAAGTTTATGTAAATTTTGGGACTAAGGCTTTGTTGTTTATCATTTTAAGTTTAAGTAATTTTTGTTTTGATGAGGCATTGCAGCTAGTGCAGGGCAGTGCATTGCACGGTTCATGGACCCGGAATTGATGAATGCAGTATTTCAAACCGAACCATTTGTAGTAGACTTTCTGTTCAAATCTCCCACCAAGTAAGCCTCCATCTGTTTCGTTTTCGTATACTCCTACTTGACTCTGTTTTTGAAGCTGAAAACTGTAATTTGGAACAGACACAACAACCATATAATTGTTCAGTGTCTCTGTCCGTGAATGGTTGCCCAGGTGATCCTATGCTACTTCTGGGCACCATTGAAACCCACACTTTTCCGGCTGTCTTCACCTCTGCATTGGCTATGGACCAACTCAACTCTGCCATTGACGAATTAAAGTCGAATCCCTTGTCTTATGATTCCAGTATCTTACGGTTGCAGGTAAAAATACCACTCTGAATTCTCACTCATTATGCTTTCCATGGCTGTTTCTTCTTCATATCTGTAATGGCTAAGTTGCATCGGCAATGTGCCACATGGTTGGTTGCCATTTGTAGTTGAGACATTTTATCTTAGATTTTTTTTTCTTGTAATATACTCCATTCGACACTTGAGATTTGTCTCGTTGGTGATTTGTTTCATGAATACGGAGAGAAATTAAAGTTAATATTTTCATGTAATATACTCCCTCCGTCCCATGATAATAAGGAAAATTTCCTTTTTGGGCGTCCCACAATAATATATAACTTTCCTAAAATGGAAATGAATCTTTACTATTCCCTCCACTCATTCTCTCTCCTACATTATTTTAATACTCACATCACCATTATAATTTACTATTCTCTCCACTCATTCTCTCTCCTATTTTATTTCCACACTCACAACACTTTCAATATAATATTTCCTCCTTAATTTTTCTCGAAAATCCAAAAGTCCCTAAAATTGTGGGACGGAGGGAGTACTCAATTCGACATTACCAATGCCTATGCATCTACTTAGGCTATGTCCAATAAGGTCAACTACCAAAAACATTCAACTACCCTAATATTACGACACCTCATCTTCTCTCTCCATCCACTTAATCATTCAACTACTTTCTCAACTACACCCCCCACAATAAGCTAGTTTAGTTTAAAATTCAACTCCTCCCAACTCATCATTCTATACCCCACCACTTTTTATTTTATTTACATAAATTAATTTTATAATTAAAATTATAATAATAATTTATTATTAAACAATAAATTATTAATATTTTTATTTATAAATTCGAATTTTTTTTTAATTTTTTTAATTCGAGATTTTATTTAATTTTTTTAATTCGAGATTTTTTTTTTAATTCGAATTTATAAACCCTCCACCTCACCCTCAACCCCCAATTCAATACCCTTATTGGAAATAGCCTTAGAGAAACCTTACATGACAGCACATGTAAATAAATATATCCGATATTCTATAGTACTATTATTCTGGTAATTGGAAGAGTTAAAACAAAAAACGAAATCTGTAATCTCTAAAACTTTCCTAGTTCCTCTTTTATCTTGATCTTCTTCTCAAGAGACAAACTGATACAGAAGTACAAGATAGGGGAATCATAACAGGGGGAGCATCAGTGCACCCTCACAGTAAACTATGTCTTGTTCATGGGGTTCAGTATGCAATGTGCTTATTAAATTAACATGGTTCATTTTCGATGCAGTTAAGAGCCCCCGAGAAGCGCGTGAGCTGGCCCACAAATGACCCTGGCTTCGGAGCAAAGAAATCATTCTGCGTGAACTTTTCATTTGGGTTCCCGGATTGTGTAAAGAAGGCTCCATTGATCATTAGATCTCCCTCTGATCTCCATAGCCAATTCTTCCACACACTTTCAGGTGCGTAGTCCCTCTTTGTCACCTACACCAGCATCACAATTCACAAGCATGACAGGTTCGAGAGTCAACTACATCTGAACGTATAAAATACACACACATACACACAAAACATTTGGTCTCAACAGACTGAGGTACACTTACCTCTTTGGCATTTGGATTTACTGGGGCATTAAAACGATTACCCTGGCTTAATATACTAGGATGACTGCTGCCACCAATAGCGTACATGAGCCAGTGTGTGTAGTCGTTGTTTAAGATATGTACGAATCCCCACCGGCATCTTGGCATCCTTTGCACCAAGCCATTACCAAAATGGTTAAATGCCACTGTGATTTGCATTATCGAATCCCCCGAGTAGCTATCACTTGCTCCAAACAACATCACCTGAATCAATGCCACAGCCATATAAAAAAGAGCTTATTCTCATTTTACTACTAGGATCATGAATTCTTTAGGAAATGCGTGTGTGTGTGTGTGTGTATATATATATATATATATATTTTTTTTTTTTTTTTAATTTTTTTTTTTTGAGAAGTAGAAATGTTTAGGTTTGTTACGTCATTATGGTGAGTAAAATGGCAGTTCGAAATGGTTATGGCAGTTGAACCCTGGACTGCATCTATGAGCCCATCTTGGCAGTTAGTCATGGAAACATGGTCAATCCATACATTCGAGGCTCCGTAGAGAGATATAGCGTCTCCATCACTCCTTGTACGAAAACCATAGTGATCGGTTGAGCTTCTAATCATTCCACCATTGCCAGCCTTGATATTCTTTATATGGAGGTTACATATAATGATATTTTGCACATACTGTAGTGTGAGCCCAGCACCTTGAACTATGTGTACTTGTGCACCACGGGCATCGATAGTTTTATTGCTCGTCATTATGAGCTCTTCGCTCAACCTAATCACCATGTTATGAGCAAATATAATCCATAGAGGTTCTGGCTGAATAACAGCATATCGCAGGGTCCCGGGCTTAGGGTTGACCAGGTCATTATCTGACGGATCCGTGACTGTGTAGATTGACCCGCCTTTTCCTCCAGTAGTTTTCCTACCGAATCCTAGCACACAATCGGCTAGTTTCATCCGGTTTTTCGCCCAGTTCTTATCGCACCTCCAGCAACTGTCGATGGGGTTGGTAGCCATGCAAGGACCATCGTATTTATGTAATGCCCTCCTCGTGTTATTGTTTCCCGAGACAGCCCTTCATCAAATAAATCATGTCATAAACTTATTACCCCACGTACCAAAATGAATGTTCAAAAAAGTTTTTAATTTGTTTTTCAAGAGCAAATTTTTTCCCCTGACGTTTTGGGACGGAGGGTGTGTCCCAAAACATCTGACATAATGTAGCTATAGTTTGATTTTTTTGGTTCTGGGTGATGATCCTGTGTGTGTGTGTCTCTCTATATACATGTGTGTGTGTGCGTATATATACATATATATACTATATATTATGTAATAAAAGACTTACAAGTGGACGCCATGGTTGAGATGGTTAACCTCCTCGGCAGGATTAGGATTGTAAGCATTGTGAGCGGCCCGTGTTGCCTCTTCCGCACGCTTGTTCCAAACTTGATCATCCTTTTCCTTATCTATGGTATTTGCCTCTATGGCCGAAACCATTAGGGCGACAACAAACAAAAAGAAAAAACAAAATATAATGTTGTTGGTATTCATGTTTCTTGATGATTTTTGTTAATTTTTCTATCTACCTAAACGAAAATGGTATAGAAATATATATAGGGTTGAATCTTGATATGCTCAACTACTCCTACGAAACTATCCCTTTGAATTCTCCTATATACAAATATGTGCAGGGGAGGTTGTTTCTTTGTTTGAACAACAAATGAGAATCTTAAATATATAACACAAAGAAAGAAAGAAAAAACCTAAACGAATTAAGTGGGAGTGAAAAAAGAATGGGACGTAGGGAGCAAAAAGTGGACAGCCACTTCCTTGCAGCGGTCTAATGCACTTGAGAGGGAACAAATAAAACGTATAAATAAAATAAAAGACAGTCTTTAGTGCAGTTTTATCGTATCATAAAATAACTTATTATCGGTCGGAGGAGCATCTCCTATTAGTCCAACAACTTGTTCAAGCAAATATAGGTGCTATGCTAAGCTGGCTAAAACTGCTCGGGACTAAAACCTCTTGGATTTTGTATGTTTGGCTGAACGGATGAACTGTCACTTTATCGATGTCTTTACCTTCTGTACTTGCTGCTTAAACATCATATTTGATGCCACCAAACTGTTTGAGAAAAAAAGAATGAAACTGAAAAATAAAGAAATACAACTTCCCACTCATTTTTCAAATTGTGATCACTTTTAGCCCAGACCAGTGCACCAAATGGCCCCATAGTATTCTGGGATGCTTGATGGAAAGGATAATGCATTTGTGCATGCTAAATAAGTTCCTGAATTGAGAAAAAAAATTAACACTTCATTTTAGTCAAATCCTCAAGGTTTTGTAGAATAATTTTAGATTCTTAGAGTTTAGACAACATGCCGTGCCCTTGTAACAGATTGGTCACCTTGTCATCTGTAATCTGTTTTGTGATTGCAGGCGTGATTCTGTTTGTCGTATGCACATTGAGGATATTATTGGATTTTTGCTAGGGTTGTTGAGAGTGGCATAAATGACAACTCATTAAAGCAAGATGACTTGATTAAATAATATTGACGAAAGTATTTACTACAGCTTCAGGGAATTGGTTGCGAGTCGTCATTTAACTGAACTGAGGACTGCAGAGGAAGTTGCGGCTTTAGTCGGTGCTAAGTTGGAAGTTGGTGGTCAAGAAGCTGAGGGGGAGATTCACCCTAATACGGTGGAGCCATCTCTTCAACCTGTGAGTGCAGGCTTAACAGAAGCACAGGAGTTGGAGAATTATATGGCCATTAGAGAAGAGCTGTATAAAAAAGCTAAAGAGTTCGATTCTAAGATCATTGATTTTGAAACAGCTATCAGGAGGCCCTATTTTCATGTGCGGCCACTAAATGTTGCTGAGCTTGAAAATTGGCATAACTATCTTGATTTTATTGAAGCAGCAGGTGACTTTAATAAGGTACCTGTTGTGGGTATTTTTCAGCATGGTGACATTTTCAGTTGATCCTGCATATCAAGATGTCATTCCACTGTAAGTATTGTTTCAATATTTACTTATTTAATATTTCCTAATATATTTATTCTTATTTTCCAGTAATTAAGAGAGAAGAAATGCGGGATATTCTCCAGCACGTTCATCATATCTTCAACGGCTAGGGCGACTTGGTCTCACGGAGGTTGAAAGGATAAGCCTATATCCCGAGATTGTAGGAACCGTATTTGACTCTTTCATACTTAATTATATTTAAGGGGAAATGGAGACGGAACATACACTAATGCTCATACGCACACACTCTACACACAAGCTCTTGTAATCTTCTCCATTGTCTTCCAAAGTTGTACTCATAATCATCATAGTGAAACTTTTAAGGTTGGAGACCTAACTCCCGGGGTTTTTTCCAAAGAGGTTATCACCTCCAAGGTTTTCCTCGTTAACAAATCGCGGTGTCATTATTTCATTTTCTTGCTTTTGTTCCATATAGTCGAATTCCATAGTCCCCTCCTTATTGTTCAATCCACACACTAATCAAAGTTAAGATTCAACTAAATTGTTTTTTTCTACCAAAACAATTTGGCGCCCACCGAGGGGCCTCGTGGTTTATCGGTTATTTGGATCATTTCCTAATCAAATTCACTATGTCTGCACCCCCCAATGTGTCCGCCGCGGGCAAAGGTCCCGCTGTTGCTACAACATCAGGAGGCGAGAACCGGCTTGTTACCACCGCCTCCTCGGGCCAGGACCTCGGCCAACTCGGCCTACGAAGACTCCACAAAGGGAACAACCTTTTCCAATGCGAGATGCGACATCAGGAGTATCTGACCGGGTTGAATCAAAGGTTGGACCGGCAAGACGCGGCAATTCGAAGAGTGCTTGACCAATTCCATGATTAAGATGCGAGAAAGATCAACGGCTCATCGCATCTCGGCTTGAGAACATATCACCGCTGCGTGCGAGGGTTCTCAACTTCGACTACCGGAGGATCTACATTTCGAGTGAATTTATCCCAATGGGTAGTCCGCCTCAAACTCAACGAGATGACATCCTTAATGACGTCAACACCTTTGCCAGGGGATACCCTGCGGCTCCACCTTCCTCGGGATTCACCGGTTTATCCCATTCGTGACAACACCTTTATTACGGCTACTACGGATAACTCTGGTTTGCTAAATAATCTTTTTAATAATAATAATTTCAATCGTATTCCTATGGTGACCCTTTTGCGGGAAACCCGCTAGCCAAACAGATGCGAGGATCTCGGAAGGCGATAATGAACGTGCCGGGCGTAACTCCTCCAATCCAACTGTGACTCAAAGCTGCTACAATCAATCCCGGTTTGTCCCGGCAATTGCAAATGTTGACATCCCAAAGCGTTTGAGTGTACCATCTATGAAGTTGTACGACGGCACCACGGACCCGAGAGGAGCATGTTGCACACTATCGAAAAGATGGACATAATCCATATTCCGCTTCAATTAGGGAGGCTTGCTTATGCGGGGATTCGGATCAACCTTGTACGGACCCGGCTCTCAAATGGCTGATTAGGCAACCCCTAGGTTCAATTGGTTCTTACGCCCGGCTTATCAACATGTTCTATAACCAATTCTCATGCGATCGACAATTTGAAAGGTTGACAAGTGATCTCTATAATGTGACCCGGCGGCCTAATGAAACTCTAAAGGATTATGTCCACCGGTTCAATAAGGAAGTGCTAGAAATTCCCAATCTTGACATGTCGATGACCACGAAGCATTCAAAATGGGGGTGAAGAAAGATTCACGGTATTATCAAGATTTGGTGATGACTCCTTGTAAGCGGTGGAAGAAGTCGGAGCGGGCGGTGAGATTCATAAGGCGGAGGAAGACGAGGCTGCGAAGATCGAAGTCCTCATCAAAAATGTCGACATATGATAACCCAGACGAGAAAAGCGAGATCGTCCCATCGCGGGAACAACCGTTCCAATCCTTATCAGAGAATTGACACTAGCAAAATTAATTCAATAGACGGTGAGGATGAAGATAATGATAATGTGCCTAACATTTCGATTATTGTTTTGTTGACATTTCGGGTATACTACGTACGATGGGCAGCACAGGGGACAAAGCCGAGATGGCGAAAGAAGACGGATAAAGCCACGGGATGGCGTGACAAATCAAAATGGTGCGCTTACCATGAAGACTTTGGACATGTTGCGAAGATTGCATCGCCACTAAGAAAGGAGATCGGTTACTTGCTCTCGAAAAGGACATCTCAAGGAGCTCTTGGGTTCCCGAGAAAGAAGAAGGCCGAAAGTGCGGAAGCTCCTCATGAAGGCTGAAAGACCGGTTTCTCCCAGGCATCAACAAAGGTGATCAATTTCATTAGTGGAGGTTCGAAATATGTGGTACATCCTATTACGCCGCAAAAGCGACATGCTAAGGAGTCAAAGATGAGAAGCCGGAAAGACGGCCCGGGATGTCGACACCTGCACGAGGATCCAATCACCTTTGATGAAAGTGATCGAGATAACCTTCTTTGGAACCCCATCACGACGGTCTAGTTATTTCCTTGCGGATCGCCTGTACAATCCGACGAATCCTGGTTGATGGGGGTAGCTCTGTCAATCTTATTATGTTGGGGACCCTTAAGGAAATGAACATCCCGAGAATCGGAGATCATTAAGAAGTCCTCGGTCTTTGGTAGGCTTCGGTGGTGAAGTCAAAGAAACGGTGGGAGAGATAAAGCTTCCAATATACTCGAAAGGGCCTCGACTTACCATGGAACGGTTCTGCGTAATTGATTGTGCAACATCCTACAATGTCATCTGGGAAGACCGTGGATTCATGGAATGAAGGCTGTACCCTCCACATACCATCAGTGTGTGAAGTTTCCAACACCTTGGGGTGTCGCTAAGATTTACTGAGTGATCAACGAGGTGGCGAAGGAATGTTATAAAACATCAATGAAGGCGTCGACATCTCCAAAACAAGCATAGCAATTACCGAGCAAAGTACGTGAAGTCTTGGAAGCTAGGGAGGATGATGTGAAAGAAGTATTGCTAGACTCTTCCAACCAGGACATCAAGGTACTTATTGGCAGCGACATCCGCGAGATATAGAAGAGAAGGCTGGTGGAGCTATTAAGAAACGAGAATAAAGAGTTTTGCTTGGAAACACGATGATATGACAGGGCATTAGCAAAGATGTCATCACTCACAAACTTAACGTAGATCCTAGCTTCAAACCGGTACACCAAACGTAGGAAGTTTGCGAAACCGAAACCGGATCATCAAGGAAGAGGTAGAGCGCCTACTCAAAGCCAACATGATACGAGAGGTCGATTATCGAAGGGTGGTTAGCAAACGTGGTTGTGGTAGAAAAGAGAAACGGGAAATGGCGAGTTTGTGTCGACTTCACCGAGCTGAATAAAGCTGTCCAAAAGATCCCTTCCCTTTGCCACATATAGATTCGTTAGTTGATGCCACCTCAGGACATGAACTCCTCACATTCATGGATGCATCCTCGGGATTTCAACAAATTCGAGATGGAACCATCGACCAAGAGGACACCGCCTTCATAACACCCACAGGTATTTATTGTTATATTGCTATGCCTTTTGGACTAAAAAATGCAGGTGCAACGTATCAAAGGCTCGTCAACAAGATGTTTAAAGATCAGATTGGGGACACAATGGAGGTATACATCGACGACATGGTGGTAAAGTCCAAGAAAGCCGAAGATCACATAAGCAACCTCTCTCAAGCCTTTGACATCTTGGGTTTGTTTCAATATGAAACTAAATCGACTAAATGCAACTTTGGAATGAAGGCCGGGAAGTTCTTGGGTTACATGGTTACTAAAGAGGCATTGAAGCCGCCCGAGCAGATACGTGCTATTATCAACTGTCATCACCTCAATCTGTCAGGACGTCCAAAGGTTGACGGGAAAGATTGCTTTGCACTTACAGATTCATTTCAAAATCCTCGAGATCGATGCAAACCTTTCTACGACATCTTGAGGAAGAACAATAAGTTCCAATGGGAGGACCAACATGAAGAAGCCTTTCGGGAGCTCAAAACTTACACTGTCGACACCTCCATTATTGGCCAAAGCCTCAAGAGGAGGAACATCTTTACATCTACAGCGGTATCAGAAGGTCTTGTAAGTGCGATCTTGGTGACGAACGAGATGGTAATCGGCAACCCATCTACTATATAAGTAAGACACTCCTAGATGCGGAGACCGAGGTATTCTCATTTACAAAAATTAATTCTAGCTTTGATAAGCGCTTCTATTAAATTAAGGCACTACTTTGAAACACATACTATAATTGTACGCACTAACTATCCTATTAAGAATGTTATGAGAAAACCGGAGATGTCGGAGTCGAATGGCGAAATGGTATGTACAATTAAGCACATACGACATCAAATATGAGCCCGAAGCTGCAATAAAATCCCAAGCCCTAGGCGATTTTGTGGGCGATTTCGATCAACCACCTGCAAGAAGTGGAATTGGAAGTACGGCAACTTCAAGATGATGACATCCTAAAAATTTGGACTCTCTACACTGAGACGGTGCTTCTAACATGAGAGGTACATGTCTTGGAGTTGTACTAAAATCGCCACAGGGGACATAATACCGCAATCCATCGATTGCGGTTTCAAGGCTACCAACAATGAAGCGAGAATATGAGGCACTAATTGCGGGTTTAACGGCGGCCCGGGACTTAGATGTCAAGCATATCAGGGTGTTCATGGATTCCTTGCTAATTGTTAACCACTACAACGGATCCTACGTAGCGAAAAATGCTAAGATGACGACATATTTGGAAATCGTAAAAATTCTTTCGGCCAAATTCAAATCATTTTCCTTAGAACAAATCCCACGAGAAGAAAATTCTCGAAGCGGATGCTCTACGGCAAACTTGGGTTCGGCCTTTAAAAGCATTTCACAAACCGGTATCCCAATTGTGCATATTGACATCCCAGATTGATCATCTTGAGATGTTCGCTCTAGATGTCGACATACCTTCCCCTCCGGCGCAACTTCTTGGACAACTCCTATTATCAAGTATCTCTTAGATGATACGATCCCGGTGAGGAGAAAAATGCTAGAGCATTCAGGGTAAGAGTATCTAAATATTTACTTATTGATAACCTCTTGTTTAGAAAATCTACTGCAGGTCACTACTTAAGATGTCTAGAAGCAGATAGAGCCCATCAGGTTCTCAAGGAGCTGCACGAAGGAGAATGTGGAAATCATACCGGGGGCAGGAGTCTACATACCAAGGCTCTTAGAATGGGCTATTTTTGGCCCACAATGAGAAAAGACGTTGTCGACTACGCAAAGAAATGTGATTCTTGTCAACGACATGGGGATATCTGCACGGCCATGAGCTACTACATCCTATCCTGTCACCATGGCCGTTTATGGTTTGGGGAATGGACATAGTAGGAAAATTGCCCATGGCACCAGGTGGAAGAGTATTTCTATTGGCTATGACAGACTACTTTTCTAAGTGGGTAGAAGCTGAGGCATATGTACAAGTTCGTAACAAAGAAGTTATATCTTTGTTCAAAAGAAACATATTCAGCCGATTTGGAATACCATCAGAAATAATTTGTGACAACGGCTCTCAATTCATTAGTAAGAGAACCCAAGATTTCTTGACATCTTGGGGAGTCAAGATGGTGACATCTTCACTGTTCACCCTCGAAGCCAATGGACAAGCGAGAATCTAGCAACAAAATAATCATAAGCAACTTAAAAAGAGTGAACCGGAAGAAAGGACGATGGGCGAGAAGAATTACCAATGGTTCTATGGGGTCTGACGAACGACATCTAAGAACGCTACCGGTCAAACCCCTATTCACTTGTATTTGGAACCGAATCAGTTATCCCGGCGAAGTCCTTGTACCTACGCCGGATACAGTTTGTTGACGTATGAACATAACAAAGATATCTTGATATATGACTTAGATACCGTGGACAAACTGAGGGACATGGCCAAAGTTCGTATGGCAGCATATCAACAAAGGGTAGCCAGATCTTATAACAAAAATGTAAGGATTAGAAGGTTTCAAGTAGGAGACTTAGTCCTACGAAAGGCATTCCAAAATACAAAGGAGCCCAATGCAGGCAAGCTTGCCCCAAAATGGGAAGGACCCTACCTAATAGATGCACAAGCCGAGAAAGGAGCATATCGCCTGGCAACCTTGGATGGCCAAATGATAACACGAAGTTGGAACGCCGTTCATCTTAAAAGGTATTACATTTAAACAAAATTCCCCATGAACTCATCTTTTCCAGGTATGGATCGTCTTTTAATTTTTGCAACCTTTCTTTTTTCCTATGTACCTTTTTAATTCTTTACAAATCAAGATGTCGCTAACGTACTTTGTGGAGAGACGTCAACCTTAGTTGGCGTCCGTTTTTAACATGTTTCTGTCTTATGAGGTATTGACACATTTACATGGGGACATGTCGAAAGCACGCAAAGAACAACGAATTCTCCTCCGTTAGAGACTGGCCATCTCTTCTTAAGTAAAGGTACACAATCCCTTCTAAGGTTTAAAGAGTTAATTACCTCTTTCTTAAGATGTTAGGTTACCACACCTTCGCCTGGAGCGCAAGTTATCTCTTTAATTGAGGTGTGGGGTGGGCCTATATGGGTAAACTCATATAGCTTACCCATTCCCACTCAGTTAAATGATTGATCTTACGTATTATTCTTATGGTTATGACATATACGTGTCATCTAAAGTATCTACGGGTTATGGCATATACATGTCATCTTAAGTATCCACAGTTTTGACATACTAACATGTCACCTTACGAACATAACAAATAACCGTACAAAGAATTTCATCCAAAAGAAAACAAGCCCTGACATGCTTGAAAATGACTAAACTTTGACTAGATTAAACTAACCATAAAAATATCCAAGCTACCAACGTTAAAGTGCAAAAGTGTTGGACCAACCCAACACGTAAAAAAGATTGTCTTTGGTCCTTATGGACCCATTACATAACCAAACTAAAATTAAAATTGTTTTAAGGGATTCCACCCCAGTAACGTCATCAAAAAACCAAGAACAAAGTTATTTTACCTTCTTTTTTAGGTAGCTTCTGCCGCAGGTGTTGCATTAGGAGTAACTTCTCCAAACTTCTGCTCTTTCTTATTAAGCATCCTACTTTTTTTCCCATCCTAAGAGTCATCCCATGTCATTTGTCCAGTCATGATCATCATCAATCTGCTCAAGATCCTTGGAGACTTCGTTCGCCTTTTCGTCATGGATCCGCCGCAAATTTGTTTTCTCATCGTTCAGGTTCCAATTCACATGCTCTCCCGCCTGATATTCTTCAATCATTTGGATCCTAGTTTCGAAAACCGCTTAGCGATCATGCACCAGTGTCATCCCGAAATGCTTCCATTTCCTTTTCATGACTCCGATGCCGACACTCGCAAGCTTTGGACCGCCATTTTAGTATCTCTTCGTTCTTGTCTCGATTTCCAAACCCTTTTCCCTTATTATCCTTGCAGCTTCTTTCAAATCCTTCTCATATTCAACCCTACTCATATCAAAGGTATCGCATTTTTCCCTCCATATCCTGATTTCTTTGGACATTAACTTAGCCATCGAGACAATTTGTCATCAACAAACAAAAAGAGGCATTTTACTAAAATAAAAGAGGATCAATGTACCAGTGACCCAAATTAATTCTTACCTGATTCTCCAACACGTCTTCTTTCCAAATTTGTTTCTCCACATCGGAGATCTGTTCTACCCTTATTCTTTTCGGAGTAATCTTATCCGTCTCTGGTATGTTCTCTTCCGCTTTCATCTTGCCTTTGTATTTGGCTACAATATCACTCGTAGTGAAGCCGGATCGAGTCACTGCATGTAAGGATATATGTTAGCAAGGATTTTTTAGAATCGCAAATTCAATAAACACATTGATTCTGGCTCACTTTTTTGGAGAACGTCGCAACTATGTATTTGATGGATGTGGTTTTACCCATCCAAAAGATATGCTCCTAAGCTTATTTTCTGTTCGAATCCTTGAGAATTTAATGTATATTTGAGTGTTTTGTTAGTTCAGGGAGTTAGTGAAATTGGTGTAGCAAAATGGTCAAGAAAGCTGGAAAAGCCACTGTTGTGATGGGCGACCGCCCAGGATCTTATGGGCGACCGCCCAAGCTAGAGATGACCAAGCCCTGAAACTGCTGTTGTTGTAGGCGACCGCCCAAGGAATGTTGGGCGACCGCCCATGCTGAAATCCCTCAAGATGAGGATTCTTTGTACACATGGGCGACCGCCCAAGGCAAGGTGGGCGACCGCCCACATATGATTAACGCTGAAGACCAATGTTGCTGTCTACATGGGCGACCGCCCAGGGCATGGTGGGCGACCGCCCATGTCCTCGATTTCAGAATTTCAGTTTCCTTTTTCAAGGAGGATTTTATGCCCTTTTCCATTTTGGTCACCCTTTCTTCCCTAGTTTAAATACAAATCTGGAGAATAATTATTTTTTTAGGCTTTAGTTTTCATTGTAATTGGGAAGGCTCAAGGATTGAAGGTTGTTCATCTTCACAAATCAGGTTTTATGTATTTTTCTTTTTACTCATCTCTTTTATCTTTTGAGATGAATAGGAGTAGCTAATCACCTTTTGGTTTGCGGATTGGTTGTAGCACTACATGAATTTTATGTCTTAATGTTTTAATTATTAATTCAATTTCTTTCTAGAACAGTAAAATAATTTTAATTTGTTTTAGTGGTTCATTGGCCCTAGAACTTGTTGGTATCCATTGCCACGGTAACTCGGGCATAGATATAAAGCTTCTATTTTACTGTTTAAACCTAATTGAGGACGTAACTGAAATCAATTGGTTTAGGTTTGTTTATTCCTTCGTTCTTCATGAGTTCTTTGATTGTTAAACCTACGTAATTGGAAGTTTAACAATAGAAGAATATTTGAGTTGCAATTCGCACACCAAACCGTCCCAACTCATGATTTTGTGAATGAACCCTAGAATGTAAATTGATGGCTTTATAAATAAAATGGCATAAAGTAAATGTATTGTGAATGACCAATCCGTGAATCTCCTTGTTAGAATTTGAATTCGTTACTTGTTTAATTTTGTGATTTTAATCATTAGTTTAAGTTATTTGCGTTCATCATTAGTTTAATTAAATCAAACAAACAAAAACCCCCTTTTGGTTACTTTTCACTAATTAAATTAACTTGTTAAAACCAACGAGTCTCTGTGGTTCGACCCCTGCTCGTGCATATTGCTACACCGGTAGCGAGTACACTTGCTCGGTAATTTATTACACAGTGGATTTCTGTCCATCAAGTTTTTGGCGCCGTTGCCGGGGACTTGTTGTGATTTTTAACAAGTTTGTTTAATCGGTGCATGCTTGGTCGGCGTTCTTTGAATCCTAATCTGGAACCATTGAACGACGACATTAATAGGTTGGGTCAGTATTTACGAGATTTATACTTGGAGGGCAATCCTCGAAAGTGACCTAGAGACTTCTTCCACCGAGGGAGAAGAAAATTTTAATTTTAAAATGGCGGATCAAGTCATGAATGCGTTTTCTAGGCCAAGAGTCGACACATCGGTGTCGTGCATAGTGTTGCCCGATGCAGCACTAGCCTATGAAATCAAAGGCCAATATTTTAACATGATTCCTAATTTTTATGGCCTTCTTTGGTGAGGATGCATTAGCGTTTTTGAGAGAATTTATGTCTACCTTGAGTGGGTTCCCCACAAAAGAGGGGGTTACCTCGGAGCACTTGAGGCCGAAGTGCTTCCCTTATGCATTGAAAGATAAAGCCAAAACTTGGCTATTGTTGCTCCCTCCCGTAGCATCACTACTTGGGATGCTTTACATGACGCTTTCCTTACTAAATTTTACCCTTATGATGCATTAACAAATTTTAGGGTGAAAATTATGGAATTTGCACGAGGCAGGGGAAGCCTTCCACGAGGCATGGGATAGATTTAGGATGTTCTGATTCGGTGCCCCCACCACAACTTCCACTGCTTCTATGTTGCATCAAACTTTTTATGGGGCTTTATCCAGGAATATCAATCAATGGTTGATAATGCGGCGGGAGGTAGTTTGGGAAGTAAGACGGTCCAACAATGCCAAGAAGCTGTTTGAGATGTTGAGTGCTAATTCTCAACGAAGGGATCTAGGGGGTAACAAGGGGAGTGCATGAGGTGGAGCTAAACAACGAGTTGGCCAAGCGGTTTGCATTACTAAACCAAAGATTTGATAAGTTAGCTTTGCAAAATGCTTCTTCTTCTTCTTGTGCCTTATTTGCTCATGTTGTAAATGATTTTTGTGCTAATTGTGGTCCTAACACTCATGCTACTAACATGTGTCAAAGTGGTTTCTTTGTTTAACCACGAGCAGGCACACGCAATGCAAGGATTTGGCCGGCGGTTCCCTCAAAACAATAATCCTTTTCGAACACATACAACCGGGGTGGAGGCAACACCCAAATTTTTCATGGGGAGGCAATCAAGAACAAAATAAGCCTCTCCATCCTCCAAGCTCCAGGGACAGTATGAGCAAAAAAGGGAACCGTGGGAAGTGGCCATGGAGAATCTGCAAGCTGAAAATAGTCAATTAAGGGCGGAAAGCCAACAAGCTTCCAAAAACCATGAAGCTGCCCTTCAAAAGTTGGAGACCCAAATTGGGCAATTAGCAACCGCCCTACAAGGTAATAAGTGCGGGACTTTTCCGAGCCAACCACATCAAGCAAATGCCATTATCACTCTCCGAAATGGCAAACAGGTAGGTAGTGAGGTACTTTCTCCTTCATCTTCTTCTCCCCCTCCTGTTGTAGATCAGAATGTTAGTGTGGATAATGATGAGGTTGGTTGTGAAAAGAGTACAAGTGACATGGGGGAAAATTCTAAAGTTGATTCTCCACCCCCCATGCCATATGTACCTCCCGTACCGTTTCCCGGAAGGTTTTTAAAACAAAAATTGGACAAGCAAATGTCGGAGTTGATGAACATGTTTTCTAAGGTGAACATCAATATCCCTTTACTCAATGTGATCAAAAACATCCCTGCTTATTCCAAATTTTTCAAAGAGTTAAATTCCAAGAAACATAGGTATGGGACAAATGAGAGAGTAGTGATGAGTGAGAATGCTAGCGCAGTGGTACAACATAGTCTTCCACCCAAATTGAAAGACCCCGGAAGTTTTCTGATTTCTATTACTATGGGGGAGTCAAAGAAGGTAAAAGCTATGTTGGATCTTGGTGCCAGCATTAATTTGTTGCCATATTATGTGTATGAGGAGTTGGGTTTACCCGAATTAAAACCCACCACAATGGCCCTACAACTTGCGGATCGGTCCATTAAAAGACCTGTGGGCATTGTGGAGGAGTTCAAGTAAATTCAATCATTGTGCCTGTTGATTTCGTGGTGCTTGAAATGCCAAGAGGTGAAGGAAGTCGCCGGGATTCACCCATATTACTTGGGAGACCTTTCATGGCGACGACCAACACCATTATTAATGTGAGAAATGGCAAACTGTCTATGACAGTGGCGGGTGAGAAAATTGAAATTTCTGTGTTTGATGCCATGAAACACCCTAGTGATGATAGTGAGGTGTGTTCATTTGTTGATGATAGTGAAGCTTTGTCAAATGACGGTGAGAATTCTAGGGATAGTGCGGGTTCCCACTTGCGTGCCGTGAAAAATAAGGCCGACAATCTTGGTTCTTGTGATGGCCCGTATCACCCCCTAGACCGATCCCAAAAGGGGTCGGTGTCCCATTTAAAATCTTTCTTTCCGCTTAAGTCTACCAATGTTGATGCATGTGATAAAATGGAAGAGTGTTGTTCTATTGATATTTCTGATGCTTTGTCTGTCAAGATGCATGTTCAGGATGCTTGCAATGTTGTGAAGGAAAAGGAGGTGCGTGATTGTGATAAGGATAAGGCACCAAATGAGTTTGGGGGAGAGGCCCCCAAGAAAAAGAAAAAGAAATTGAAGAAAAAGAAAAAGAGCAAGAAAAAGGCTAGAAAAATCCCTTGGGCTCCACCCGAGTTGGGAGCAAAGGGCGAATTGTTGTGGAAAGTGGTGGGCATTTGTGCCCGAAAATGTGCAAAGTGGGCCAAGGGAAGGAAAGCCAAGGCCAAAATGAATGTGGTCTCATCAAATCCCATTTAGTTGGGAGCAATGGTCGGGCTAACGACCTTAAACAAATGCGCTAATTGGGAGGCAACCCAAGTAGGTAAATTTTTATTGCTTTATTTATTTGCTTTGTGTGTCATATCGGCCTTTGAACTTGAGGCATGTTGTTGTTCTCCTTGCTATGAGGACATAGCATGTTTTAAGTTTGGGGGTAGATATCTCCCCGAGTTTGTGGGTTTATAGGGGAGTGTAAATAGTGTCACCCTCTAAAAAAAATTAGAAAATTTTAAAAATTTTTGTTCTCTTTACATGTGTGGAAGTTGGCCAACGTCCGTGATGATATGAGAGTTTTTGATTGAGTTTTGCTATGTTTGTGCCAATTTGAATTTGTTTATTAGAATTGCATTAATTCATGTAAAACACAATTGCACCACCATTCACTCCCATTATATTTCTTGATCATGGTCATTAATTTAGGTGTCCTTTATGGGTTCACTTTGACATTCTCGGGGGTCCTAGAACATGATTGCATGCTTGTCAATAACAAATCAATAGATTACTTGGTATTTATGGCTTATCTTTCTTTGACAACCCTCTTGTGAGCCTTCGACTTTCTCGTCACTGTATATAAATTGTCACTTGATCCCTTTTGAACCTGTTTAGAAAGAGTGGAAATCTAGACCACCATTCGCCTTCATTTGATGCCTAATCCCTAACCCTTGACACCTAGAATAGGTCCATCCCACCTTTTCAAGAATGTGGAATTAGAAACGATCAGTTTGGGGGTTACATGGGAAATTACGGGAATGAGTGAGGAAGGTCAAAAGCTGGAAATATGATTTGTATTGTATAAAAGGGGCTATCAAAAAAAAAAAAAAAAAAACGAAAAGAAAAGTTGGCCCCCAATTACGTGAAATATGTTTGATAAGTGACCTAGTTTGAGAGAGGGAATGCTTTCAACCCCAAGTGTATAAAATATGAACAAAGTTCTAGTTTGGGGGTTGAAGCATTGGGGAAACAAAGGTGAACGGAAAAGTGAAATTCCGGAATGTGATATATGCGATGGAGAGCTTTTTAGTTTCACATTCTTGTATTCGTATGTCCATTCCTTCGTTTGTACCCGAGAGCCTAGCCCCACATTTGTGTGGACTTAACTTTGAGCCATATTTTTTGTTCAATATTGAGTAATCGGGTTGACAAGTGTGTAATCATGCGTATGAGTATCCTTGTGTATGTAACTGTTTTGTTATTTGTAGAGCATGTGTTAGTGAACCCATAAACAATCTTAACTTGTTGATCATGATCTCCCATAATTCATTCATCATTCAGGCCGAGGTGGAAAATTGTGGGTTAGATGCATTAATGTAATTGTAATTGCATATTCATTTTGGCACTTGTTTAGCACATTTAAGTGAGAGTCTGAGACTTGCTTGGCCGGCAACCTTGTATGTATTGAGAACATGTCAAAAATATTTTGTGTTTATTGTTTTTATTTGTTAGGGTAGTTTTGTTTTTGTTTAATTCTTTTGTTTTACTCGGGGACGAGCAAAAGGTAAGTTTGGGGGTATTTGATGGATGTGGTTTTACCCATCCAAAAGATATGCTCCTAAGCTTATTTTCTGTTCGAATCCTTGAGAATTTAATGTATATTTGAGTGTTTTGTTAGTTCAGGGAGTTAGTGAAATTGGTGTAGCAAAATGGTCAAGAAAATTTGGAAAAGCCCGGCTTTGTTGTGATGGGCGACCGCCCGGGATCTTATGGGCGACCGCCCAAGCTAGAGATGACCAAGCCACTGGCTATTTGTTGTAGGCGACCGCCCAAGGAATGTTGGGCGACCGCCCATCTTGAAATCCCTCAAGATGAGAAGTTGCTTTGTACACGTAGGCGACCGCCCGAGGCAAGGTGGGCGACCGCCCACATATGATTAACGGCGAAGACCAATGTTCTTTGTCTACATGGGCGACCGCCCGGGGGCATGGTGGACGACCGCCCATGTCCCCGATTTCAGAATTTCAGTTTCCTTTTTCAAGGAGGATTTTATGCCCTTTTCCATTTTGGTCACCCTTTCTTCCCTAGTTTAAATACAAATCTGGAGAATAATTATTTTTTTAGGCTTTAGTTTTCATTGTAATTGGGAAGGCTCAAGGATTGAAGGTTGTTCATCTTCACAAATCAGGTTTTATGTATTTTTCTTTTTACTCATCTCTTTTATCTTTTGAGATGAATAGGAGTAGCTAATCACCTTTTGGTTTGCGGATTGGTTGTAGCACTACATGAATTTTATGTCTTAATGTTTTAATTATTAATTCAATTTCTTTCTAGAACAGTAAAATAATTTTAATTTGTTTTAGTGGTTCATTGGCCCTAGAACTTGTTGGTATCCATTGCCACGGTAACTCGGGCATAGATATAAAGCTTCTATTTTACTGTTTAAACCTAATTGAGGACGTAACTGAAATCAATTGGTTTAGGTTTGTTTATTCCTTCGTTCTTCATGAGTTCTTTGATTGTTAAACCTACGTAATTGGAAGTTTAACAATAGAAGAATATTTGAGTTGCAATTCGCACACCAAACCGTCCCAACTCATGATTTTGTGAATGAACCCTAGAATGTAAATTGATGGCTTTATAAATAAAATGGCATAAAGTAAATGTATTGTGAATGACCAATCCGTGAATCTCCTTGTTAGAATTTGAATTCGTTACTTGTTTAATTTTGTGATTTTAATCATTAGTTTAAGTTATTTGCGTTCATCATTAGTTTAATTAAATCAAACAAACAAAAACCCCCTTTTGGTTACTTTTCACTAATTAAATTAACTTGTTAAAACCAACGAGTCTCTGTGGTTCGACCCCTGCTCGTGCATATTGCTACACCGGTAGCGAGTACACTTGCTCGGTAATTTATTACACAGTGGATTTCTGTCCATCAGTATTGAAGGAGAAGGGATAACAACTGCGCTCTTTGGGGTTACTCTCACCGTAATATAGTAGGAGACGTCAGATCTAGATAAGAATTGAGAGAAGATTTGATGGTTATCCGGAATTGCGGTTACTAGTTCCTATAAAGACTCTTCCTTTCTAAACCGCCTCGTATCCCTAAACCGTCCTATCAAATAGAGCTGGCGGTTGGACATTTAATTGGACAGAAAAACATTTTGCCTCTTCAATTGCCTACATAGCCAAATGTTTTTGGGGACAAATTGTTGTGGGTATTTTTCAGCATGGTGACATCTTCAGTTGATCCTGCATATCAAGATGTCATTCCACTGTAAGTATTGTTTCAATATTTACTTATTTAATATTTCCTAATATATTTATTCTTATTTTCCAGTAATTAAGAGAGAAGAAATGCGGGATATTCTCCAGCATGTTCATCATATCTTCAACGGCTAGGGCGACTTGGTCTCACGGAGGTTGAAAGGATAAGCCTATATCCCGAGATTGTAGGAACCGTATTTGACTCTTTCATACTTAATTATATTTAAGGGGAAATGGAGACGGAACATACACTAATGTCATACGCACACACTCTACACACAAGCTCTTGTAATCTTCTCCATTGTCTTCCAAAGTTGTACTCATAATCATCATAGTGAAACTTTTAAGGTTGGAAACCTAACTCCCGGGGTTTTTTCCAAAGAGTTTATCACCTCCAAGGTTTTCCTCGTTAACAAATCGCGGTGTCATTATTTCATTTTCTTGCTTTTGTTCCATATAGTCGAATTCCATAGTCCCCTCTTTATTGTTCAATCCACACACTAATCAAAGTTAAGATTCAACTAAATTGTTTTTTTCTACCAAAACAGTACCTAAGAGTGTTTTCTTTCTTAATCCATTGGATTTCTCCTAAGCTTGTTCTTTTAGTTGTCCGTTCAAACACTGACTTACAGTTAAGTAATATCTGCCGCATCATATGATTTACCGGCTAAACCATTGGATGAAGCATATTTTAAAAGTGGATATTGAACTTGACTTGGACTAAAGCATGGGCCTCCCATTTGGTTCTCTAAGGCTAAGTACTTCAAACCCTCATTTGTGAGTCGACATTCTGGGTTCATGATGTGTTGTATAGTAAATATTTGTTAAGAGTTCCAATGTTATGTATGCAGGTGTGTCCTTATCTTCTTAACCATCTGTCTGTCAGGCATGGAGGGTCCCTCCTTTATATTTCAGGGGCCTCCCTTTTCCATCAATGGAGTAGCTCTTCTGTGTTTCTTCTAAGCCCTATCTGTTTCCTATTATTCTTTAGGTTTATGTGTAGTTTATGCCATGAATCAAATATTCTCATGTGATGACCAAATGTATCAGGTTGTTAAGCTGTATGAAAGATGTCTGATTGCTTGTGCAAACTATCCAAAGTATTGGATACGCTATGTTTTATGTATGGAAGCTAGTGGTAGCGTGGATCTTGCTGAGAATGCCCTTGCTCATGCCACCCATGTCTTTGTCAAGGTTTGTCTCTTGCTTTCTCGCTATGGTGAAAGGTTTTCAGTAGTTTATGATTTTCAGATTAAATGGATCGACAAGTTTGGGTAACAATCAAATATGCACACTGTGATAGCTCCATGTTCATGTTAATGGGGAACTTCCATGCTTGCCTTTTTTAAATTGGGAAGTTGTACGTCGTCTTGAAGCTGATCCTTTGGTAGCTTGCATCCTACAGAGTCAGATTTTCAGTAACTTCATTGTTTTGGTCTGTCTTTGCCTAGCTAGCATTTCTTGTTTTCATTATCTTCACTCCATTTAAATTCCATTCACTGTTTTTGCCCTGTGTTACCTAGCTTGCATGTCTTGTTGGATTTGTTTTAGATTGATGTTAGTCACGTGGATTAATTAATTGCTGGTGATACAGTTTGTAAGTGGAGTATTAGACATTTTCCTGTCCTAAAATTTGGTTTCTCGTTCCCTTGTTGTTTTGGTCAAATTTCAACAAGTGTCTTTGATGGTAAGAAAAATGACTAAAGTGATATGAATCAGGGTACAATGATTATCAAGTTGAATAGAAATGAACACAAGGATTTTTACGAGGAAAGCCCTAGAACAACTTGTTCGCCGGCATAAAACCTCGGGAGGTTTTGGTACCTTCCTTGATCACAAGTTTACTAAATGTTGAGATGATTACAGAGCTAAGAGCGTATGCAAGGGAGCTTAAGCTAGTGAAAAACGTGTGTGCAAAATACAGTGTTTTTCCCCTTTTATACCTCAAATAACGGCTAATTTACAAGGAGAAAAAATAGGCCTAGAATCTCGGATAAGAGGTTGATCTTGTTGAGACATTATCGCCATTTTGTTGATTGAGGGGATAATGATCCGTTGCTGGGTATTTGCATGGTGAGACGTCTTTGAATTGGTCTTCAATTTCTTTGACACATTCCCTGAAAAATAGGTTTAACGTAACAATAGTTCAACCTGCAAATAATCAAGATGTAATAGAACAACTCAAGTTGTTAGTACCAAGATTTTAGGTGCAAGTTGTAAACAAGTTGATTAAAAATGTAGGGCCTAACAATTGCCCCCAAACTTTTTGAATTTAAAATGACGAATATAAAGAGACAAAAAATTTAAAAAGTTTGCCAAAAATGGTAAAAGGTACACGGCGGTTTTAAATGAAAAAGCTTTTGATGGGACGGTTTTGAAGATTTCCAAAGCAAAAGTCATGATTGTTTAGACTTTCAACCGCTGCCAACCTCTCCCTTAAATAAATAAGACTCCTCCCCAACTCTCCCTTTCACAGAATCAAAAAGGTAGCTTTCAAGGAGGTTTTAGGGAGGAATAACCAAGGAAGGAGACCGGAGAGAAAATCAAGTAGGAATTTTCCGGTGAGTTTCTCTTTTCCTTCTCAATTTTCTCTTTGATTTCTTGCTCAAGTTGTAAAAATGAGAAGAAAAAAGGTGATTATAATCGAAAGTAACGAGGGTTTGCCCGAGGGTTTCTTAACTCAAAACATGTTGAAAAAATTGGAAAATGAAAAATGTTTGATTCCTCAAGCCAACTTAGAAACCATTAAGAAAAATCACGCTATGCCATATGAAACCGTCTTTTTCACCCACCCTGACTTAGGGGGCGTTTGTTTTTTCATTTTAAGCCTTATTTGCCTCTTAACACTTACTCCCTCCGTCCCACCTTAGTGTAGACTTCTTTCCTTTTTCGTCCGTCCCACCTTAGTGTAGACTGCCAAAATTAGAAAGTTTTTTATTATTTTTTATTTTCCCTACCCCACCCACTCATTCTCTCTCTTCATTTTTCACCATACAATTTATTCAACCAACCTACTATTCACTCCACTCATTCTCTCTCTTCATTTTCTACCACACATTTTCATTATCTTAATAATATTCCTTAGTTATTGTGCCCACCACCTTAGTCTACACTAAGGTGGGATGGAGGGAGTATTCATTAAGAGGATTAGAGAAATAAGTGTGTTTGTTTTTTTTTGAAATAAGGCTTGTTAGGCTCTTAAAGTCCTCTTAATTTTAAGAGGTTAAAATGTTGCTGAATTGCCTCACGAAAGCCTACTGAAAGCCCTGTTTCATATTTGGTTTTGGGTAATTTTTTTTTTAAACTGTTTACTGTTTCATAATGCATTTATGGTTTTTTTTTTTTTTTAATTTTTTTTAATTTTTTTAAACTGTTTCAGATAATGAATTCAGATACAAAATCAAACAACTTATCCAATTCAGAATTCAGTTTTCAGTTGCTGCCTCTTAATCATTCAGCCATTTTCAGAACTGAAATCAGATTTCAGCACTTATCACTTAAAAAAAACAAAAACCCCCTTAACCTCTGAATGCTATTCTACCGATTGGGTGTGCTTTCCCGAATATCCCTTTGTTATTGGCCTAAAATTTCCCTTCCTAAAGTTAATTACTAGGTTTTTTGTTTCCTCAAAACTCAACTATGCCCAAATCATGCCTCAAGGCTGGAGGTGCTTGCAAACCCTAGTTAGGTTAAATGCGGAGACTGAATTGGAAGTTGGTTTAGAAGAATTCGCTTATACAACTGAAATTAGGGGATTTGGCCCTGGGAGATTTGGTTTTAGGGTTAAGACTGGCGAAGCCCCATTTTTGAATGATAACTGTGATCCTGCTGATAGAGGTTGGAAGAACAAATTTTTCTTTGCAAGGAGAAATACCCTGGCTTCAGAGGAGGGTGCAATTTCCAAGTGGAGGTCTCAAGGTAGCATAGATAATTTTTCTTACTCTATTAATGTTCCTTAACAACCTGCTAACTAACCACTTAAATTTCCTTTGGCGTAGTTGCTAAGCTGAGCGTGCTTCAAAAGAGGGTACAGAGGAGAATGTGAAGAAAATCTATGAGTTGGATTCATTAATAAGGTCTTTCAAGGCATTCCCGGTCTTGTTTTCTGTAGATTTAGGAGAAGAACTTAACCCTGAAGAAGTTCTACCTGAAGAAGCTCTACCTGATCCCACCAAGATGTCTACAGGTTTACCTAACATCTTAAGCTTTGCCTATCTCCAATCTGTTCTAATCTTTTTAAGTTGCTCTTATTTTATACCCCTTTTTTGCAGCTACTCGATCTAAAGACACTGTGAGTGTTGCAGACCTATTAGCTGAAGCTAGGGCAAAGAGAACTGCCAAGAGAGATAATAAGCCTCCAACTCCTATGTCTATGGCATCTAGTTCTGAATTGAATGTCTCCAAGAAGAAGGAGGAAGCGAAGAAAAGGAAGCTGAGAGAGGCTGAGGCCACGGATGCAAGTGATGACATGAATATGGTGAAAACAAGAGAGAAGTTTAAAGCTGCGATAGAAAGTTTTGTTGATAAGGTAAAACGAAGAGACCTTGAACCTTACCAAAGAGTTGATAGAGTATTAATACTTCTTTTACACAGGTTTCGGAAATTATGAGTCCTATTATGGACCAGGTCGATACTCTGAAGATCAAGGCGGAAAAATGTAGTTATGAAGCTGCGGAATCAAGGAAGGAAGCCACCAAAAGTGCTAGGGAAGTAGAAAGGTTGAAGGAAGAAGCAAAAAAGTATGTTGGTGAGGTGGAGAAATTGAAGAAAGATTTTGAGACTTTGGGGAAGGAAGTAGAAGTTGTTCGTGCTGAGAATGACGCTCATTTGAAGGAGCTTGAAGCAGCCAAGGGAGACTTCAAGTTCAATGCCACCAAGACATTGCTGGAGGCCAGAATTCAGCTTATGAAGGAATACAAGAACGGACAAGCTCCAACTTGGGACTTGGAGGAGGAGAAAAGGACTTTAGAAGACCACATTGGAGAACCAGCAGATGGAGAGGAGGTGAACTCAATGGCCCTTAAAACTCTAGTTGATGACACTGATAAAGCTTTGAGTACCATAGTGGTAGCTCAAGTTGAAGAAAATGATCAAGGGAAGAAACCAAATGCACCACCGGCGGCAGCAGGCCAGAATGTTTGAAAAATTTGAAAGTTTATAAGTAGTTTTGGAAGGAGGAGGAACAAAAAACAATTTTTTGCTTATTTGCCGCACCATTGGTGGGCACCAAAAGGGGGGTATGTCCCCAAAACAAGGTATTTTGGTATGTAATGGCTCATAAGAGCCCAAACAATCTATTTGGGGGTACTAGGTTGGTCTAGTACTCCAAGCTTTCTTAGGTTTTAAGGGACTGGTTGGCTTATCCAACTTGTCCTTTAGTAAAAAAATCTTTTGGAAACATTTTCAAAGTTTTAAAGAAGTATTTTAGGTTTTTTCAGAAATACTTGCTTGTTCATTAGATAACATGTTGATGTTATAAACAGAAGGTAACATGTCAATGTTACAACCAGTAGTCACAACTTGAATAAGTGTGAAACGTGCGCCCAGGCGAAGGTGTCAAAACCTTAATTCGTTAGGAAAGATAAAATCTTTTAACCATATGTAAATTGTACCTTTGATCAGAGGTAACCGTTTGAAGAGATAGAACAAGTATCAGCCGTCCTGGCGTGTCAACAAGTTCTATCCCTCTCCAGCTAGAGTTTCAACATGTTTGAGCCTACTGGCGTGTCAACATGTTGAAATTCTTCTTCCTAGGTCCAAGCATGTTGGAGCCGTACTGGGGTGTTAACATGCTTAGACCTACTCCAATTTTAGGTCCCAACAAGTATCAGTCGTACTGGCGTGTCAACATGTTGAGCCTACTCCGTTTGTTCAAGTTGTATACCTTGCAAAATAAATTCATGTTAAGGTTGGGCGTTAGCGTAGCTAACGCCCCTCCGATGCTTAAGTCAGTAAGGATTTTCAATAAAACTTGATAACTTGAAACATGTGAATGAACTTGACAACAAAAATAGATCATACCTGAGAAGTCTAGTTGTAAATAACTGGACTTACATAAAATATAGCTTCAAATGAATGGCATTCCAACTTCTAGGGATCCTGTCTCCACTTAGGGTTGACAACCAATACGCACCTTTGCCAGCTTCAGCATCGATGAGATATGGTCCTTCCCACTTGGGAGCTAATTTACCTGCATTCAATTCTCTTGTATTTTGAAATACTTTTCTCAAAACTAAATCACCAACCTGGAATCTTCTTATTCTGACATTCTTGTTATATGATCTGGCAATCCGTTGTTGATAAGCTGCCATCCTTATCTTGGCTAAATCCCTGATCTCATCAATTGTATCTAAATCTTGGGTTAGCAACAGGTTATTTTCATCTTGAGTTAATAAGCCATACCTTGTTGTTGGGATTGTCACCTCGACTGGAATTACAGCTTTTGCTCCAAATACCAAAGAATATGGAGTCCTACCTGTGGCCCCTTTTGTAGTGGTCCTATCTGCCCAAAGTACAAGTGGTAACTCTTCAGCCCATCTTCCTTTCTTTTGATCTAGGCGCTTCTTCAAGTTGTTGACAATCAACTTGTTGCTTGACTCGGCTTGACCATTGGCTTGAGGGTGGACAGGCGTGGACATGATCAACTTGATGCCCCAGCGAGCACAAAAATCTCTGGTCTTCTTACTTATGAATTGTGACCCGTTGTCACATATAATCTCTGATGGTATACCAAACACGCTAATTATATTTTTCTTTAAAAATGAAATTACCTCCTTGTCTCTTACTTGTACATAAGCTTCTGCCTCGATCCACTTTGAGAAGTAATCGGTCATTGCCAACATGAACACTTTGCCTCCGGGGGCTTTAGGCAACTTGACTACAATATCCATGCCCCATTGCATGAAAGGCCAAGATGAGATGATAGAATGCAGAGGCTCTGCAGGTTGATGCAAGATGTTGCTGTGTCTTTGGCAGGCATCACACTTCTGTACATAGCTCATGTCATCTTGACGCATGGTTGGCCAATAATAACCGGTCTTGAGGGCCTTTAACGCTAATGCTTTTCCACCAGAATGATTTCCACATATTCCTTCGTGGATTTCTTTCAGAACCAGTTCAACTTGCTCATTATCAATACATCTTAAATAGTGCCCTGCAAAAGATCTCCTAAATAGCACATTATCTATTAAAACGAAAGTTGAAGTACGAATCTTAAAGGATCTAGCATTCTTAATATCTGGCGAAATAGTCCCAAGTTGAAGGAACTCAATTATTGGTTGGGTCCAAGAAGGTCTAGCATCTTGTGCCCCAGTAGGTTGAGTAACCGCTTGAGTTTCCTCAACTTGGTCTATTGCCGGGAACTTAACATAAATAATGGGAATATTAGTATGCAACATTGATTTGCAAGTTGAACCCAGGTTGGCTAATGCGTCCGCTTCTGTATTCTCTTCTCTAGGGACCTGTTCCAAAGAGAATGATAGGAATTTTGAAGCTAAGGCCTTAACATGTTGGAGATACAGCGTCATCTTGGAATGCTTCGCCATATAACTGCCATTAAAATGGTTAGCGAGCAATTGAGAGTCAACATATACATTTATATGCGCAATGTTTAAACTTAAAGCAGTAGTTAAACCCATGATTAAAGCTTCATACTCAGCTTCATTATTTGTTGCATTGAATTCACAAGATACAGCTTGAGGTATGATATCACCTTGAGGGGACTTCGGGACTATTCCCGATCCAATTCCTTTGGAATTTGAAGCTCCATACGTGAACGGTGTCGAGAATCTAGGAATAGTTTTACCTTGAAGTTGCTTTGTACTTCCAGTTCCACTTGGCCGCAAACTTGGGTGAAGTCTGCTACAAAATCGGCTAGAGCACGAGATTTGATGGGCATTCTTGGCTCATACGAAATGTCATACGTGCTCAACTTGACCAACCACTTGGCCAATCTGCCTGACATCTCGGGGGTTCTTAACACATTTCTTATAGGATAGTTAGTTCTAACAGTTATAGAATGTGTTTCAAAATAATGACGCAGTTTTGTAGCAGCAGTAGTTAAGGCTAAAATTAATTTTTCAAGATGAGAGTACCTCGTTTCAGCATCTAGTAAAGACTTACTTATATAGTAAACATGATGCTGTTCACCTTGGATTTCCTTCACCAATACTGCACTAACAGCATTCTCAGATACAGCTAAATATAAATAAAGGTGCTCACCATATTCGGGTTTGGCAAGTAGGGGTGATGTCCCCAAGTATTCTTTAAGTTGCTTAAAAGCTGCTTCATGTTGGTCAGTCCATTGGAAGAGTTTATTCTTCCTTAATACTTCGTAGAATAACCTGCACTTATCAGATGATTTAGATATAAATCTATTTAGTGCAGCTACTCTACCTGTTAACCTTTGGACATCTTTGATGTTCTTGGGAGATTCCAAGTTGAGAATGGCTTTGATCTGCTCGGGACTGGCTTCAATTCCTCTCTTGGTCACCATATAACCCAAGAATTTTCCTGCTTTAACACCAAAATTGCACTTGACTGGATTAAGCTTCATGTTGAAAGCTTTCAAGATGTTGAACGCCTCAGCAAGATGCTCCACATGATCCTCAATATGCTTGGACTTGACTACCATATCATCTATGTAAACTTCCATTGTCTTGCCAAGTTGATCTTTAAACATCTTGTTCATGAGCCTCTAATAAGTTGCCCCTGCATTTTTAAGACCAAATGGCATAGCAATATAACAATATATACCTTCCGGAGTCATGAATGTTGTATCCTCTTGATCTGAGGGCTCCATTTGAATTTGCTGAAAACCTGAAGACGCATCCATGAATGTTAAGATGTCGTGGCCAGCTGTCTCGTCAACTAGGGAATCAATATGAGGAAGAGGGAATGGATCTTTCGGGCAGGCCTTGTTCAAGTCTGTGAAGTCCACGCACACTCGCCACTTGTCGTTCCTCTTCTCTACCACCACAACATTGGCTAACCACCTTGGATATTGAACTTCTCTGATCATATTGGACTTCAAAAGCCTCTCAACTTCATCCTTTATGATCTGGTTCCTCTCCTGGGCAAACTTCCTTCTCTTCTGATGAACAGGACGGATGGTTGGATCAATGTTCAACTTGTGAGTAATGATGTCCTTGCTTATTCCTGTCATGTCCTCATGCTTCCACGCAAAACAACATTTCTGACTTTTCAGGAACTCGATCAACTCCTCCTCAATTTCTGATGGAAGATCTGCACCAACTTGTATTTGGGCCCCAGGGTCTGATTCATCAACAGAAATACTTTTCGTCTCATGCTCCACTGCTTCAAGAACATCCTGGGCCTTTTTCTTTAATTGCTATGCTTGACGAGGAATCGAACTTGCCTTCATATTAACCTTGTAGCACTCTTTAGAAACTTGTTGATTCCCCTTCAACTTGGCTACACCCCAAGGTGTTGGAAATTTGACACACTGGTGATAAGTTGGCCTGACGGCCTTCATGTTGTGGATCCAAGGTCTTCCCAAAATGACATTGTACGAGGAAGAGCATTCGATCACACAGAACCTTTCCATAGAATTCATACCCTCCAAATAGATAGGCAACTTGATTTCTCCGATTGTTTGTTTTATTTCACCACTGAACCCTACCAGCACGGATGAATTCTTCACAACTTCAGATAAAGGAATGCCCATATCTTCAAGAGCATGAGTGAAGATTATGTTGACTGAGCTACCGCCATCAATTAGAATTCTCTTGACCACACAATTAGCAATCTGCACCTGAACAACTAGACCATCATGATGAGGGTCCAACGTGTTGTCCTTATCTTCATCCTCAAAGGAAATAACCTGACCATCCGTGAAGTCACGACGCCTTGAGGGCAATTCTGACTGATCCTCCTTAGAACTCTTGGTATGACGCTTGGCTGCAGAGTAAGTTGTGCCACAAATATGGGACCAACTTGAAATAACATTTACTACCTTGGTGGCTAGAGGAGGTGCAACTTTCTCGGGTCTGGACTGCTCCCCTGAATCAGGCTCTTTACACTCACTTCTGACCCTCTTCTTACCCAACAAATCCTTAAGAAGACCCTTGGATAATAAATGAGCAATCTCCTTCCTCAAGGCAAAACAATTCTCAGTGGTATGCCCAAAATCCTCATGAAATTCGCACCACTTGGACTTGTCCTTCCAAGTTGTTGGCTGATCACTCTTCTTGGGCCATCTTGCTTTATCTCCAAGATTTTCCATGGCGCAAAGGATTCCTGCAATGTCCACAGAAAAGCAGTATTCAGAAATTTTAGGATAATCATTATCATCCCCTTCTTGATCATCATCTACAAAATGAACTTTAGAAGATTCAGATTTAACAGGGGGTTTGCCCCTGTTGGACTTATAGTGATGGGAATCCGATTTTACGTCGAGAGGGCTCAAATAGAGGAGTAGGGGTTCTCTAGTTGACTTCCCCATTGCGGTTTGTCATCCTCCAATCGATGAAAGGCAAGGCTCACGGTTACGATTTCTTCAAGTTGTTTCGCAGGAGTCATCACCAACTCATTATAAAATAGAGAGCTCTTCTTCAAGCCAATACGGAATGCTTCCGTAGCTGTGGACACGTCCAAGTTGGGTATAGTCACTGCCTCCTTGTTAAACCTGTGCAAATATTCTTTAAGACTTTCGTTAGGTTGTTGCACAATTCTATAAAGGTCACTAGTCAACTTGTCAAATGCCCTATTGCATGAAAATTGATTGATAAACATATTGACAAGTTGAGCATATGAAGAAATAGAGTTTAGAGGAAGTCCTGTTAGCCATTTTAAGGCTGGTCCTGACAAAGTTGAGCCAAAACCCCTGCAAAAATATGCTTCTCTAAAAATAGGGGGGATACTTATAATATCCATTGATTCCTGATACAGCAACACATGCTCTGCCAGGTCGGTGCTTCCATCATACTTCTTCATGTGAGGGACTGAAAACTTCTTTGGGATCTCCACGCTAGCCATTGCTGGGACAAAACGAGATTCGTTATAGCAAGTTGGAGAAACTTGGTGGTATGGCACATTGACTCCAGGTATGCTTCGAAGCAAATCCTTTATAGTCTGCATTTCCTTAACAAGTTGACTCTCTGCGAAAAGAGGATTATTATTAAACTGAGATGCAGAAATATCAAAAGCATTAAAGAAACTCCCTGTTTGCCCCATTGAGGGTGTAGCATAAGTGTAGCAAGATGACAACACAGGTTGGCTAGCTGGAAGGCTGAATCTTGGTTGCTCGATTGGAATGGACGTCACGATTGTGCTTTCTGCTGGCAAGGTATTGGACATAGGGATATCTCCGAAATGGCTTGGTCCTGTACCTGCACCAAACAAAGATCTGGGAAGTAAAGGTGAAAATGGAGTAGATACTTGAGTCTCACTTGCTTCCCTTTACGCAGGCTATCAATGGCATTGAATATCATAGCATTCGTATGCTCCTGACCATCCAATCGATCATTCACTTTCTTCAACATATTGGCCATGTTGGATAATATCTCCAAATTGACAGCTTCCGCATTCAAAGATGGGTTGCCTTGGGTGCCGGAAACAGGAAGCGGCCGACTCCTCTCACCTTGACTGCCGGACGGCGGATTGGCCATTTCTACGCAAATAATCAAAGTATTCCCACAGACGGCGCCAAATTGTTTTGGTCAAATTTCAACAAGTGTCTTTGATGGTAAGAAAAATGACTAAAGTGATATGAATCAGGGTACAATGATTATCAAGTTGAATAGAAATGAACACAAGGATTTTTACGAGGAAAGCCCTAGAACAACTTGTTTGCCGGCATAAAACCTCGGGAGGTTTTGGTACCTTCCTTGATCACAAGTTTACTAAAGGTTGAGATGATTACAGAGCTAAGAGCGTATGCAAGGGAGCTTAAGCTAGTGAAAAACGTGTGTGCAAAATACAGTGTTTTTACCCTTTTATACCTCAAATAACGGCTAATTTACAAGGAGAAAAATAGGCCTAGAATCTCGGATAAGAGGTTGATCTTGTTGAGACATTATCGCCATTTTGTTGATTGAGGGGATAATGATCCGTTGCTGGGTATTTGCATGGTGAGACGTCTTTGAATTGGTCTTCAATTTCTTTGACACATTCCCTGAAAAATAGGTTTAACATAACAATAGTTCAACCTGCAAATGATCAAGATGTAATAGAACAACTCAAGTTGTTAGTACCAAGATTTTAGGTGCAAGTTGTAAACAAGTTGATTAAAAATGTAGGGCCTAACACTTGTTAAATATTTCTTTGATGTGCTCTGGCATTGTTTTTTTTCCAATTAGAGTCTTTACCTATGTACTATTTTAATTTTTCTCTGGCATCAGTTACTGATGGATGTGTATTTACCCATCCAAATGATGCACTTTTAGGCTTTCTTTGTGTTCGATTCCCGAGTTTTATGTATATTTGATATGGTTTGTTAGTGTTTTGATAGTTCAGGGGCTGAAGCGCAACAATGCTGAAATTACGAGCTCAAGGACTAAACTGGCATTTGGAAGCTTTTGGACCAAATGGGAAATATTGGAAAATTCAGGGACTGAACTGGGAATATGGAATTTTCGGACGAATTTAATATATAAAAATTCCTGGGATAAAATGAAAAATAAAAGTCCAAAGAGCGAAGCGCAGAAGAAGTCATTAAAGTGGTCAAAGTGCGGTTGCAAAAGTGCGAGACGAACCGAATATTATTGGTACTAAATCAAGTCAAGGCAGGTAGGATTGTGGCCGGCCATTTGGACCAAAGGGAATGTTGATGGCCGAGCTTTGCAAGGCATTTGGGGCCAAGGGTAATAATTTGGGCCAAGCAAAGGCCAGGAGGAAATTGAAGCTGGGCGTCCGCGCTACTGCAGAAGGGCGGCCGCGCTAATGCAAGGAATTCTCGGCCAATCTCTCGGCCAACAAGGGCGGACGCGCAAGGCACGTGGGCGGCCGCGCTACGTCGGATTTCCAGCATGATGTTCACGTATTAAACAGGGGCAGAATCGTCATTTCTCACCTAATCCTTGGTCTGTGCCCTATTTTCCTATTTAAATCACAGCAGCCATGTTAGTACGGATCACATATATTATATCAAGAACAGATCATAGAATTGGAGTTTTTATTATTTTTCTTTTCTTTTGACAATTCTTGAAGAGAAGATTTATTCCGATTTCAGGTTTTTATCTTTTTAAATTATGAGTAGCTAATTTATTAAATTTGTAGATTGGTCGAACCTTTACCGGATTTTTATGCAATTAATATTTTAATTCTTTCTATTTAATTCCTTCTAGTTCATCAATAGATCTTAATTTATTGTTCTTAGATTTGAGACGTATGTTAAGATACGAACTCGTCTTTGAATATTTGGGGTATCGAATTAGCCATTAATTTGGGATTTTGATTCATAGACAACTATTGATTGAATAGCTTTAATTGAGGCCGTAATAGAAATCGATTAAAGTTAGGTTTTCATATTCTTGTGTTCTTAATGTATTCTTGGCCTATTGTGGAACCGTAATAGACACTACAATATTAAAAGAGTATTTAGGATTGTAATCCGGCCACCTAACCGTGTCGATCCTAACTAAAGTGAATGAACCCTAGAAGTTGAGTTAATGTTTTATAAGTAAAATTTTGCATAGAATGATGGTGAAGTGAAACCCAATCTACGAATCTCTGCTCATAATCTGTTTTCTTGTTTAGTTAGTTTTCGTTATTTAATTTATGCTCTTAGTTTTTAAATCAAATCAATATAAACTTTGGTTACAAAAATTCACTGCTTGTACTTTACTTGTTTACCAACGAGTCTCTGTGGATTCGACCCCTGCATTTGCATACTGCTACACCGGTAGTGAGTACACTTGCTCGGTTTTTATTACAAGAGGGAGTTTTCCTCCATCAAGTTTTTGGCGCCGTTGCCGGGGACTTGTTGCAAGTAAACAAGTAGGTTAGGTAGTGAATGCAAGGTCGTCGTTCTTTGAAGCCTACATTGGTGCCATTGGACGACAACATAAATAGACTTGAGGAAGAATTTGAGGGCGATCCCCTCTTTAATCCCCTCTTTTCAGATTCGGACATCGAATCAGAACCCTCCACCACCGAGGTAGAGGAAGAGAAAGCCGAGATGGCAGTACCACCGGCGCAGACTATGAATGATTTCCTTAGACCTAGGGTAGACACATCTACCTCTTGCATAGTGCTGTCCGATGCAGCCAAAAATTTAGAGGTCAAAGGACAATACTTTGCCATGTTGCCAAGCTTTCACGGATTGCCTGGTGAGGATGCACTTACGTTCCTTAAAGAATATATTATTGTTGTTGCTCAATTTTTGTTAAGACAGGGAGTATCGAGGAGCAAATTAGGTGAAGTGTTTTCCTTACACTCTTAAGGGAGTGGCTAAAACATGGTTGCCGATGCTTGCACCGAGCAAAGATTAGTACTTGGGTAGAATTGCAAGATGTGTTCCTTAAAAGATATTACCCACATCATCTGTTGGCTAGCTTTAGACGTAAATTGATGACATTTTCCCAAGATGTGGGGAGCCCTTTCATGAGGCATGGGAAAGATTTAATACGATGATAATGCAATGTCCCCATCATAATTTCACACTACCCTCACTGAACCAAGCCTTCTATGATGGCTTGAATGACAATGGTCAATCAATGGTTGACAATCTTCTTTGGAGGCTCAATTGGAGCCAAGACCGGATGAGACCAAGGCTTTATTTGAGATGTTGAGTGCTAATTCTCAACAAAAGAGTTCGAGGGGTAGGACAAGGGGGTATTAGATTTGGCGCTACGATAATCTTTCTAAGCAAATTGCAGATCTTGAGTAGTAAATTTGATAAATTGATGCTGTGCACTTCGTTGGTGCCAATGTTATTACCGATTATTGTACAAATTGTGGTTTATCATCTCATGTGACTAATATGTGTCCAAGTGCAGCAAATTTCTTGTATAATCCTGAACAGGCACATGCTTTCAATGGATATGCACCAAGGCCACCACCCCAAGGCAACCAATATGGCAACTACAATCCATGGGGTGGCTATCATAATCAGCAAGTGAAACCTCTTCATGTGCCACCACTGGACAACATGATAAAGAGCCTTGGGAGTCCGGGCGCATCCAGCGATTAAGGATGGAGATGCAAAGAAAGTAATAGAAATACGAATCTTGCTTTTGAAAAGATGGGCACACAAGTAGAGCAACTTGTGAAGGTTGCCCAAGAGTTGATGAAAGAGAAGAACTCACTGAGCAAGCAAAGTCAATCACAACGAGTGTGGGATGAAAGTGAGGAAATTGAGGAGGTATTTCTTTCTTCCCTTGATAATTTTGAATGTGATAATAGTGATAATGTTAGTGAGGAAGAGGATGAGATGGGGGAGGTTCAATATGTATTTTCTGCATTAAATTTAGAAACCCCTCTCCCCAATGTTGTGAAAACCACACCCCAGAGAGGTGTGGAGTTTGAAAAGATTAAACATGTTCAAAAAGACCCCGGGTGTTTCACTATCCCAATTTCTTTAGGGGGTCAAAATTTTAAAGGTTTATTGGATCTTGGGGCAAGTGTCAATGTGATGCCCTTTCATGTTTTTAGAAGTTTGGGGGTATGTGAGTTGAAACCACCCATGAGAGACTTGCAATTGGCGGATCTCTCAATCAAAAGACCTTTAGGGGTTATTGAAGGGGTGTTGGTTAAAATTGATAAAATCGTTATCCCTATTGACTTTTATGTGATGTGTATGGAGGGATCAAGTGAGGAACAACTGAAAACTCCCATTCTACTTGGGAGGCCATTTATGTTTGACACTAAGGCCACCATTGATGTGTGTCAAGGGGTGGTGTCATTGAGAGCTATGGGGGAGGAATGTAAGTTTTTTATGCTTAAAAATGATAAGAAACCCTCCCCCGAAGATGGTTTTGTAGGAGCCATAAATGATGTACCAATGGTCATATATGATGTGAATGGATGTGAGAAAAGTGGGGATAATGCGGACGTTTGTCCCGTGGCTAGTAACATTAAGGCCGATCAATACTCTAGGAGTAACGGGTCGTATCACTCCCCACACGACTCCCATAAAGAGTCGATTCCATCACATCTACCACAAGGGCCTTCAAAACATAAAGTTAGTGAGGAGAGTTATAGTGATTTATCTGATTCTATATTTGCTACTATTTTTGTGCATGATAACTCTCTTGATCTTGGTTGTGAGAATGGTGTTCTGCAGGTTGCAGAAAAGGTTGAGTTTGGGGGTGGAAACCCCAATAAAAAGAAAAGAAAAAGGGGTAAGCACAAGCGTAAAGTTTCAAAAATAAATGTGGCTTTACCCCTACTTGTTGACAATGGAGTGCTGAAATGGAAAGAGAAGGGCGTTTGTGCCCGTGAGGAAAGGAGATGGTCCAAAGGCCGCAAAGCAAAGGCCAAGTAAGCTTGGGACCATAGTCGGGCTAACGACTTTAAACAAATGCGTTTGCTTGGGAGGCAACCCAATGAGGTATGTTTTATTTGTTTTGTTAATTATTGTTTAGTAGTGTCTTGCTATCTTTCGAACTTAAGGCACGCTTTTGTTCTCTTTGCTATGAGGACATAGCATGTTTTGAGTTTGGGGGTGGGCAACTCTCCGAGTTTGTGGGTTTATAGGGGAGTGTATATAGTGTCACCCTCTAAAAAAATAGAAAAAATTAAAAATTTTGTTCTTTTCATAGTTGAGATGTTGGCCAAAGTCTGTGATGATTAGAGTGTGCTTTATTTTTAAAATCACATGTGCTATTATTAGTGTGGTGATTGGGATTGCATTGAAACGTTTAAATTATGATTGCACCACCTCTCACTTCCATATCATTTTCTTGGTCATTGTCATCAACTTAGGTGCCCTTTATGGGATCACTTTGTGTATTCTCGGGGTCCCTAGAACATGTTTGCATGATTGTCAATAACACGTCAATAGGTTACTTGATATATATGGCTATTCTTTGAATCCCTTTTTGTGAGCCTTAAACTTTCTAGTCACTTATATAAAAATTTCCGCTAGAACCCCTTTTGAGCTTGAAAAAGAATGGAATCTCTCACAAAGTGGGAGGTTTTCTTAGACCGCCATTCGCCTTCATTTGTACCCTCATTGTCCTACCCTTTTAACCTATACACAAATTTAATTTTTTCCACCTTTTCAAGAAAGTGAAACTAGGGAATGAATTGGAAATTGTGGGGGAAGTTTGGAAAATCAAGGGTGGGGTGGAAAGTGGTCACGAAAATAAAGAAAAGGGTCATGTTATGTAATGAAAAGAGGGGCTTGATAAAAAAAAAAAAAAAAAAAAAAAAAAATATTGAATGCACATTCTTCGTGATGTAATTGTGCAAAGCAAAAAGAAAAAAAAAAAGCAAAATAAAAAAAAAATAAAAAAGAAAAAGAAAAAAAAATAAAAAATAAAAAAAAATCGAGCCCTCTTTAATGTTCAAGTGAAAATTATGTTTCAAGGTGACCAAAGAAAGTAATGAAATGTGCTCAACCCCATGTCGATGTATGAAAAAGTTTTAGTTTGTGGGTTGGCACATTGGGAAGTACTTAGGGTGAGTGGAGAAATTATCATCAAAGTGGGGATGTATTGTTACAAGAAGACTTTCTAGTATCACTTTCTTATGTTCGTATGTCCTTACCTTCTTTTGTAACCGTGAACCGAGCCATGCGATCTTTCGCACCATAACACTTTAAGCCATATTATTCTTTCAATATCGAGTAACCGGGTTGACAATCGTGTAAATATGCATATGAGTGTCCTTTTTGGGTTGTACTGTCTATGACATATTGGTTTAGAGCATCACTTAGTGAATCCATAAACAATCTTAGGGTGTTGGCAGTGACCTCCCATAATTCATTCATCATTCAGGCCGCGGTGGAAAATTGTGAGTTTTATGCTTCAATGTGATTGTAATCCCATTACTGTGGTGGTACTTGTTGATTATGTGTGTTGGTGAGAATCTGAGACTTGTATGGCCAATGAATCATCTGTGATAGAACATTCCAAAAATAATTATTTTGTTTTTGTATTTTATTATTAGTATTTAGAGTAGTTTTATTTTACTTCTTTTAGTTTAGTTTTACTCGGGACGAGCAAAAGGTTAGTTTGTGGGTGTTTGATGGATGTGTATTTACCCATCCAAATGATGCACTTTTAGGCTTTCTTTGTGTTCGATTCCCGAGTTTTATGTATATTTGATATGGTTTGTTAGTGTTTTGATAGTTCAGGGGCTGAAGCGCAACAATGCTGAAATTACGAGCTCAAGGACTAAACTGGCATTTGGAAGCTTTTGGACCAAATGGGAAATATTGGAAAATTCAGGGACTGAACTGGGAATATGGAATTTTCGGACGAATTTAATATATAAAAATTCCTGGGATAAAATGAAAAATAAAAGTCCAAAGAGCGAAGCGCAGAAGAAGTCATTAAAGTGGTCAAAGTGCGGTTGCAAAAGTGCGAGACGAACCGAATATTATTGGTACTAAATCAAGTCAAGGCAGGTAGGATTGTGGCCGGCCATTTGGACCAAAGGGAATGTTGATGGCCGAGCTTTGCAAGGCATTTGGGGCCAAGGGTAATAATTTGGGCCAAGCAAAGGCCAGGAGGAAATTGAAGCTGGGCGTCCGCGCTACTTCAGAAGGGCGGCCGCGCTAATGCAAGGAATTCTCGGCCAATCTCTCGGCCAACAAGGGCGGACGCGCAAGGCACGTGGGCGGCCGCGCTACGTCGGATTTCCAGCATGATGTTCACGTATTAAACAGGGGCAGAATCGTCATTTCTCACCTAATCCTTGGTCTGTGCCCTATTTTCCTATTTAAATCACAGCAGCCATGTTAGTACGGATCACATATATTATATCAAGAACAGATCATAGAATTGGAGTTTTTATTATTTTTCTTTTCTTTTGACAATTCTTGAAGAGAAGATTTATTCCGATTTCAGGTTTTTATCTTTTTAAATTATGAGTAGCTAATTTATTAAATTTGTAGATTGGTCGAACCTTTACCGGATTTTTATGCAATTAATATTTTAATTCTTTCTATTTAATTCCTTCTAGTTCATCAATAGATCTTAATTTATTGTTCTTAGATTTGAGACGTATGTTAAGATACGAACTCGTCTTTGAATATTTGGGGTATCGAATTAGCCATTAATTTGGGATTTTGATTCATAGACAACTATTGATTGAATAGCTTTAATTGAGGCCGTAATAGAAATCGATTAAAGTTAGGTTTTCATATTCTTGTGTTCTTAATGTATTCTTGGCCTATTGTGGAACCGTAATAGACACTACAATATTAAAAGAGTATTTAGGATTGTAATCCGGCCACCTAACCGTGTCGATCCTAACTAAAGTGAATGAACCCTAGAAGTTGAGTTAATGTTTTATAAGTAAAATTTTGCATAGAATGATGGTGAAGTGAAACCCAATCTACGAATCTCTGCTCATAATCTGTTTTCTTGTTTAGTTAGTTTTCGTTATTTAATTTATGCTCTTAGTTTTTAAATCAAATCAATATAAACTTTGGTTACAAAAATTCACTGCTTGTACTTTACTTGTTTACCAACGAGTCTCTGTGGATTCGACCCCTGCATTTGCATACTGCTACACCGGTAGTGAGTACACTTGCTCGGTTTTTATTACAAGAGGGAGTTTTCCTCCATCAGTTACTCTCTTATTTTCCTATCAATGTCTTTCATTTAGCCTGAACTTAATGAATACACAGAGCGTGGTTTCAAAACAAATAAAATGAACACATAGAGTGTATTTTTCTATTTCTTAAAAGGGTTGCAGCTTTTTTGTTAAGTAATGGATTTTTGTTCTCTTGTTCATGTGCCTTGTATATGCTCGAAGGGTGGATTCCTGATCAAATATAAACCATCGTATAATACATATCTTTTATTGGTGAACCAATTTGATCTTTTGATTTATTTCTGACACAGAGACAACCAGAGATTCACTTATTTGCTGCTAGATTTAAAGAGCACAGTGGGGATATTGCTGGAGCTCGTTCTTCATATCAGCTTGTGCATGAAATTTCTCCTGGTCTTATAGATGTAACACGAGGTTGTATTGTATTCTTTATAATTTTTTCAAAGTCTCTTTAAAAACTAAAGTAATTAATGCTATAATTGTTTGTTTGCAGGTGATGGATCACGTCTCTTGTAATACATTCGCTATGGAAGAAGACCATTATCTCATCACGCTTTTGTTTGAACAATTGAATATTTAGCTTTTGGTGTTATGATGTCAAGGCTTGATGTATACCTTGCTTAAATTTTTGAATTATTACTTTCTGAATGATGTAATTTATACTTATTTTCTTTGATGACAATGAAAAAAATCTTTTATATACTTTGTTGCAGTTAGTCAAAATTATGTAGGAATGAGGCATTAAATATGCTTGAGATTTGTATTTATTTGTAGTGAATTTCCAGCAGCAATCATATCCGTCAGTTCATTAATACTGTGCAAAACTGGCGAAAATGTGTGGCACTTTTCAAAATGCCGGAAAATTAAGGCACTTTTTTAACTGCCGAAAATTTGAGGCACTTACAAAACTGCCGGAAAATTGTGGCACTTTCATAAGTGCCGGATAATTGTGGCACTTTCATAAGTGCCGGAAAATTGCGGCAATCAAAAAAGTGACGGAAAATTGTGGCATTTAAAAAAGTGCCGGAAATTATGGCATTTCTGAAAGTGCCGAAAATTGTGGCACTTTTCAAAGTGCCGAAAATTGTGGCACTTTTCAAAGTGCCGAAAAATTGTGGCACTTTTGAGTGTCGGGAAGTATTGCCGACGCGACTTATTATGGCACTTATAAAAGTGCCGAAAAATGTGTCGAAAATAGCTTTTATGGCACTTTTTTCTGATTTGTGGCACTTAAAAAAGTGCCAGAAAAACCTGTTTTTGTTATAGTGAAAGAAAAAACCTAAACGAATTAAGTGGGAGTGAAAAAAGAATGGGACGTAGGGAGAAATAGTGGATAGCCACTTCCTTGCAGCGGTCAAATGCACTTGAGGAGGGAACAAATGTACGTATAAATTAAATACAGTCTTTAGTGCAGTTTTATCGTATGATAAAAGAAATATTCAAACACGTAAAATTAATTATTTTTTTTTAATATAAAATATTGTCAAGTTAACCGTGAAACTTATGCCAAAATCTCACAAAAAACGCGTTTTTTTCAAGCTTAGAAAAAAACGTGTTTTTAGAAGACGTCGACTCTTCCCCTCGCTTGCGGCGCCCAACTTCTTTCTCCCATTCCGCCACCCCAAGTTCTTCTTCGAATCCACGTCCCACTCTGAATTTGATTCAAGACTTTTCAATTTGAATCATTTTTGTTGATCAATTTTCAGATCTGAAGATTGAAAATTCAATTCAACCCATTTTTTGTGTTAATTATATGCAAGCATAAACTCCAGATCAGGGAATCGATATAAGCAATTAAAATTAATCAAAAACAACTGAAATGATTAGCAAATAGCAAAAACTGGAGGCAGAATCGGGTCGGTCATCGAACTGATCAACGATGATTATTCTTCAGTTCAGTAATAATAAACGAACATCTAAGCTAGGGTTCCATGCCGATTCAAAGTAAATAATGAATGAAACATATGTCGTTGATTGTACATAAAAAATGAAAAGAAATTTACCAGTTCAAACTCATATGATGTACTCCCTCTGTCCCATAATATTAAAAAGCTATTGTCTAAATAATTGCCAGGGTTATGATAAAAATGTACCAGTGCACGTCTAAAAAAGTGTTAGTTAAAAGCTCTCTTTGTCCAGAAACTCAGTGCCAGTGCATGTGTAACAAAGTGCCAGTGCTAGTGTAAAAAAGTGCCAGTGTTAGTGTAATAAAGTGTCAGTGTTAGTGTAGTGTAATAAAGTGTCAGTGTTAGTGTATCAAAGTGCCAGTGTTAGTGTAAAACAAGTGCCAGTGTTAGTTTAACAAAGTGCCAGTGTTAGTGTAACAAAGTGCCAGTGTTAGTGTAACCAAGTGCCAGTGTTAGGTTATAAACAGACACTTAATATACATGCACTGGCACTTTTTACACTGGCACTTTGTTAAGCTGGCACTGGCACTTTTTACACTGGCACTTTGTTACACATGCACTGGCACTTTGTTTACACTGGCACTTTGTTACACATGTACTGGCACTTTTTTACACTGACACTTTGTTACACATGCACTGGCACTTTATCACACTGACATTTTATTAAACTGACACTGGCACAAACGGAAAAAACAAAACACGTTTTTCCTAAGTGACAGGAAAAACTAGTTTTTTATAAGACCAACTCGAAACTTATTATCAAACTTAATATCGGTTGGAGGAGTATCTCCTATTATAGTCCAACAAGTTCAAGCAAATATAGGTGTTAAGCTGGCTAAAACTTCTCGGGACTAAAACCTCTTGGGTTTGCTACTAATGGGTTACTTGATTTTATCTGCATTCAATGTTGCTCTTATATGTTTAAGCAGCAACACATCATATATATTTTTCCTTTGCGAACACAAATACCTAATAAACCAAAGATTATATGTAACGGGTACGTCAACGAAAATCGCTACATTCAGGTAACATCAACTCTTAATATTATGTTTCACGAAATTGATTGTATATTTATATGTTTAATTGTATTCATTATTGAAGCGTTGATATCATGTAAATTCATTTGAAGTAAAGATGTCCATTACTACATGTAGCCTACAAATGACATTCAAGTCGTTATTTATGTGAAGCAGGATGGCTACAATACTATAGCGGGAGGATTGTAGAGAATCGTTGTAATTTTGAATGTTATTGTACAAACAATATATTATTTTGTTACTATGTCGTTGGTAATATGTTATTTGAATGTTAGTTTTAGATTTATGTATTGGAATAATTTGATATTTTGGTTTATTTGGATTAATTGTTATTTGACTTGCCTAGCCATCAACTTGAATGGACATCCTCATTTCTTTGTTCCACTATCTCTATTTTTCTTAGATTTCTTTCCCTTACGTTTTCAACATGATTTTGAACCGCTCCTTTAGACATTTGGGAGACTTTCTTTGACTTGGGATAAATGCCTCTACGTTAACAAGTTAAAGTCATTCGAGGTTTCGTATTACGACACCCGTTGTCAGACTTACCAATCACAATAACAAAACCATTCTCCATTCATTTAGCACGCACCCATTCACATAATCTCTCCTGAGAAATAAAGTACAATGACATTGTGAACACATGCGTGAAGTCTGGATTCACATCTTCAAATTCAACAATTTCATGATCGTTTGAATATGCGTTTGTATACTGCAAATAGTTTTTCAAATAAAAAGTTACCTTACATGCGTACTATTCGAAAAAAAGTGGGGGAATAATTTCAAAAGTGCAACACTGTCTGAACATTGTTCAAATGTTTGGAATTTTGATTGAACATCATTCCAATGTTTAGCAGGCACCGACCGGACTATGGAAGATTGTTCGGTCAACAGTTACCAAACAATACAAATATGTTCGGCAACTACTGGCCAAACCGTAGGCACGATGATTTTTTTTTTAGACAAAGCATAAACCGCTGTTGTGTTAAAAGTACTTACAATTAAGCCTTGATCATCATGTGTTGTTACATCCATACTTGATATTTAATGCAATATAGTAAACTTGAATAGAGAATTTTGTAAAAGGAACAAGAGAGATTTTTGTTTTTTTTTGTTTTTTTACCGACTATGGAGTAGAAGGGGCCGTAAAAGAAAAGGTAAGTTTTTAGGGTTTAGTGGGGGTGAAAATTTAATGAATTTTGCGAGTGAATTTAGTAGATTGGTAAGTAAATAAAAAAATCAATTTCGGGTGTACAACATCGTAGTGAAGGCTAATAGAGTCATTTCTTATTTGTTTGTTTGATTGTTTTTTATTATTCATTTTAAGTTAACTTAAAAATAAAAGTATTTATTCATAACAAAATAAAATTTAGCAATTCATAACAATTAAATATTGTAGAGTATCACTCTTTATTCTTTAAACAGAAACATTGCAATGAATATATATATTGAAACAATTGCTCAAAAGCCCTTCATTCAAACATTTATTTCTAAAGAGGACATAAATGTTAATTTATTCCTCTAAGGTTTATGGGACAAATATACCTCTTGAACCCCCATTTCATGCGCGATCTAGGCTGTACACACGTGTTCAGTCAGAAAATGGCAGCCCGTTCTAATATGCAATTATCAAAGTTAAAAACTTTGATAGCCAATTATTAGAGGGATTTGGGGGGGGGGGAATAAAAAAAAAGTGCTCTGAAAATATTTGACCAATTTAAGCTCTGAAACATAACTTTTTGTCAATCAAGTTTAAAATTACCGAAAACCAAACTAGATCACAAAATCACCAAATTCAAACAATATATTCCAAAATTCAAACCAATATTTGTTATTTTGCCTATCAAGAGTCCTTATATTGTTTTCTATAAAGCAAATCAATATAAAATGTCTAATTAACCAAGTAGTGGGCCAATAATAACTCCAATTTGAGATGTTTTTTAACAATCCGAGTCCTGTCAGTTCTTGGTGTTGGCAAATAGGCATGTTGTACTTCAAGGTCAACTTTTTGAGCCATCCCCAATATCCTCGGCGTGCACATTGCAAAAACGAGCACATATTTAATAGAATGGGCAATCTACTTGGGAAATTGGAATACCTAATTGCTTGGATTTCTCCGATTCTTTTTTGCTTCAAAACAACTAGCGAGGGAATGAGGATTCAATTTATGCAACTTATTGGTGAGAGAGAGAAGAGAGAGAGTCCTAGATATGGTGGTGGATAATGAAGTTGATATACTGCTACGGTGGAATTAGGAAATAATTGTACATAGGATCTAAAAATGGTCGATATGATGAAAACACCAGAGCGGGGGGATTTAACGGAGAAGATGGAGGCACCAGGGTATAAGGATCGTCGTTGGTGGGGTGAACGGCGGCGGTGGGATGGGGTCTGGTCTCCAGTCTGTGTGCGTCTAAAGATGGAGATAAAGCGTCTAGGAAGAGAGAAAATGAAAAAATGAAAAAAGCATAGACGTTTTTCTATTCAATTTGAATAATATGGTAATTTATGGTTTTCATTATTTCATTAAAAAATAGGGACCTAATGGAAATAGAGTTCCCACACATGACTCCATGAAAATAAAGTAAATTTTATGTTCTCATAAAGAATATTGTTTTATTGAAGGACTTTTGAAAAATAAATCTTTGTTTTTATCTATATATATAGAGGCTTTGACCAAATAGTTCCCCATCCAAATAAAAACTACCTTTAAGGACTAATATTATCAAAACCCCAAAAAAAGTCCCTAAATATTTTCTGAACCAAATTGCCTTTGCACCCACCCACTCACACGCCCACTGCTCACACCGTCACACGCACACTTTTCTCTCTCTCTCTCTCTCTCTCTCTTCTTTTCTTTTTTTACGTTTTCTTCCTCTCTTTTTTTCTTTTCCTTTTTTTTTACTTTACTTTTCTCTCTCTCTTCCTTTTTTTCTCTTAAATTTTTAAAATGCAATATCTCAAAATTTAAAAGTCGAAAAAATAATCCGAAACCACTGTTTTAATCACATCGCCAAGACGAATCAAACAAGTTTACTCATCATATATTTCAAAATTTATAAATAAAATATTTTTTTCACTTGTAAAAATCTAAGAAAATCATTTCTCAATTGTTCACACATGAGTATAACTGTATAATAGTTTTCACATTTATAAACTGAGAAGTCTATTTCACAGTTTTGATGAAAATAACTGTATAAATAAATGTGAAACTGACCTCACAATCATAATTGAGAAATTGACCTCACAGTTGTGCACAGACAATCATCAACAACTAATAAATAACGGATAAACCACATATACTAAGTAGTAAAATAACTGTGAAATTGACCTCACAGTTCTCATTTTAGAAAAGTCAAAAACCAAACCATTTCACGTTCATAAATAAATGTGAAACTGACCTCACAGTTTTAGAATTGTGAAAAACATTTCACACTTATTCACATCACAATCAACAACTGTAAAATAGACCTCACAGTTGTTCTATGAACGAATGATATAAAAACAGTGAATTCTATCACACGGTTATGCAAAATAACTGAGAAAGTGACCTCAACAATCATAACTGAGAAATTGACCTCACAGTTATGAAACCGAACTCTAAGTCTAGGACTGTGAAACACATTTAACAGTTTATTCCATCACAATCAACACCTGTGAAATAGGTCCTACAGTTGTTCTACAAAAGAATGACATAAAAACAGAGAAATCTATCACCATTGTTGCAGGCTTAAGTGCCAGATCAGCGGACACCCAAGGAAATTATCACCACTGCTGATGCTCTTAATCTTCTTTGGTCAATATTCATCTTTTCTGTCAAATCTTTTTGTGTTGGGTTTTCAATAATAAGTTTAAGTTTAAACAACAATTTGTGTATTAGAATCAGATACAGACTTGCAGGGGACGTTATTGTTGCTCTTTTGAGGATCCATAAAAGTTAGATAAAGAGGAAGAAGATTAAAATCTAGAATTATAAGAAAATTTAAGGGTTTTTTATCTGTTCGATCAAAGGCGACCAAACAATATTATCATATTCGATTATAAGTCAGTGGCCAAAACATTACTCATTGTTTGGTCATTCTTGGTCGAACATATTAATTTTGTTCGGTCGCTGAAACTTTATTCATTGTTTGTAACTTTTAGTCAAACATTGCAATTTTGTTCGATCGACAGTTAACAAACAAGGTGACATTGTTTGTTTACTATCAATCGAACACCGGCAATTTCACTCACTAAGATTTATAAACCCAGAAAATTCAATTAAAATGACAATCATCTCTCTGTTTAGATTTCTCATTATGAATTACCCAAAAATTCAACATTGACAACAAGAAATTTGACTTTGTGGACAAGAAATATAGGTTGAAAAAGCAGTATAAGTAATATTCAGCGGCGCAGCTTAGGAAGAAGGCCGAAAAAATATATGAAAATCCTCATTATTTATGCAATATAATGTTATACGGTCATTTGAATCGATGGAATTTTTTGTAATAATTATCATGCAAAGGTTTTCAGTAATGTGGTGGGTATAAATAACAATTCTCTAATAATTTTCCTTTTATTGAATTGGAATAGGCTATTTGCATTAATTTTTGAAGTACACATACAAATTATCTTTCTATTTTTATTGGAGGCTTTGACCAATAAATCCCTCAGATAAATGAAAACGACCAATAAAACCAGACATTTTCAAAACATACCAATAAGTCCCTATAATTTCACTGGACCATAATGCCCCTCGGCCACACTCACGCACCCACCCACGCAACACTTTCCTCCCATGCCCAGTCAGCACTTCTCTCTCTCTCTCTCTCTCTCTCTCTCTCTCTCTCTCTCTCTCTCTCTCTTTTTATGTTTTCTTCTTATCTACTTTCTTTCTCTCTCTTTTTTCTCTCTCTTCCTTCTTTTTCTCTTAAATTTTTAAAATGCAATATCTCAAAATCTAAAAGTCGAAAAAATAATCCGAAACCACTGTTTTAATCGCATCGCCAAGACGAATCAAACAAGTTTACTCATCATATATTTCAAAATTTATAAATAAAATAAAATTATTTTTCACTTGTAAAAATCTGAGAAAATCATTTATCATTTGTTCACATATGAGTATAACTGTATAATGGTTTTCACATTTATAAACTGAGAATTCTATTTCACAGTTTAGATGTAAATAACTGTATAATGGTTTTCACATTTATAAACTGAGAATTATATTTCACAGTGTCAATGTAAATAACTGTATAATGACTTTCATATTTATAAACTGAGAATTCTATTTCACAGTTATATAAAAATGTTTGATGCAAATAACTGTATAATGGTTTTCACAGTTTATCACAAGCTTCTTCAAACTTCAACATGTCAGGGAATATCTCTGACTCTTTTGATGGATTACCCAAGTAAGTGTGAGCTGGATTTGCCTTGTAGAAGTGATCCACCCACTGAACCACCATACCCAGGTGTTGATTATTCAACAACATAATCTTGACAGGAAGATATTCCACACGAATAGTAGCAAGCTCCTGCACATTCATCATAAAGCTTCCATCACCATCAATATCCACAACAATTGCATCAAGTCTAGCAACAGCAGCTCCAATAGCAGCAGGAAGTCCAAAACCTATAGCCCCAAGTCCACCGGAAGTCAGCCACTGTCTAGTTAATGTTGGGCAGCCCACATCTGATGTTGCCCTACCCCAGTACTGATAATTGCTTTCCCATTGGTCAACTCATCAAGAACCTGAATTGCATATTGAGGAGGAATAGCTTCTCCAAAAGTCTTAAATCCCAACGGACAATTAATTTTATGTTCCTTCAATTCCTCCCTCCACGAAAAACTTCTGCAAATCTCCTTGACCACGGAATGTTGAGAAACTGGAATCATGTGTAATGCTTCAAAACATTTTGAGATAGAGATTTCATCGGTTGTTTTCGATCGGACCGACTGTGTTAATGCCGTCTTTTCGCATAGAGAGAGAAAGACATTTGCGCATAGAGAGAGAAAGACATTGATTAGGGGCAGTTTTGGCCATCTAAATTGTTATAAATAGAGTTAGGAACTCTACGGTCGTTTTGATTTCAACTATTGGATCCTAAGGTAGATTTCGAAATGTACTGTTTTTATTTGTAAATTCCACCCTATCATAAGGTCTTATTGGTAAAAATCCCTTTTTATATTTTGTTGTTAGTATATGAATGAACTTTTTGGTCAATAATTTTAAATTATTTTTATAAACATCTAAATATTGATATTGTTAATAATATTTATAATCGTGAAAATAAGAAAGACAATGCAATTTTCCTGAAAGAATGGAAAATATGAAATTTCAAAATATATGGTGACATTTCTTTTAGATAATTTGAATGTATTTTAAAATATGTGATAATATTTTTGTAAATGACTTAAACTTGTTTTAAAACATGTGGTGAGATTTTAAAAAACTAATGATACACCTGTGCGTTAAACGCACAAACAAAAAAATATCTAAAATAAAAGTTAAGATTTTAAGCAATTATCTACTAAAAAATTATAGACGTAGATAAAAATAATAATATTTAAGATAATAATTTTTAATAAATTGACGATAATGTAATGAATTAACATTACAAATTTGGAAAATTTCCTAGATAAAATTGCATAAAAAAATTATATAAAGATCTGATAATGTTTATTTTGGTAGGATAAAAAAATAAAAGAGCACGATAGAATAAATATGACTTCTTTTAAGTAGAAGAAATATGACTTCAAAAAAAAAAAAAACCTAAAAACCATATCTATACTATATACTCCCTCCGTTCCAAATTACATGCAGTTCTAAAATAGATTTTTTGTCTCAAAATAATTGCAATTTTACAATTTTTCATAAAATTTTGACACACTTTGCCTAGATTGCCTTTATTTATGATTAGGTAATTGTAATTATAAATGCAATTAATTGCCTAGGCTCTTGAAATATTCAATGATAATTTAGTATATTTGGTATGTATTAATTGTTTTTCTTAATTTGTGTGAAAAATGTTAAAATTACAAGTATTTTGGAACGGAGTGAGTCTACTCGTATAAAAAGAGGGTTGCATAATAGGAGAGAGAAACGTGGAGAGTCGATAAACTATCCGCTTTGTTAAAGTTATTTATTACTATTGCCATCGTCCCAAAATAAATTATTCCCTCCATCCTGGTTTAAGTTTTTTAGTTCAATTTGGCACTGGGATTAAGAAAAAATAAATATTGTTAGCATAAAAATTAAAATAGGAAAGAGAAAGTGGGTATGGAGTTTTTTTGTGAGAACGAGAAGTGTGTCCCATTGTGCATTTAAGGTAATAAACAATTAAAAACATTAAACTGGGACAAATTAAAAAGAAAAGTAGGAACCTTAAATCGGGACGAAGGGAATACCTTTTTTTGTTCTAAAGTGAATGACCTTTTTTTCTATAATGCGTTCATAAATGATTTTTGTCATTTTTTTGTCATATTTTATTTTATACTTGCATAATGTATTTTTTCAAAATAAAATATTACTTAAACTTAAAATGATTAAAAAAAAACCTTTAATTGAAAAGTTGTCATTTTATGTAACATATAGAGGACTGAAAACATATATTGTAGTAAGAACACATTTCTTTAATAAAATAGTAGTATTAAAAACTAGGTTAGTTGGTAGTTAGTGTTAATAATTAGAGCCTATTAGCTTACAATCACTACTTGTATTATTAGAGTCTTGCAGTTTGAACACGTCAATAACATTAAAAACAAAAACAATTGTCTATGATCATCTATGGTTTGGAGAAAAAAATTAGTACTAGATTGCACTTGTGCTTTTATATATATAGATAAGTAAAACTTATTAAAATACACGTGAATACATTAACAATACCACTAACACTTTTTAACACAAATTGCATTATTTAAACACAAAAGCTGACAATTTTTAATTTACCATTGACACTCATTAACACACACTAGCTGTACACCCGTGCGATGCACGGCGAAATTACGAAAAAAAATCTTAGGTATGAATAGAGATATTTAAAGAAATTCCACACAAACATTATAACAAATATGACATATTTACAGTAAAAAGTAATTATGCATTACGTTAAAATATTCAGGGAAGTAAAATTAAATATTATTAAATACTTTTTTGAAAACCACGTTCGTATTACAACTATCAGAAGACGATGGACAATCTTCATTAAATATCAATACTTTTATACCTCCAGAATTTGTAACTCTTGATAATGCAACATACAATTGGTTGATGGCTTCTTCAAGAGTAGATCAACTACAGATAATGACTGCTCCCGACTCTTGTTAATAGTCATAGCGTAAGAAACCATCCACAGAAACTTTCTTTTTTCAAATCGAAAAGGAATTCTTATATTAGACGGGGTTAGAGACATTCTTGTAATGAGTACTCTCTTCCCAATATTACGGGTATAGAATATCTCTCCCTCCAACACATGATTGCCAAGTCTGGAGATTACCAGTCACGTTCCATTGCATAATCTCAAGGTCGGATCAATATTATGAAGCAACATTACCGATGTTTCAACTTTCAAATTTAACGTATGATTTGGTAAAACAGAAATTGATATACTGTTAATAAATTCTGGATTGTGCAAGTTGCTCAAAAAGTCCACATTTTGCTCAGAGTTATGCGACATCAGAGCTCAAATAAACTATGTAAGTTGATTGATTGAATGACACCGTATAATCATTAACATCATTAACTATATCCAAAGTTGGTGCTAAAATTGTCCGCTCCTCTAAATAAGCAACATCATTTCTTTCGGTCAAATACTCACCATATACCCTCAACTATACCAGAGAGAGATAGGGTCATTGAACTCTTCAATAATAAATGTAACCGGAATATCAATACTGGCAACCCTATTATTTGGCTCATTCACCTTTCCATCTCCAATTTCACCAATCCAATCAGTAAATTGTCCCGCATCCTCCGAATGAGTACTGCTATTTAAACCTTACAACCTCATATTTTTTTACAACCTTAATACCGTACAATGCTTCCACAAATAAGGTGTATTAATAGTAGCATTTACAATATCTGACCTACTACCCTTTGGAATAACAGGCGAAATTTGCCTAAAATCCACGTCAAAAACAATTGTTTTTCCACCAAAGGCAATACATCTATTCTTGAATCAACTACTTTCATTATGTCTCTCATACTCCGATCTATTGTTTCAAAAAAATGCTCATGCATCACAGATTCCTCATCCCAAATTATCAACTTAGCTTTTGTGATAATTTGTAGTGTAATGGAGGGAGTATGTTAGTCTAATTGTTTTATTTAAAATTGTGAAAACTCAATACTAAAAGTTTATAGCGTTATTTACTTGTTTTACTCACTCCAAGTAACAGTTTTGTTTTCTCCCCATAAATAATTACTATTCCACTATACTCCCTCTATCCCACCAAAACTGATACTTATTTCCTTTTTGGTCCGTCCCAATCAAACTGATACTTTCCAAAATGGAAGGGAATCTTCACTATTTGCCCCACTCATTCTCTCTCCTATTTCACTTTTATACTCACAACATTCTCTCTCCTAACTATTCTCCAAGTAACAGTTTTGTTTTCTCCCCATAAATAATTACTATTCCACTATACTCCCTCTATCCCACCAAAACTGATACTTATTTCCTTTTTGGTCCGTCCCAATCAAACTGATACTTTCCAAAATGGAAGGGAATCTTCACTATTTGCCCCACTCATTCTCTCTCCTATTTCACTTTTATACTCACAACATTCTCTCTCCTAACTATTCCTCCCACTCATTCTCTCTCCTATTTAATTCTTCATACTCACAACATTTTCTTTCACTTTTTCTCTCTCTAACTTTTCCTTAATCCGCACCAGTTTTGGTGGGACGGAGGGAGTATATACTTACAATATTTTAATATTATACTTTCTCCATCCCAATATAAATAACACTAATTTTTTTAAAAATCCCAGTATAAAATAAACTTACCCAAAATAGATAATAAGACCCACTGTAATACTCATAATAAAAACTTTATACCCTATTTTCTCTCATTCTTTATTTTTTATACTCCTTCCGTCCCACAATAATATATAAACTTTCCATTTTGGACGTCTCACAATAATATATACTTTCCCAAAATGGAAAGGAATCTTTACTATTCCCTCCACTCATTCTCTCTCATGCATTATTTTAATACTCACATCACCATTATAATTTACTATTCTCTCAACTCATTCTCTCTCCTATTTTATTTTCACACTCACAACACTTTCAATATAATATTTCCTCCTTAATTCCCGTGCATTGACAAAAGTCTTTAAATCTATGGGACGGAGGGAGTACTCACTATCATATTATTATTTAATCCCAATGTATTCACTTTTACTCTCTTTTATATTTATATTGAAACGAAGGGGTATATTTTTTCTCACAAAATCTAGAGAGAAACGCGTTTCTCCGTAATTTACGGAGAAACGGGTTTTTTCCATTGCTCTGTCGCTCCCTATGTTTCTTTACGTCTTAGACAGACCCAAAACAACGGACACAACGCTCACTCTCTCTAATCTCTCTCTAGACGGAATTCCGACTTCTCTCTCTAATCGTCTTCCTCTTCTCCGATCTCCTCCGTCTAAAACCCCTTGGCCGGCGACGAGCTCCTTCAATCCTTCCTCACCATTTCTCCCTCATCCCTACACCAATCCAACCCTCATCCAACCCTCTCTAATCGCCTCTTCCCAGTTCTAATCACAAACAACGACCTAGCCCACTCCCTCCAATCGATTCAACAACAATTCCGCCGGGAAATTCAAGCTGTCGGAAGAATTTTGGTGACGGGAGACACCAGATTGCATTAATACTCTGGTAATCACCGGTTGATTGAGCTCTTGTTTCCATTAATTCTAAATTTCTGGTTATGTTGGGTGAATATCTCCATTTTTGTTGTCTCGGATATCATCTTTTGTGTTTACGGGATATCATCTTACGTGTTTACGGATATGAATTTTATGTTGGGTGAATATCTACTGTTTTTGTTGTCTCTGGATATCATCTTTTGTGTTTCTGGATATCATCTTTTGTGTTTCTGGATATGAATTATAAAGTTTCTGGATATTAATTAAAAAGGTTTTGGGTTCTGGATATTAATTATAAATCTTCTGGATATCATTTTTTAAGTTTCTGGATATCCAGAACCTTTTGAAAGGATATCCAGAAATTTATTTAATGTTTCTGGATATCATTCTGTAGGTTTCTGGATATCATTTTGTAGGTTTCTGGATATCATTTTGTAATTTCTGGATATCATTTTGTAATTTCTGGATATCATTTTGTTAGTTTCTGGATATCATTTTGTAAGTTTCTGGATATCATTTTGTAAGTTTCTGGATATCCAGAACCTTTTGAAACTGATATCCAGAACATTTGGAAAAACACGTTTCTCCATAACTTATGGAGAAACGCGTTTCTCAGCAGACCTACTCATTTTTTCTTGATAGGATTAGCGTTGGACTCATTATGTACACTTGGATATAACACATTACATACGTCACCTTTGTCCATTTTTAAAACTCTCTCCTTCTACTTACGTGTCTTCTACTTCCCAATGTAAAAGTCGAATCCTTTTCTCTCTCCTCAAATCCAAGAGAAAATCACTTTATATTCGTCAAAACTCCAAAAAAAAAAAAATTGTTTCCGTCGCACTGCCACCTACTTCCACCATGCCTCCACCTACACTAACCACGCTAATACTTCATTGCACCTCCTCTCCGACTCACTGGACTTTTCTCCTCCTTAATTTGTTTTTTTTTCAAGACAAATCAAGAGAATTTGTTTATCCTTCCTCTATCTATCTACAATTTCAGTTTAAAAAAGAAAAAAAAACAGTTTGCCTTCTCCGATCATGTTCTACCAAGTACCACCCACCGTCGTAACCCAAGGACCCCATCCCGTTCGTCACCCTGCACAACACACCCCCATCGACATCTTCCATTATCACTATTCTCTCTTATTCTCGGTTTCTAAGAAAATCAAGACCAACGCCACCGCCACCGCCACCATAGCCATCGACCTCTCAACATAACCACAATCACGCCTCCACATCAATCACAATTTATGCACCACCACCAACCCCCCCTCATATCCACCACACACATTAAATCGAGAGAGTGGCTACTACAAAACCCAATAAGAAAATAAATACACAAAGAAAAATCTGATATAAAATATATATTAATTCAGAAAAATTACCTTGAAGATCAAATCTTAATACTCACTCCATCCTTCCATTTAAGCAACTCTTCCACCATTTTTCGGCTTCTTCATCAACCTGTTTATCAGAAAATAGAGAAGAGAATTAGTTTCTTCATCATTTTGTGTTTGTTAGGATGAGTGATATTGTGTGTGTTATTGTGTGTGTTACTGTGTGCTTTTGAATTGCTAAGAAAGAAATGAAGAGAGAAGGAAGGTAAGAGTCAAATTCATTAATATTAAAGAGATGCTGCATATACACTTGTCAAAAATATGCATGCACTCTTAACCAAAAAGCAACATGTGTCCTTATCAAAGTAAAATGGGGAAAGCAACTTCAAAAAATAAATGGAAAAGTCATGAAAATTGTGAAGTATTTGTTTTATTCAAAGGATAAGAAATGTCAAATTTGCCCTTTAATGTTGAAACATTTACCACTTGCTTCCTTTTAATATAGTATAGATGATGACACTCTCTAACATACGACGACACTTTATTGACAATGATTAAAGTATCTGTTTGAATGTTTTCAATTGCAAGTTTTAAAGTTTATAAATCTTGATATGCATTACTAACATTTATATATTGTCACACGCTTCTTTGATAACATGTTTTTTTCCAAACACTAATAACATGTTGTTCAAAATACCTATCCTATATAATATAATGATATATTAATAAAAAAACTAGTGCTACACCCATGCATCAAATGCACGGGCATAAAACTATTTATAACTATTATATATGTAAAGAGGGGATTTAGAAAGAAAAAAAAAGAGTGTAATGCATAGGAGCGATCTATGAAAATGAGTTTGTTTCAGTTTTCGTGTCAATTTCCATTAGGATTATAACAAAAAATGGAGCTCTATTACTTCCAGTTCAACTTTATAATTTATATCTATTTTTATCATTCTTATAATTTAATTATGTTTGTTATCTTCGAGATGCTTTATTTTTAATTTTGAAGTTTTGTATTTACAAAATTAACTTGTGGAAGATGGAGTTTAGTTTTTTATTTTATAGTTATGGGTGTAGTTGTGGTTTAAGTTCTGCATTTATTAGATCTATAAAGAAAAGTTGAGAGAATATATTTGGTCACTATCATTGGAATTATTGTTAGAGATAGGGGTAAATATGTCATTTGATTTTATAGTTTTTGAGATAAATGTGATGTTATAAATTCCACGTTTATTACATCTATAAAACGAGTTTCAGTTTCAGAAATGTGTTTGGCCAATTTTTTTGTCTATGAAGTTTTTTTGGAGGGAATATATCAAGAAGTGATTACACTTCAACCTTTATATATATGGGATTTTTACCAATAAGACCTTATGATAGGGTGGAATTTACCAATAAAAACAGTACATTTCGAATTCTACCTTAGGATCCAATAGTTGAAATCAAAACGACCGTAGAGTCCATAACTCTATTTATAACAATTTAAATGGCCAAAACTGCCCCTAATCAATATCTTTCTCTCTCTATGCGCAAATGTCTTTCTCTCTCTATGCGAAAAGACGGCATTAACACAGTCGGTTCGATCGAAAACAACCGATGAAATCTCTATCTCAAAATGTTTTGAAGCATTACACATGATTCCAGTTTCTCAACTTTCCGTGGTCAAGGAGATTTGCAGAAGTTTTCCGTGGAGGGAGGAATTGAAGGAACATAAAATTAATTATCCGTTGGGATATTAGACTTTTGGAGAAGCTATTCCTCCTCAATATGCAATTCAGGTTCTTGATGAGTTGACCAATGGGAAAGCAATTATCAGTACTGGGGTAGGGCAACATCAGATGTGGGCTGCCCAACATTACCTAGACAGTGGCTGACTTCCGGTGGACTTGGGGCTATGGGTTTTGGACTTCCTGCTGCTATTGGAGCTGTTGTTGCTAGACCTGATGCAATTGTTGTGGATATTAATGGTGATGGAAGCTTTATGATGAATGTGCAGGAGCTTGCTACTATTCGTGTGGAATATCTTCCTGTCAAGACTATGTTGTTGAATAATCAACACCTGGGTATGGTGGTTCAGTGGGTGGATCGCTTCTATAAGGCAAATCCAGCTCACACTTACTTGGGTAATCCATCAAAAGAGTCAGAGATATTCCCTGACATGTTGAAGTTTGACGAAGCTTGTGATAAACTGTGAAAACCATTATACAGTTATTCACATCAAACATTTTTATATAACTGTGAAATAGAATTCTCAGTTTATAAATATGAAAATCATTATACAGTTATTTACATTGACACTGTGAAATAGAATTCTCAGTTTATAAATGTGAAAACATTATACAATTATTTACATCAAAACTATGAAATAGACTTCTCAGTTTATAAATGTGAAAGCCATTATACAATTATACTTATGTGTGAACAAATGATAAATAATTTTCTTAGATTTTGACAAGGGAAAAATAATTTTATTTTATTTATAAATTTTGAAATATTTAATGAGTAAACTTGTTTGATTCGTCTTGGCGATGCGATTAAAACAGTGGTTTCAGATTATTTTTTGACTTTTAGATTTTGAGATATTGCATTTTAAAAATTTAAGAGAAAAAGAAGGAAGAGAGAGAAAAGAGAGAGAGAGAGAAAGAAAGTAGATAAGAAGAAAACATAAAAAAAAGAAGAGAGAGAGAGAGAGAGAAGTGCTGACTGGGCATGGGAGGAAAGTGTTGCGTGGGTGGGCGCGTGAGTGTGGCCGAGGGGCATTATGGTCCAGCGAAATTATAGGGACTTATTGGTATGTTTTGAAAATGTCTGGTTTTATTGGTCGTTTTCATTTATCTGAGGGACTTATTGGTCAAAGCCTCCAATAAAAATAGAAAGATAATTTGTATGTGTACTTCGAAAATTAATGCAAATAGCCTATTCCAATTCAATAAAAGGAAAATTATTAGAGAATTGTTATTTATACCCGCCACATTACTGAAAACCTTTGCATGATAATTATTACAAAAAAATCCATCGATTCAAATGACCGTATCAACCCTTAACATTATTATGCATAAATAATGAGGATTTTCATATATTTTTTCGGCCTTCTTCCTAAGCTGCGCCGCTGAATATTACTTATACTGCTTTTTCAACCTATATTTCTCGTCCACAACGACAAATTTCTTGTTGTCAATGTTGAATTTTTTGGGTAATTCATAATGAGAAATCTAAACAGAGAGATGATTGTCATTTTAATTGAATTTTCTGGGTTTATAAATCTTAGTGAGTGAAATTGCCGGTGTTCGATTGATAGTAAACAAACAATGTCACCTTGTTTGTTAACTGTCGATCGAACAAAGTTGCAATGTTTGACTAAAAGTTACAAACAATGAATAAAGTTTCAGCGACCGAACAAAATTAATATGTTCGACCAAGAATGACCAAACAATGAGTAATGTTTTGGCCACTGACTTATAATCGAATATGATAATATTGTTTGGTCGCCTTTGATCGAACAGATAAAAAACCCTTAAATTTTCTTATAATTCTAGATTTTAATCTTCTTCCTCTTTATCTAACTTTTGTGGATCCTCAAAAGAGAAACAATAACGTCCCCTGCAAGTCTGTATCTGATTCTAATACACAAATTGTTGTTTAAACTTAAACTTATTATTGAAAATCCAACACAAAAAGATTTGACAGAAAAGATGAATATTGACCAACGAAGATTAAGAGCATCAGCAGTGGTGATAATTTCCTTGGGTGTCCGCTGATATGGCATTTAAGCCTGCAACAACGGTGACTTTTGGCCCGGGCTTGGATGTCTGAAGGAAAAAAATGTTTGGGGAATGACTCTTGGGCGTTGGCAAGGAGTGGCCAAACTTCCACTTGTGTTTGAAATGCACGCATGAAATTGGAAGATGCATTCCCAGCCAGCGTAACTCACGGCCCACCAAAGCAAATGGAAGAAATTTCATATGCTGACATCGTGGACCAATTTTTTGACTGAAAAAATCTTTAACGGACATATGTGTGATACCCAACCAAATTCTGCCATGTGTCCATAAATATTATCAACTTCATAAAAAATGTAAAAATTACAAAAAACAACCAACAGACATATTTTTATTTTATCTATAAATACATATCAATTTTCTTATGTTTTGTACTCCTACTTCAAAATTCTCAATTTCCTTCAATATTAGTTATTCTCCGTTTCTTTCAATATTAGTTTTTCTCCTTAAGTTTTCTTCAAAAATATTTAATTTCGTAATAATTATGGATTCAAATTATCTTAATTACTATGGAAATAGCCAACATTCCCAAACAAATCCAAATGCCAATAGAAATCCTCCAAATTCTCATTTGCCTATTGATCCAAATTTGTTAAACCATCCTCAACTATCTCAATTGAAGAGATTTTATTCTCAACCTCAACAAATTCCTAGTAATCCCAATGCTCCAAATTTGTTTCAATCTCAATATAATTCAAGTTTTTTTTCTTCCCCAAATATGTTGTCTTCTCACAATGTCCAATTTCATTCGCCAAATCTCGATTTTCCATCATCCCAACAACATAATAGGTCTCCTAAAACTCCTTTCGGTGATGTAGGTAGTTCGAGAAATTTATTTCAAGATCTTGAAGTTGATGTTGATGGAGGATCTCACTATTCCTTCTAATGAACCTGGTAAATCCAAAAGTAAGAGAGATAGGAGGGAGTGAACTATACATGAAGACAAAGCACTATGTTCGGCTTACCTTGAGGCTGATGGAGATACGCTTACTGGTACAGACTAAAAGAAAAGTATCCTTTGGGCAAATATAATAGAAATATTTGCAGAACCTCAGAGAGAAAATTCAAGCACCATAAATGAAAGAAATGAAGAGTCATGCAGATCTCGTTGGAGAAGAATTAACTTCCAAGTGAATAAGTGGGTTGGAGTTTACGCGGAAGCATAACGAAAAAATAAGAGCGGTTGTAATGAGGACAATGTTCTGGATGAAGCTCGAGAAATATGGGAAAAAACTAACCATAGGCACAAATTTCTTCTCGAGCATTGTTGGGATTTGTTGAAACACTATCCAAAGTGGCAAGGTGGGATGACTGTAGAAGATCAAGAAAGCAACCACAGTTCAAAGAGATCAAACTCAGATGCTCCAACACTTGAGGTTCGACCTTTAGGAGTGAAGAGGGCTAAGAAAAAGGTGAGCAAACTACTTTTTCTAGTGTTGATGTAGATGATATAACCAATTACATCAATAGTCTGAATACAAATCACGAGATGGATGTTAAGCGACTTCAACTAGGGAAGCAAATGCTTGACTTTTAAAAAAAAAAGGAAGAAAAAAGGCAAGCGGAGAAGGATCAAAGGCTAGCGGAGAAGGAATAGAATAAAAGGTTCAAACTTTATAGTATATTGATGGGGAAATCAGTTTTGTCATCAAAAGAAATGGAACTCTATGCCATATTGTATGAAGAATTCAAGGATATTTAGTAATATTACTTTAACTTCTAATTATTGTTGTAATTTTATTTAATTTCTCATGTGTTATGTTTTATTGTATTTTTTATCTTATTTATGTAAATTATTATTCATTGAAATTATTAAATGATGAAATCAACACTGTCAACCTTTATTGAGATTTGACAAAATTGGTAGGTCACTTTATTTTTTAAATATGACAAAATTGATAGGTCATTTCAACAATAAAGCTTGAAAATGATGTTTCATCTTTTAGAGCATCCAATGTTGATAAACTGACATATCACTTTAACCTCATGATGGATAAAATTTCACTGGGCAATAAACCTTGCAAGTACAAGTTACCGAAGTAGCAGTACAAGTAAGGGTCGAACCACAGAGACTTGCGTGTTCAACAAGTTGATTTAATTAATGCAGAAAGTAACCAAAGGGGGGTGGTTTGTTTTTGATTGATTAATTAACCTACTAAAGCAATAAACTAAAATACTGAAACTGAAGAGAATCAAGCAAACAAGTAACAACGATTTAAGCAGATTAAAAGAATTCATGGATTGGATCTCATAGTTATCTCCTTTATATGCTAGCGTTTATTAGATAACAAAAATAACAATCTCGTTTAAAGACTCTTTCACTCGACTAATGGTTGGGACGTTTGATGTTCGAATTGCAACCCTAATATTTCTATCGTATTGTAAATTTCGCTAGGTTAAAACAATACTCAAGAATTCATTAAGCAAATAAGAAATATATGAATCTAGGTTTTCTTGAATTCCACTAGATCAACAATTAAACCTAATTAATGAAATAGTGATCTTTATATAAATTGTCCCCGCTAGTGCAACAATCTAAACCAAATAAATTGAATGATAAATATTTCATCAAATAAGAACGAGAAAGTTTGGAATAATTAAAAGTCAATCTAGCATAGAAATTAGACAACTACTACATCCAATCCATGAAAAAGAGAAATTAGCTACTCATATTTATGATCGAAATCACAAAATATGAATAACAATACATAAAACCTGAAAATCGAATCGTAATAATAAGAAGGAACAATGGATGTTTCTGTTCTTCCTTCGGAATAGTATTCGGCCTTTTTAAAAAACCATGCTTGAATTTATCTAATAACCTAGGTTGCCAATCGTGTGCGCAACAGCTTCATTCCAGACCCAAACTATGATTCAATTCGTCCTAATTCGCCTGCAGCTCGCCACCAACCGAGCCTGGCACAATTCGTCCGTTCAAGCACGAGTCGTGCTCTTCCCTGACTCGTGACCACGAGTCGTGCCAACTGTGCCAACTCGTTCTGATGTGAACATCAATGTTGGGATTTTTCTTTGCCCAGCTGCCAGCCTTGGCCCTTAACTTGTCCATCCTTTTCCACAGCCTTGGCCCCAATTTATTGTCTTGGCCGGCCACCCTATTCATTTTGGCTAGCCACTTTTTGGACTTCCTTGGATTCGGATCGTAACAATTGCACAGTCGCACTTTGGTCACTATAATTTTCTCTTTTGCACTTTGATTCTTGAACTTTCTAGACTTTCACTTTGGCCCCTGAACTTTTATAATAACAGATTCCTACGAACTTTCCATAATTGCAGTTTGGCCCCTGAATTTCCAAAATAAGCTTTTTCTCCTCTTTTTCTGTCAAATTTCACTTTAGTCCCTGTACTTTCAAAACACTAAAATATACATTAAATTCCCTAGGTTTCGAGCAGAAAATAAGCTTAGGAACATATCTTTTGGATGGGTAAAACCACATCCATCACCTCAATTATTTTCTTCTTCTATTAAATAGATCTTTCTTACAAGTTTTATACACCAAATCTACACTAATTCTCTATCTTCTCCAGCGTGCCTTAAACCCTCCTCAAAGATAAACAAAAATGCATTCATCATCAAGCTCATCATCGTCAAGAACAAGTGATAACGATTATGAAGCAATGTTTAGTATAGTCAAGGAATGGGATAAATCGACTGATGAAAGGCGCCAAAATGAAGAAGCGGTCGTACGCTCATTCATTCCTCTAATCTCATCAACTATTGAGAGGCCATTGCCTGAAGCTCAAAAAAGATACGTGCACAAAGAACGCAAAGAAGGCCATAACATACTATATAAATAATATTTTACTGAACACACCAGTTATCCAGAAGAAATGTTTCGTCGTAGATACCGAATGAAGTGTCATGTCTTTTGTTGTATCATGGAAGCATTACGTGCATCTGATGACTATTTCAACCAGAAAGTTGATGCTAGTGGTAGACTTGATCTATCGATTGAGCAAAAATGCATTGCCGTCATGCGTATACTAGCATATGTTACTGCATACGACTCAGTTGATGAACATCTAAATGTCGCTGAAACTACAGCGAAGGAGTGTCTTCTTCATTTTGTTGAAGGTGTCATAACCCAGTTCCGCGACCGTTATATGAGAAGGCCGAATGCCGATGATAGATACGTTACTCCGACAAGGAGAGGAGCATGGATTTCCAGGAATGATGGGCAGTATCGACTGTATGCATTGGACATGGAAAAACTGTCCACGAGGTTGGAGAGGACAATTTCAAGGTAGAAATAAAAAGCAAACATTAATCCTAGAAGTCGTAGCTACGCGCGATCTATGGATTTGGCATGCATTTTTTGGAACACCGGGTTCGTGTAATGATATAAATGTCCTTGATCATTCTCCAGTATTTACAGATATATTAGAAGGTCATGCTCCACCTGTTAATTATGTTGTGAATAATCATTAATACAGTATGTGATATTATCTTATCGATGAAATATATCCAAAATGGGCGGCCTTTATTCAATCAATTAGTGCCCCGCATACAACAAAGCATAAATTATTTGCTAAGAGACAAGAGTCAGTGAGAAAAGATGTGGAGCGTGCTTTTGGAGTTTTACAAGCTCGATTTGCTATAGTTCGACAACCTGCTCTAGCATGGAGTAGGAGTATCTTGGGTAAAATTATGCTTGCTTATATCATATTTACAACATGATAGTTGAAGACGAGCGTTCAAGATATACACATTTTGATCCAAGGGACTATGAAGAAAATTCCTCTCAAAATCAAGCATCAACTAGCAGTGAAAATGAAAATTTACTTTATGCAATGTTCGAGATTATGACTTATCATCATATATGAGTAATCAAAGTCGGGTTCGAGATACAAATATGAACAAGTCATTGAAGAAAGATTTAATTGAGAATATTTGGGAAAAATTTAACGAGGAAGTTGATGATAATTAAAATCATGTATTATTTATTAGAGTGTGTATTATGTAATTTAAAATTTTGTTGTTTGCTACATTATGTAATTTTAATTTTTCTGATGTATGCTGAATTATATAGTCTATAATAAGATGTTATTAACTTATCAATATAAATTATTATAATTATTCAATAATATTAATATTAATAAAATTATTTAATCAATAATTAAAATATATAGATTATTTTATCATATATAATTAATAATAATAAAATAATATGAATAATGTTAATAATTGGTATATAAATGAGTATGAAAAAGAAAATATAGTGAGTATAGTAAAAAGTATGAGAGATAAACTGATGACTTTTATCACCATTGTTGGTAAAATAGGATGGAGTTATGGTTAATGATGACCGATGACTTGGAGCTGATGTGAAGGAGAGAGAGTAACCATACCCCGATCACCACATCGGATGGTCTAAGAGTTTACGGCAGAAGATAAGCATTTGCAGGAGAATATGAACATTGGGTGTATGAGTGTGTTTTGTTAATTTAGGTGGGTGATTATTTATTAATTTTAAAGGGTAAAATAGAAATAATGATAGTGTATCTAATGTTGAATATTTAATATTTTTGAATAAATTTATTAATGCGGGTATCTGTTATACAATATAAGGCAAGAAAACTGCCTCTTAGCTACCACATAAGTGGTGACTGAGATTGAAAGTTGAAAAATTGATCGGACGATTGAGATTGAATCTTGAAAAAAAAAATTCCACTTATCACACACAAGGCAGTTACTAGCTCTCCTCACCAACCGGTAACACACACACACAATGGGCAGAGAATTCTTAATTTCAATCAAATTAAATAATCAATCAGTAAACTTAAATTACTTGTGACAACACAAAAATTGCTAGAACTGGATCAAACTAATCAACCTAGAAATGCAAGTACTACGCATTCATTTAGTAAATTAACATACCTATCAAAACGAACTGGATCAAATCAAACATCACAGATCAATGCAAATGATCATTGTCATTGAATCAGCGAATTTAATTAAGAAGTTCAATTACGAGTTATGCGAATGTAACAATTGTAAGAACCCTAACCCGATTAAGTCTAGGAATGAATCAAAGAAAAAAATCGAATTTCCAGAGCCGTATGTGTGTGGGAGGCTGCCCGATTTTTTTCCAGATCTGTTTCTTTGTTGGATCTGATTTTGTATTTATTTTCCATTGTTTGGTTTGGTTTGGTTTGGTTTTTTTTGGTGTTGTTGTTAGTGATGGTAGAGAGATGGTGGCGGTGGGCTGGTGGTGATGGTAGTAGGATGGTGGCGCCTGTGATTGTGGGAGGCTGCCGAATTTCAAGAGGTGGAGGAGGGCAGCAGTTGGGGGAAGAAGAAGAAGGAAAAGAGACATACTGTGTATGTGTGTATGTGTGTTTTCTTAGAGAGAGAGAGAGAGAGAGAGAGAAAATAAGATAAAAATGAGATAATAACTCAATGGACCACCTGAAGTTATATTTTGTACACTTTAACCCTTAATACTTCCTCCTCAACCTATTTTATAAAATTCTAACGGTCAAATGGATGGTCAACTGACGGAATGACGACATCACAAAAAAAATAGTAGGTTAAGGGGGTAAACAAAAAAAAAAAATACATTCAGGACCAAAACAAAAAAATGACTATAGGTTGGGGACACAATAAATTTGAATATTTTTAAACATTTATTTTGGGACGGAGGGAGTAAGATTAAATCCACTTTGGCATTAGACCTTAAAATTGTTCTCTATTTTTGTTCCATGATAGTTCTCTGGATCATCAAGAGAAGCATAACTTTTTATCCTTTATTTTTAGCATTCTTTAATGTATTTACTGATGTTTATTAGTTCATCCTATCTATCATCTCTTAGTCATGGTGTCTCTTCTTCGAAAGACAAACTACTTATAACAACCATCCACCACCGACAAGAGTAATTGATGGGCTATTGACTCCTTTATCCGTTACAAGGAATCAACTCAGTTTAAATCAATTAAGTCAGTCAATTGGTCTAATTAATATCTATAATGGAGAGCAAAGTTGGGGGTATTGGTCTAATTAATATCTATAATGGAGAGCAAAGTTGGGGGGTTATATTCATTTTTCTGACATTGAGAGATTATTGTAATTTGCAAATATTGTATGTCAGTGAATGTGAAGGGGGTTTGTCTATTCAGGTGTACAATGATGTAATCTGGCGTAACAATCAGTCACCGATGATTATTTAAGTTTTTTTTTTAAGAGGATATTTTCTACTTAAATTTTGAATTTGGGTGGTTGTTCATACTGTTTGCAATGACATGGTGCACTCTTATATTCTTCCACATTATAAGTTTGATACTTCAATCTGGCATACTATCGAGTTGATGCACGAGTTAAGAATGCAATATCCATTTGTAGTGTGTGATTGTTTGCTACTCTATTTTAATGAATTTTGAGATATTGATGTGATTTTAATGGTGTTCATCTTTTAATTTTCTTCAATTAACCATCATGCATACTGTTCATGAGCTGCATATTGTTCATGAGCAGCATACTGTCTCCATGCCAGTGGCACAGGTAAGAGAATACTAGTCTATAATACAATACAAGGGAGGTTATAAGTGGTGGTCCAGATTTAAAGTTAGAAATTTGATCCAACGGCTGAAATTATTTTTAAAAAGAATTAGAGTTCAAATCTAATATACAATAACCGCTACGATTCAAGGATTATTATTAATCAGTTTTATTTAAATTGACGGTTTCTATTTCAATACATACTCCCTCCAATCACGAGACTTTTAGTCAAATTGCAATAATTTTAACTATTAATTTAAATAAAAAATAATAATTCTTATAAAAATCTAAAAATCATTATTGAAAATATTATTAGTTGTGTTAGAATAAAAAAACTTAAATTTTTATTAGAATCACTATTTATATATAATTAAGTTTTTGAACGATTTTAAAATCTTTAAAAAAAAATATGATTTTAGATTTTTTTCGTTTTTTTAATTATTATCTACCACATAAGTGGTGGTTCAGATTGAAAGTTAGAAAAGTGATCAAACGACCCAAATCCTCCCGCCCTCCTTTTCCATTTTCTCCTTCCTATTTTCTTTTTTAACAATTTTTTTTTCAGATGACTTAAGTTTTTTTTTTTTTACAGAAAAACCAATTATAAATAAATGATCATTTTTTGTTTTTTTTTTAAAAAAAATTATTTAGTATACTCCTTAAAAAAAGGTTTAGGGTTTATATATATTATTTCTTTCAAAAATATTTAAATTGGGTATTTTTTTCTTTTTTATTTATGTGCATTCCAATTTGATTTATTTATTTTTCTCTTTTATTTTATTAGGTACATTTATTTAAGGAGTGTATCTTAACATAATAATTACTATTATATATAATTAAGTTTTTGAACGATTTTAGAATCTTTCAAAAAAAAATGATTTTAGAATTTTGTTTTTGTTTTTTTAATTATTATCTACCACATAAGTGGTGGTTCAGATTTAAAGTTAGAAAAGTGATCCAACGGCCCAAATCATCCCTCCCTCCTTTTCCATTTTCTCCTTTCTATTTTCCTTTTTAACTATTATTTTTTTTCCAGATGACTTAAGTGTTTTTTTTACAGAAAAACCAATTATAAATAAATAATCATTTTTTTTAATTATTTAGTATACTCCTTAAAAAAAGGTTTAGAGTTTATATATACTCTTTCTTTCAAAAAATATTTAAATTGGGTATTTTTTTCTTTTTTATTTATGTGTATTCCAATTTGATTTATTTATTTTTCTCTTTTATTTTATTAGGATCATTTATTTAATGAGTGTATCTTAACATAATAATTACTATTGATGCTGCAGGAAATGTGCTTATCAATCTTCCTCCACGTGGCAGGACTGATCACCTGGCTTCTTGACCTGAAAACAGAACCCACGACTAGCCGGATGTGTCTCCGGCGAAGACGCTCGGGCGTGAGAGTAAGATCACAGTTGTATATAGCTCAAAATGTATTGAATAATGAACTCAGAATACAAAATGGCAGTTACCTTTCACCGTTTGGTAGTGATGAAGTATTTATAGGCAAGAGTGATGTATTTTTGGGGAGGCAGCATGTCCTCCGAGATTATAGCGGCGGTTACTTGGTCATGGGCACGTGTCTATAACGGTCCCTAATTTGTAGGGATGTAGTTGTGAGCATTGATTGATCAAATAAGCCGGCAAGTGTCAGGTCGTCACTTGCTGATTTAGGTCGAGGTCGCCACTCGTGGGATGGTCGACCTGACTGTCGGGTAGAGCATGGTTCGTACCCGAATAGTAGCATGGATCATGAGGTCGGACTAAGTTAGGTCGGGACCTGTAAGTCGGACCATGGGCTTAGTCGACTGATGTGTGAGATGGGCCTTGGGCCTTGTTCTGATTGGATTAGTTTCATTGAGAATGTGGGTGCCAACGCTATCTGTGATTGGGCTTTACTCGTTTGACCCAATTCGACACTTTTGGTATGTTCAGTGGCCCCCAACTTTCGAGTTGACTTCGTCGACTTGGAAGTTAAGAAGATTTCTTTGCCAAAAATTGCTTTACTCGAAGCTCGATACTAGTCTTTGAAGTAGGTCGACCATGATGACGTGGCAACATCCTGATCGTTGGTGACGGACGGTTGGAGATGAAGGAGCGCCGGTTTTAGTAATGATTGCAATTCTGACTCTTGGAACTCCTTCTCGGAAACCGCTTCAGCTTTTAATTTAGGAAAATTAATTTTGATTTTCTTTTCCCCTTCCAAATTTAGGAAAATATAAGTAGAGAAATTCCTCTTCGTTTAGAACTTTTACTGCTCTAGAACTTCTTCTTCTCCGGCGATAATCAAGGGATTTCAGCACGATTTAAATTCAGCTCTCGGCTCCAGCAACGAACTTCCTTTCTTCAATCAATTGAGGTATTTCCCTTGTATTTTTGTTTTAGGACTTTAATTTCTGCTTGGTGCTTAATTCCGCCATGGCTAGAACCTTGAGTAGTGAACCGGGGAGCTTGGTATGGCTCTTGTACTATTAATCGTAGGGCATGTAAGAATGTGAACGGTGAGTGGAGAGCGATGTCCTTGGATGAGTGTGCCTCCATTTTGACTAGTTGGGGATTGAATTACACTGAGATAGGGCTACCCATTGTAGGAGAACTTGAGAATGTGGTGATTGACGACTCAAATGTTGTCGCTTTTCATCTATTCCATGAATTACTTGACCATATCACCTTGTTTTATGTTAGGGACGTCCAAAAGCCCTCCTTCCTTAGAAATAGAATAGGTTTTCCAGGGGAGTTTAGGTCGCCCTTAGGTAGGTCGACTGAATGTGATCATAGGACTGACTCCCGTTTCTCCTTCTTCTTGTACGTATATGACAACTCAAGAAGGAAATGCTGCTTCGACCTCCTCTGGCCCCCGAATTGTGAATGCATTTGGCTCCTCTGTTGTACCGGGGAAGAACGAGAGAGGATATATACCCAGTAGGCCTCTTCGAGGGAAGAAAAATATGGAGTCCCGATACAACATGGTTTATGATTTCTGTGGAGTAAGTAGGGCGGATTATAGGATAACCATCCTTAGTAAGGCGGACTTTATGGCCAAGTTCCGTACCAGCTTCACTACTGATACCACTAGGGTGGCCTTCTTTTATGGACAGTTTGAGGCGGGGTTGAGGTTGCCCTTAGATCCCTTCATCAACGAGTTTCTGGAGTGCATGGATGCTCTTCCTCTTCAGCTTGGGGCCAACACTTGTAGAGTGCTAGTGTGTTTTGCCATGGTATGCAGGTTTCTAGGCCATGAACCTTGCATGAGAGTCTTCAAAGAATTTTTTGCTCCAAAGCTCGACAAAGCAGATTGGGGGATTAGTACTCCTTCCAAACCCAATTCTCCAAAATTGTTTGCCAACCTTCCCAACAAACATAGCAGCTGGAATTCCTATGTGGTATTTGTAGAGAGTAGGCTGGGATGGGAGTTCCCCTTGCCAGGTAGTGAGTCAGACACTATTGACGAGGAAAACTACTGGGAACCTCCATGGCACCAGACCTTGTATAGGAAGTTGTGTGCGTTGGTCGCGAAAAGACCCATTAGCTGGGAGGTGTTAGGGACAACCAAGTATAACTACATCCAAGCTGGGATGATGACTGGGGATGGAGTGGTGGAACCCCTTGTTCCTGTGTTGAGAGGCCAGGTATATCCGGACTGGGTTACTCATTCCTTGGGTAGGTTGAAGGAGAACTGTCAATTTTGTCAGAAGAATGAAAATTACTGCAAAGACCGCGGAGAGCATGTTGGTGGTAAGGATTTACTTGACCTGCATTCATTAGCTCGTCCATTGCTAACTCGCATGAGTAACTTATCATTGGCGCATAGCGTTATTTTTATCTGCATATACAACTCTTAGATCGCCCATTGTCTGCTCGTATGTAGAACTTAATTAGCTCGTACATAGAACTATTTCGAATTGTGACTCTTTATCAAATTGCCTGCTCGTATGTAGAGTTATTCAATTCGTACATAGAACTGCTTTGAATTGTATTAATTACCTCGTCAATGATTTACTCGTAGGACTGTTTTGAATTGTCGAGCTAACACTTGATTCTTTTGATGTCGTGCAGTTTTAACTCCCGAACAAGAAGCAAATATGGTGCGCATTGTTGGGGTTTCTGACAAAGAGGAAAGCCAAGAGGGCTCATGGGGTTTTGCCAATGCTAAGGCGAGCAGGGAGAGAGAAGCTGCTGCTAGGAATAATTTACTTCCGAAGGATGTTGCTGGAATGATCCCGATGGAAGAGGTCGAGCAGGAAGACCCTTTGCAAAGCGGCACCCAATCTAATGATGCCAATGAAGGGGGTGATGACTCCCATAGGTCAGTAAGGGCAAGTCTGAGCTCCGACCCAAATCAAGACGCCAATATGGAGACCTCTGGAGCTGGGGTGATGGGGGCTAGCCCTTTATTGGTCGTCAACGTTGATGAAGATGATATGGAAGAAGAGGACAATCGTCCTATAAGCTCGAAGAAGAGGTCCCGATCTGAGAAGGGCAAGTCTGTGTCCTCGACCCAATTGCCTCCACCAGCCTTCATTCCTCCCAGTAAGGAGTCTCTGGATGAAAAGATGAAGAGGCTGAGTGACGTTCCTCCACTGGAAGGGTTTAACAGCTTGAGCCGTCGCTATCCCGACATGAGCCTGGGCCAAGTGATTGTTAGGAGGGCAATAGATGTCGATCTCCTAACCCATTTCTGCGATAAGGGATCACCCCGAGGAATTTTACGCTCGCTCTGGAATGGCTCATAGTGAGGTAACTTGTCATTTTCTCTTTCATTTTTATTTTAGTCGTTTATTCTTTTACTCGACCAGCGAAGTTTCGAGCTAACACTTCTTTGTTCTCTTTGGCATGCAGAATCTGACCATGATTGAGCAGGCCAAAAGCTCTTGGAGGGCCTCAATTGAAAGGGAGAGACAAGCCCTTCAGGACTATTCCAAAAAGGCTAAAGAGCTTGCGGATCTGAAGGAGCTGTACAATGATTTGGACAACTCTTATGAAGCCAATGAGGCGGTGAAGACCAAAGCTCTACTCGACCTTGAAGCATCTCGAGTCCAAGCTTAAAGAAGTGACTTCGAGAGATTGATGCGGAGCGCCTTGCTCATGAGAGGACTAAGGTTGAGCTTGCCACCGTCACCAAACTTCTTCTTGATAAAGATTCTTTCTTGAAGGAGCTTAACGAGGAGCATAACTCGGCTCGAGCTAAGTGGAAGGAGGCTCACGAAGAAGGGGCGGCCCCGATCTTTGTGGAGAAGTTCAAGGAAGGGGATGAGTTTTATAATGCCATAGTGGCCAAGGCCCAAGACTTTCTCGAGGTTGGGAAGAGGCACATGGCCCGTCGTGCGGTTGGTGGATCCTTCATCTACAGCTACCATCGAGCAATTAGCTCGTTGGTTTTCCGAGTCCCAATGCGACATGGCAGCTCGCCAAGGTCATTCGCTTGTTCCCTATCTTGAGAACGACTTGGCCTTTATTGCCCGGGAAGATGAAGAAGATCATTGTGGAAAAGTGGGAGGCTCCCCTGTCCTTGTGAAATTTTGATGTGGTTTTGGCGGAGCTTGACGATTTGAAGCCATGGAGAGCGATAGATGAACAAATTTATTCTGAGTCGGGTAAACCTTTGGACCCTCGGCAACAAGGAGAGGAAGAGGGTCGGCAAGTTATTGTGACGACCAAGCCGATGTTGGCCGGGACTCTGAATTGTTTTGTTGGGTTTGTAATGAACAAGTTCCAAACAAATTTTTGTTTTTTGCTTTAACATTATTCAAATGCCTTGGCCCGATTTTTGGGAGGCAAAATATTTTTGTAAGTTTATTTTTCTTAAGTCTTGGCCCGCTTTTGGGAGACTTATTACATCCAATCTTAGGCGACTTTTGATTCATGAATGTTGTATGCTTGTTGGAAATAAGTGTCGAGCTAGATATAGATAGGGTAAATGAGTCAACTTAAGCCTTAGAGGCGACCTAATCTTGTTGATTTAGTCGACCTCGGACTTGGTTAGCTTTTTCTTTTGAACCGATTGACCATGAGTCGAACTGTTATTATTATTGTAGCCGACCTAGGGTCGAGCTAAATCTAACAACCGACCAAGGATCGAGTTTATTAAAACGAAGTCGACTAAGAATCGGACTTGTTAAGTGAACGAAGCTGATTTAGAATCGAGCTTGTTAGAACGAAGCTGACTAAGAGTCGAGCCTATTAGGGTGAAGCTGACTAAGAGTCGAGTTAAGATGAACTGACTAAGAGTCGAGCTCATTAGAACAAAGTCGACTAAGAGTCGGACTTGTTAAGTAATCAAAGCTGATTAAGAATCGAGCTTTGTTGGAACGAAGCTGACTAAGAGTCGAGCTTGTTGATATTAATGTAACACTATGTTTGATCGAATAAACTGCTCTTTTCATTGAAGTGGGAATCATGCTTTACATCAATTCGAAACTAGCTTTAACATAAACTTGAACTTTGAAATTGAAACTAGAAGTAGTATTTGATGAGGTGAGTAGCATGCCAAGGATGTTTCAACTCGTCACCTCCAGGATGAGCTATCATGTAGGTCCCTTCCTTGACGACTCGGGTAACCACATATGGACCTTCCCAATTAGGAGATAGTTTATTCTGCTGGGTCCTTCTGCCCGTTGCCTCAATCTTTCTCAATACGTAATCCCCAACTTGGAACGACCTTGCTTTGACCCTCTTGTCATGGTAACTTTTAGTTCGTTGTTTGTAGTTGACCATTCGGAGGTAGGCTGTTTCTCTCTTCTCGTCGATCAGATCCAGGTCGATCAATCTGTTGGTGTCATTCTGCTCTTGATCAAAGAAGGTCACTCTAGCCGTAGGGAATCTGAGCTCAGCAGGTGCCATGGCCTCTGACCCATATGTGAGAGCAAAAGGGGTTTCCCCGTAGGCCCCAGTGGTTGTACGAACCGCCCATGGAGCAAGGGGGAGTTCGTCCAACCAATTGTTTCGTCGACCTACGAGTCCGGTCTTGAGCGAAGATAGAACAAGTTTATTTGCTTTGCTCAGCTTGCCCATTTCCTTGAGGATAGGCGACGAGGATTTCCAATGTTTGATTCCCACTCGCTTCATCTCTGTTTCGAAAGTCCGGGAGAACCGTAACCCATTGTCGACACTATAGCTCGAGGAAAACCAAACCGACACCAAATGAAGTCGTGTATGAAGTTGATAGCATTCTCCTCTGTGATGCGAGCTAGTGGTTTGGCCTCAACCCATTTGGTGAAGTAATCTATGGCCACTATCACATACTTGCAGTTTCCTCGGGCGGGAGGGAAGGGTCCAATCAGGTCGACGCCCCACATGTCAAATGGCCAAGCTGCGATCACAGGAGTCTGCTCTGTTGTTGGCACATGAGGTAAGTTGGCAAACCTTTGGCATTGATCACATTGCTGAACAAAGTTGTGGGTGTCAGCTCTCATGTGTGGCCAGTAATATCCCAAAGTGATTAACTTGTCAGCAAGGGTCCTGGCCCCCGGGTGTCCACCGCAAATTCCACTATGCACTTCATGTATCAATGTGGCGACCTCTTGAGGGTGGATGCTCTTTAATAATGGTCGAGTATAGGATCTTCTGAATAGGTCGCCTCCTTGAATGACATACCTTGGAGCTTTCTTTTTGATAGCCCGAGCCTTCTTCTCGTCATCTGGCAGCTCTCCATTCTCCAAATATGCTTTCATTTCCTCGATCCAACACCTCTCCTGAGTCCAATTTCTTGAGGGATCATCTATGCACTGAATTTTTACCCTCTCATAAATTTGGATTTTCGAGGAAGGAGATAGGCTCGTCATGTGGTTCATCTGAAGTGGCAAGTTTCGAAAGTAGATCAGCCAGCTCGTTATCTTCTCTTCCAATTCTTTGAATCTCCCAGAATTCTAAGTCCTTTATTAGCTCCTTCACCAGGTCGCAGTATTTGATGAGAGTAGAACTAAGCACTTCGTACTCGCCTCTGACCTGGTTGACTATCAATTGTGAGTCACAGTAGGCCATGATCTTAGTTGCTCCGAAGCACTTGGCGTATTCAATAGCCGCAATCAAGGCCTCATATTGACTTGGTTGTTGGAAGCGTCAAATTTGAACCTTAGCGATTCCTCGTAAGCAGTCCCAGAACTACGCTCGACCAAGACAATTCCAGCTCCACCGACATTTTTGGTTGCCGACCCGTACGAATAGACCTTCCAACAATCGACGGGTAGAGTGATGGCGACTTGTGACTGCGGCTCTTTCCCTTTGCCCTTTTCTTTGGAGCTCGCCGCTCGTCATCTTCCTTGGTGAACGTAAGCTCGACCAAGAAGTCGCCCAGAGCTTGAGCTTTCAACGCCTTTCGAGGTCGATACTCAATGTCAAATTCGGTGAGGGCAATTGACCAATTGAGTAGTCGACTGAACTCTCCGGCTTGTGCGGTATTTTTCTTAAGGGGGCATTGGTAAGAACCACGATTGGATGAGCCGAGAAAATAAGCTCGTAACTTTCTTGAAGCTACGACTAGAGCATAAGCAACTTTCTCGACGTTGTAATACTGCTTTCCACATCGATAATGCTTTGCTGATATAGTACATGAAGCTCAAGCCACTTCATCCTCTCTAATCAATGCTGCAAAGAATCGACTTGTCTCCTACGTATAGATACACAAATAAAGTCTCACCGGTCATCTAAGCTGCGAGCGAGAGGTGGAGTAGCAAGATAATCCTTCAATTGTTGGAACGACGAATGACATTCGGTCGTCCATTCAAAGCTTTCGTCCCCTCAATGCTTTGAAAAAGGGGAGAGACCTTTCGCTGACTTTGATATGAAGCGACCAAGAGCTGCTACCCTTCCATTAAGTCGCCGCATCTCTTTGATAGTGGTGGGAGCCTTCATGTCGACTAAAGCCTTTATCTTCTCGGATTAGCTTCTATGCCCCTTTGAGATACCATGAATCCCAAGAACTTGCCACCGCCACTCCAAACACACATTTACTGGGGTTGAGCTTCATGTCGTTTGCTCGTAGATTGGCGAATGTCTCCTTTAGGTCGACCACGTGACTCCCGACCTTAGTTTTAATGACCATGTCGTCAACGTAGGCCTCCATATTTCGACCAATCTGTGAGGCAAAGACTTTGTTCACCATCCTCTGATATGTCGCTCCTGCATTCTTCAATCCAAAAGGCATCATATTGTAGCAGTAGATGCCTCCAGAAATTTACTGAGAAATGCCGTCTTCACTATGTCATCCTCGTGCATCTTTATCTGGTGGTATCCCGAGTAAGCATCCAGGAAACTGAGAGTAGAGTGACCAGCAATGGAATCAACAAGCTTGTCAATTCTAGGAAGAGGATAGCTATCCTTTGGGCAAGCTAGATTGAGAGTAGTGAAGTCGACACACATCCGCCACTTGCCATTCGATTTCTTCACCATGACCACGTTGGCCAACCACGTTGTATGAGTGGCCTCTTTGATTATACCTGCACTCAAAAGTTTTTGTACCTCTGCTTTGATAGCCTCTTCCTTGTCGCGAGCAAAACTTCTCAGCTTTTGGGGTCTCGGCTTTATGGTCGGGTTGACTTCCAGTCTGTGAACAGCGACCTCCTCCTTGATTCCCCTCATGTCTTCTACCCTCCATGCAAAGACATCATTACTTTCTTTGAGTAGCTCGATGATTTTTGCTCGCTCCTCGACTGATAGCTGCTTCCCAATCTGAATTTTTTGATCGGGGTAAGAAGGGTTGGTGATTACTGACTCTAGCTCATCCACAGCCTTCTAGCTACGGTCCATCTCCGAATTGTAGAGTCTCCACTATGATCTCCACGACCTTTTGTCTTTCCTCGGCTCCCAAGTGTGGAGCCTCCTCGCCTATCATATCATCAAGCTTGTCTCGCAACCTTGTTGGTAGGGGCCCCCGAGTTATTGTCTATCCGGAGGCATAGGTCTCCTATGACGACTTGATCGACCATAACTACATCTCGAATCGACCTCGGTGGTGTTAGAGTGACGTGTCGACTCAAGCATGACCTCGTCATTTGAGCGATAGGTCGACTCGCCACGTCGGTGATTGTTGACAGTCGGGTAGTTTTGGTGATCGATCGAGACAGCCTTCAAGTAACCATCGCCAGCCTCAATCTCTAGCTCCCTTTTCTTTCTTTCTCTTAGAACATGATCCAGATAAGCACGAGCCGTGCCTCAGACGCAACCCACTCCAGCAGGTGTGGGGAACTTTACTCGCCGGTGAGGAATTGATGCTACCATTCCAAGAGCGACCTTGTCCGGGAATTCCAAGTATGGCGGCATAGTCACTATTTACATCAATTACGATAAATTGTACCTTCGAGACAATCCTGAGGGGTCTTGGCCAAGGTCGACGTCGAGCACTATCGGCCTTTAGCATCAACTCGGTGGTTGGTGAAGCCCTCCAACACTGCCATCATATCTCTCCACTGTTCATCATTAAGGCCCATTTCCTTGAAAGTTTTGTAAAAGCAGAATATCCTTGCAGGCCCAGTGTCGACTAAGAGTACGCTCGTCGTGCATCCATCAATGAGACCTGGGATGACGAGAACTTGCTCCCTAGCCGCCATATTAGCTGCCAATTCGTGGGGGTAGAAGCTGATCGACTCATCTCTTACTTCTCTCATGGGAGGCACATGTGGGGCCTTATTGAGCTGGAATATCTTGTGCTTGATGGCCGTGTTGCTCGCTTGTTCAGTGATGACCCCCAGGTTCAGTCTAGGCTGCCTAGGTCCTTGTTGCCCACTCTTGTTGCTCACCTCCCCGGCAGGAGGTCTCTTCACATAAGCTTCGAGTCTCCCTGGTCGACCATTCTCTGGATGATACGCTTTAATCCCAAGCAATCCTCGTGAGATGACCGGTGTCTTTGTGGTAGTCGCAGTACTTGCTTTGTTGTCCCGCCTAAACTTGTTGCCTGGATTCATTGGAATTTGGAGGAGCCGGCTCGACAAAGCATTTAAAATCTCGGTTCGACTCACCGTGAGGAGTGAAAGCTTCGGGCACCTTCTCTGTCGCCCTAGTTCGTTCTTTCCATTTTTATTGTTCCCCCATTCTTGTTGGAGTCCTTTTTATCGTCGGCGACTTCAACCTTGGGGCTCTTACCGTTCTTCTTTTCTTTCCTTTCCTCGGCCGTGAGCGACATTATACACCTTTTCAAACAACTCCTGTCGAGTTGTGACCGTTCGGGACTGTGAGCTCGTAGTCCATGTCTTCGAGGAAATACCACTTCGGAAGCAATTGATTACCTCCTGTACGTGAGGTCTTCCTCTATTTTATCAACCATCTCTTTGAACTTGGTGAAATAGCTCATCGAGCTTTCATTCTTACCACTGCGCACCAAGTTATTCGGATCGGTGACGGTTATCTTTCGAGCTCCTGCGGTCGAGAAGCGATCTAAGAATTTTGTTACGAAGCATGCCCATGTGGTGATACTACCGGCGGCTCAAACCATTGAACCAAGTTAAGGTGCCCCAGGTAAGTGTGCTTAGGAGAGCTTTGCACATGTTGTCATCCTCATTGGCGACAAAACACATAGTGGCTTCCGGATGGGATATGTGGCTCCTGGCATTTGTCGACCCAGTACTTCTCGAAGAGGCAACACGAAAGTAGGAGGAGGTCGACTATCTACCGATTTCTTTGGAAAAGGTCGAAGAGCAAAGTCAATTCGTTGAACCTTTCCCGTCTCCTTTTTCTTCTCCTCCTCCCATTGCTCAAATTTCTTTTTCATCATCAACCATTCTCTCGGCATCGGGTCTCTCATCTCTGGAGGAGCGGCGGTGGACCTCGGCCTTCACTTACGGGGAGTCACTGCCTACTCCTTCGTCCTGTGAGAATTGGTCCTTTCGATCTTATTGGAGATCTATGTCATTACTTCTTTGAGGCGACTGCGCCTCTCGGCGGCGAACGGCGACTGCGCTGTGATCTCCATGTGGCGACTGCGCCTTTCCCCTCTCACAGGGCGACCTATGCCCATTTACTGTCTCTTTGAGACCCCGATCTCGTGTTACAGCTGGGAAACATATTGCATTTCTATTGGTACATTAGCGAGTCCTCAATTCAGATTGAGCCTCCTGCTCTCTGTTTCTGTTGAGGCTAGCTCTTAAATCGTTACTCGGCACATGAACTATAGTGGGAGCTCGACGTACCATTCTGTCCTCGCCGTTCTGTCCCACACCTTCATTTGGCCTAGCACTCCTGGCCTGTTGCCCATTAGAAACCTGAGCTGGTGCCACTCTCTCAGAACGTATGTCGGCTTGCTCTGCCTCCTCCATGGCTATTAAGTCAGCCAGAATCTGGGCACGCTCCAGCATCATTTCTTTCTTGCTCATGGGATTAGTGGAGGGACTCTGCCTGCTTCCCACATTAGCTTCGCCCGGTTGTACGTTTTGGGTGAGGTGGAGCTCCTTGTCCTTCCATAGGACGCTTTTCTCTCCTTGCATCTCGGCAATCCCCTGCCATCAGCCACGCTGTTAGAGCGTGTCGCCCTAGCATGATGTCGTTGAGGAGGGGGAGGAGGAGGCAAATCTGCATTTCCAACGTTTGCATTGTTGTTGTTGTTCACTTCATCGTGCCCAAGTGATGCCTCGGATACGTGTCCTTCTGAAGTCACCATTGTTGCAGGTTTGATGGAGTTTTCGAAGTCAAGTCTAAAGCACTTTCCCGGCAATGGAACCAAACTGATGCTGCAGGAAATGTGCTTATCAATCTTCCTCCACGTGGCAGGACTGATCACCTGGCTTCTTGACCTGAAAACAGAACCCACGACTAGCCGGATGTGTCTCCGGCGAAGACGCTCGGGCGTGAGAGTAAGATCACAGTTGTATATAGCTCAAAATGTATTGAATAATGAACTCAGAATACAAAATGGCAGTTACCTTTCACCGTTTGGTAGTGATGAAGTATTTATAGGCAAGAGTGATGTATTTTTGGGGAGGCAGCATGTCCTCCGAGATTATAGCGGCGGTTACTTGGTCATGGGCACGTGTCTATAACGGTCCCTGATTTGTAGGGATGTAGTTGTGAGCATTGATTGACCAAATAAGCCGGCAAGTGTCAGGTCGTCACTTGCTGATTTAGGTCGAGGTCGCCACTCGTGGAATGGTCGACCTGACTGTCGGGTAGAGCATGGTTCGTACCCGAATAGTAGCATGGATCATGAGGTCGGACTAAGTTAGGTCGGGACCTGTAAGTCGGACCATGGGCTTAGTCGACTGATGTGTGAGATGGGCCTTGGGCCTTGTTCTGATTGGATTAGTTTCATTGAGAATGTGGGTGCCAACGCTATCTGTGATTGGGCTTTACTCGTTTGACCCAATTCGACACTTTTGGTATGTTCAACTATAAATTAGTACTATTATATATAATTAAGTTTTTGAACGATTTTAGAATCTTTTTAAAAAAATGATTTTAGAAAAATATTTGTACCTAAATCAATTAAAAAATTATTCGTCATGAATACTTAGGGTCCGCTCCCGAGTTTTATCAGGAGAGAAAGGAAAGGAACAGGAGAGAAGAGAAAAGAAATGAAGAGAAGGGAAGGGAATCAAGATTTCCCTTTAGTGCTCCCGAGTTTAGGAAGGAAACGGAAGGATTTTTTTTTTTTTTTTAAAACTACACTTATATCCTTAATGAAAGAAGGAGAGAATTATATTTGAGGGTAAAATAGATATTTCAAAAATATTTGTTAATGAAATTTTCACTTCCTTCCACTTCTTTCCATTTTGGGAGGAAATGAAAGGAATCCACCCTTTCCTCCCACTTCCCTCCTAAAAAAAACTAGGGAGCACACCCTTTCCTTAGAGCCGTCAAGTTGGGACGGTCCCGTCGGGACGTCCCGTCCCGCAATAGATTTGGGACGGGATGGGACAGAGTATTTTAGTGCCGTCCCGCAAAAAGCCCCAAGATACTTGCTCATTTATAACAAAAACAGATTTTTCAGATACCTGTATTTACATCACTTTCAGGACCTTAAAGGTGAAATCACTTTCAGATACCTATTTTCTGTTCTAAAATGCTTGATTTTGGCCTTCGCCGTGGCCTTGACGCCTAGTCAACGCTTATCCCGTTTTGTCCCGTCCCGTTCCGTATTCCCGAATTGATAGCTCTACCTTTCCTTCCTCTTCCTTTCATTTCTTTTCCTTTCTCCCCAATTTTAAACACGGGAACACACCCTTAAGTTTTTTGTTTCGAACCTCGGGTAAAATTAGGATAGGGGATGGGTACCTAATGGGCCTTGGCCTAGTGGTATCATGGTGGCTTTTCGAAGGGGAGGTCACCGGTTCGAGTCCCCCCCAAGGGGATTCTTTGGGCTTTAATTTCTACCTTGGTTTCAGGGTCCTTAGGAGCCCCCGGGGCACATCCGTGCAGTTAAGGAAGCAGCATTGCTGGGCTTGTATCCTCAGTGTGGGGAGTTCGAATCTTGGCAGGAGCTTGGTGGAGCGGCCCGATTGGTGTTGTAAGAGTGATGCAAATGTCTCGGCAAGAAGCGGTGGAGCATTGGAAGCGACGGTGGTGATGTAAGAGTGATGTAAATGTCTTGTAGGAGGCTCCCTTGGGGCTACGGAGTATAAGAGTGCTGTCACTTTGCATGGGACACATCCGCGATTTACCTCCACCAATATACCGAGGCGGTCTTGGTGGTAGGGATTAGTCCCGGCGAAGCAACCCAGGTAAAAAAAAAAAAAAAAAAAAAAGGGATAAGGGATGGGTTATGGATTATAAGTATTATTAATTATTTATATGATTAATGAGTTGAGTTGGAGTTACGAAAAAAAAATAATTGTAAAATGGAAATAAACAAAATGTTTTTTTACTAACCCTAAAATGGCTAAATGGATAACGGTCCCGAATAATCGACTTTCTCATATTTTTTACGGCAGTTACACAAACAAACCACCCTCCATCAAATATTGATTATGAAATAAAGTAATCATCAGGATATCGGGTAGATTTTTTATTTTTTTTTGATGGGTGAAACCGTGAAAGGCGATTTCATTATTTCTTTAATTTGTATAATGTCACCGCAGTGGCGCAGGTAAAAGAATACTTAGGGGTTGTTTGGTAGCCTGATTAGAGTTGGATATGATTATTAGTCCAATAATCTTGATGTTTGGTAGGCTAAATGCAATGGGAGTAATAATCCTGGGTACAACTCGAATAAGCTTCTTATCCACTCTAACCCCTTCATATTAATCCCCAAAAAAGGTGGTATTAATCCCCAAAAAAAGGATGGTATTATTAATCCCCTGATTAATAATTCCCCACTATTAACACACTATTAACACAGATTAATCCTATCCGCCTGCCAAACGAAAACGAGCCCTTAGTTCAATAATAATGCGGGGCTAATAACATTTCTCAAATTATTATTCAGAGCTCTTGTTAATGCAGCAGACATGTCTTCTGAGTTCTGAGTTCTGAGTACTCTCGTTAGCGAGCGTCCCGCAAGCCAAAATCATTCAAGGTCCGCCCTAATTTCACCAGCCTGATCAATCTGCTCAACCCTCAATTTTTGCTGTCGGCCAAATCTGCTGTCGTAGGAGATGGATCATTCATGGCGGCCTCGACTGCCAATCCAAGGTAACAGTATCTGTCCAACCTGCTCAATCTCTCACTTCCCCTTTTGCCCTCCACGCCCCTCGTTCAACGAAAACCCTAGATTTCATCCGCACAATGATTATTATATGCAAAGACCACCATTCGACCCGTTTATTGATCATTATCGTGCGCCCACTCCCAATCTCCACCGACCGTTTGTTGGGGATCCCAGCGATGGGTTACCCAACTCACGGGCTTGGCATAGAAGCCCTAGTTTGGATAGAACCCCGTATGGGCAGTCACAGCTTGGGGGTTATGATTTTACGGATGGTTCTGGGGATCATAGTTATGATGTACATGGGGGTGTTGGAGTTAAGAGGATGAGAATTGATGACAGAGGGTCGAGTTTGGTTATGGGTAATGAAAATTATGCCAATTCTTCGAGAAATGTACCGGGTAATGATCGGATTTTGAAGTTAATTCATGATCATGGTAATGCACCTGGTGGTTTGCCTCAAGGTGGGGCAAACTTGTTGCCTGAAACTAATTATGAAACCAACAGATATGGGCATGGAAGATCCGAAGAGGTGCGAGGAGTTCGGGATGATTATTTTGACAAAAGCCGAGGGTATTTCCATGGGGATCATGGGTTGAATTTACATAATAGAGAAGAGCTAGCACTACCTTATGGACTAAATAGTATTACCCATGAGTCTAGAGAAGAACGTGGAGTAGAGTATGGGCAAAATAGTACTATGAGTAATCGTAATGACAGGTTTGTGGAATCCCGGTACGACCCGATTGGGGATTCCATACCTCATTCTTTGCATGGTGGAAATAATAGTTATTCAGCTGGACGTTTCACTAGTAGAGATCAAGCTAAACAAAGGGAGGATGCTGTAGCACGTCACCATGAAGGGTCAATCCCATATGATCCAATATCACAGAAAATTGAATCGAAACAGCGGTCACCCACTAATGCACACTATGCCACTAGTGAATATCCGAATGACAATTATCAGAGTATCCAACGACTTCCTCGGAGTGAAACTGTTTCAGTGATGGAACAACATCATTCACATCTAGCTAACAGTCAGCTGCCCTCTGAATATACATTGCAACATCAAATGCCACCAAAAAGTGATTTCCATTCGCAAATACCCACCGAGTTGAGGCAGCCTATTCACATTCCACCACAGGGGGATCGTCAGGGTTCAATTGGACATCAAAATACTAGCCCATATGGTTGGCCGAATTCTAATGGAGAACATCGTCATCCAAATACTCCTACCACCACTAATTTGATTCCTAGACAGGGTTCTCATATATATAGTGTCCAACCTCCTCTTCCCACTTCTCCACCGCCACCGCTTCCTATGGAGCCAAACCACCATTACTCTGAGCGTCTTGCTTCGGCCAGACCACCTCCACCTCCACTTAAAACACCATCATCGTTGTTTCCTATTGCTGCAAATTCTCGAAATAATGTACCAGCATCACATACTCCAGTTCCCAAAGCCCACTCATTAGAACAAACTTACTATGCCAACAAACCTAGCCCGCAAGCTTCAACTGGCTTTCCAACTAAGGTATGGATTCTGAGTTTAATACATTCTTTTAGCTCTTTTCATCTAGATTCTTGGAGTTGAAAGTTGAAACTGTTACAATTGCTTGTGCTTCTTTTTGTTCCTAAAAGGGTGCAGCTTTGTGGTTGTATACTTAATTCGTAATTGTTGGTTAATTCTTCCTTGTTCAAAAGATTAACCGAGGAATGCTTGAAGCTAAATACATAAAAGATTTGGGAAATACACTATGATTTACATTACAAACTCAATATTTCCACAAATAAGAACCAACTAGTGACCTTTTAGTTTCTTACGATTCATAAATAACGTAAGAAGCTTTGTAAGTTTTGTATTAAAAGTTTCTAGAAGAAAAGACACTCACACAGATTGGCTTATAAGGTTGATAAAGACTATGAATAGCTATAACCTTTACTTGATTACTCTGACGTATAGAGTAGCTGCACACAGTTGAGGTTGCTCTATTGCCAACATACCTACTCCCTCCGTCCCGGAGTAAGGTTCCTAGTTTGACTTTACACGGAGATTAAGAAAAAGTAAATGTTGTATGGAAAGTAAAGTAGGAGAGAGAAAGTGGGTAGGGAGATTTTGTTGTGAGAATGACAAGTGAGTCCCATTGTCCATTTTAAGTAATAAAGCAACTAAGAATCTTACTCTGGGACAAACTAAAAAGGAAAGTAAGAACCTTACTCTAGGATGAAGGGAGTATTAGACATCATTAGATATTTCTCGAAGAAAATACCAACTTCTCACTTGGCTGCAGCATTTAAACAACACTAGCTAAATTGTGACATTGTTGGGTGTATTGGGACTTGGGAGCAGTAGAAAAACTGGGGCTCAGCAGCAGTTCTCTTGTGTGCTCTATTTTAAATCCTTGATGGTACTTTTCAGTGCTTGACCAAATATCTGATATGGTTTACTGTGCTTCTTAGGATTTCCAAGCCCACCAATCTTCAAGAAATTTTGGAGAAGGTCAACCTTGCCGAATTAGGCATTTACTGTTGGAGAAACTACAAGTTGTTGACGCTTCTCAGATATTTAAACAGCCACATCGAGCTACCCGACCTGACCGTATTGTGATAATTCTGCGGGGGCTTCCAGGTATCTCTATGCTTTATCCTTAATTCCTGACTATCATTTATCGTTGTAGGACTATATAATTTGTATAAAGTTATTTTCCTGCCTCATTGTCCAAATTTAAGAGCTCACGAGGGATATGATCTTACAGGCAGTGGAAAAAGCTACTTGGCAAAGATGTTGCGTGACCTTGAGGTTGAAAATGGTGGTAATGCTCCGCGGGTTCATTCAATGGATGAGTACTTCATGACTGAAGTTGAAAAGGTTTGTTGCCTAGTTTTGATGTCTAGTACATAATTCTAATTGTCCATGTGATTGTTTACTGTTTTGCTCTTGGTTGGTTTTATTTCCTTTTAATGTCAACATTTGTCCAAAATTTGGAATCCCAATTTCATAACCCTTTGTTTTCAATAGGTTGAAGAGACTGAGGTGTCAAAGTCTTCCGGTTCTGGTAAAGGCAAGAGGACAGTGACAAAGAAAGTGATGGAATACTGTTATGAACCTGAGATGGAGGAGGTATGGACTCATCTCCAGTTTCGTAGAACTGCCAAAGCGTGTTACAGAATGCATATGTTAGTTCTTATATGGTTTCGTCCATCTGCTGGTTGCCCCTCCCTTCTCGCACTTGAAGAGTGTTGGAGAGACACACACACAGATGTTTACAGGAGTCCTGTATCATTTTTGTTTAGTTACCACTTGTCACAACATTATACAGGTTGTGGAGTACTCCACATAGCTTCATTCATGCATTCAACAAAGCATAAACGATTTTTCAGATTTCTTTGCTAATAGTTTTAGTAACAACTCTGATAAGTGTATTAAAACCATCCTTTAGCAAATTCTAGGTTATGATTCTCCATTTTGTTACCCTTACTTACCCTAAGATAAAAGACATTGTTGATGCCTTTCCAACCTTGACATGGTTGAAGTACTGAACTCCAGCACCTCTGAAAGTCTTTAAAGTGGTGTACCCAAGTAACCCAACCTTGTATTTACGTGTCATTCTTTGTTTTCCTTCGGTTTTAGGCATTATACTTAGGGTATACATTGTAGTCTTATTGAGATCTTGGGATAACCTAGATGCATGTACTTCACTTTTCTTTGCATTTGTTTCCAACTTTCATAAAATGTATGTGTCATATTTTTATTTTTGTCGTTCTAACTCGGTTGATAAATCTCTAATAGGCTTATCGTTCAAGCATGTTGAAGGCCTTTAAAAAGACTCTTGATGAGGGGGGTTTCTCCTTCATAATTGGTACGGGTTTCTGGAGTAATGTGCCAGTATTTAATGGTTTGGCTTATTGTTTTAATTGTTTTCGCTCTACAACAATTGCTTATTTTATTATTAACTTGTTGATTTGTTTGATAATTTCTCGAGAAATCACTTGCTCTGTGTTTGAAAACATTAACGGAAAATAATCGCATGCCTTTTGTTTTTGAATGACTTGTGGTTTAGTATACGTATATTTGATCCTCCTATCAGTAGTATTCCAACTTAGCACCGGGCAAGTGTATTTGTACCTAAGCATGCTCAGCTCTCGACTTGTTAAGAAAACTAGCGGATCTTCTTTCAGAAAATTTGACCTTAAATATAGAATAAGCATTCATAAGAGAGGTTCTTCTACTGTGCTAGCTTTTCATGGCTTGCAAGTTCAAGGATCCAGTATGATTATAGATTAAGTGGTGATGCAGTGCCTGTCGCACTGCTTAGCTTACACTAACTACAGATGCAGTTTTGTTCGGCAAATTGACTTATTTGTTGCTGGTATGTGTGCCTCGCCTTAGTGGATGACCGCAATCTGCGGGTAGCTGATTTTGCTCAGTTTTGGGCAACTGCAAAGGTATACCCTCAATTCCCTTATCCTAGCAATCTCTACCAGTAATTCTGCTCTTTTTGTTTTCTTCTAAATTTTGTTGGTTAATTCAAAGGCTTGCAAGTAGACATCAGGTATTTGTTTCACGTATTTATGAAAGTTGATTAGAACTGCTATGCATATGCCAAGGAAGGGAAAAAAACTTGTAAACAAGTAAATGTGACAATCTTTTATACTTGTTTTGTCATTTTTCTTTGTGGTTGTTCCTTCCACATATTATTTACTTTTTTTTTTGACATGTAGAATAGCATGTCATCACCTTTCCATGATCTTCTTGAGCAGATCTTTGTGAAAATCTCACCCTAAGGTTGCAGATTTCGTTTCCCGTAGGACTGACTGTCATTCCGTCACGATTTCTTGTGCAATTGCTATTTATCTTGGCAAGTATAGGCTTAAAATGATGATGGTGCCCAAGTATGTAACTGCAATATGATTATATGGAAAAGGGAAATAGCCTTTGTTGGGGGGTGAGAGATACTTTTGGACAAGTTTTTAAGAAACTGTGCACTTCTATGTATTTAAGCATTTCTATTGTATTATTGGTAGGAGTTAGTTATGTTGTTCGTTTTCTAAGTCAATTGCGTTATGAAGGTGCATTTGTTTTGTTGAGGTGCCAATGTTTGGTCATGTTAGACGGAAACCAAGAGATGCACCGGTTAGGAGGCCTGAAGAGTGGAAAAGTGATTTGACGGTGAGGGGTAGGGGTAGGGGAAGGGAAAAAGTTCATGTGGTTGAAATTTTGGGACTAAGGCTTTGCTGTAGTAGTTGTTGTACTAGTGTCATCGTCACAAGACGCTTTTTATTGATATTGTGAAAGTATATTTGGGTTTATGTGGTGTAAAATACTTGACTGAAGGATTTTTGCTACATCATATTATCACCTCCTGCTTCACGGGTAAACTCATGAAGAAGGATTGATCAGTATAATTTTAGTTCTTGAGATGACCAATGCTCTACTTCCCTTTGAATCATTCAACTGAGACATTTTTATTTTAATAAAAAAAGAAACTGAAAAAAAAAGCCATTGTTATATTGCCTTTTACATACAATCTAAAGCTGTTGAATTAAATCTTCCATTATATTGTCCTGTTTTGACATGCTTATGGGCAAAGCTACCTTATATTTTTATGTTACTTGTGATAACATGGTCATACCAGAAGATACGTGATTCAATTACCTGATTAATTTTTGTTTGGGGGTTGTTAAACAATATCTATTGACCTATTATCTTAAATTGCACTTGAAATTCCATGTGGAGTACAAAAATTATGATAGTCAATGTATTATCATAAAAGGTTTTCTCTCTGACATGACATTTTGTTCGTTTTTGATAACAAAGTGCTATGTTGTTTCAAATAACATTTCAAATCAGGTGCATAGTATTTGTTTCTGATTACAAAATACTTTTGCATGAAACATTGTTGTTCCGGGAGCAAATCTTTTGAAGTAACATAGATTATGGTGTGTTGTTGATTCTTTAAAATGTCCTGAGAAATAGATCATTGTCAGGTTGCTAGCGGCGTTGACTATTTTTTGGATCTATCAATATGGATCAGCTTAGGGTCCATCTTTTAGTGCAACCGACTGCTTTCGCATAAAATTCTAATAAAAATAGCTCGGTGGTGATCTTTAACATGCCAAAATTTTGAGCCTTAAAACGACTCTCTTAAGTACAATGACGGTCAGGGGCAGATATGATTTCATTTCTAAAATCTAAACTACCACTACCTAAAATACCACTACTGGGGTCGATCGAAAGTGAGCTAGACTCAAAGCAAGTTGACAAGCGAGAGAGACCATGGCTTAGATTAAAGACTGACTTAAATTCGGCTTTTTTTTATACGAAGCCTAAAAAAACCGACTTCAGGTTTACTTCTTTTGTTAGGTCTCGACGGAGACAGATTGAAGGTTACATTATTAGATTGTTGCTGGCTTCATCTGAGCAATTCACCTGCAATTGTCGTTCACTTTAGGGCTCAAGGTCATATATTCTCCGAGTTCAAAGACCTGTCAATTTGGTCCTAGGAGACAGATTGGCCAATTCCTTGAACATGTCCATTAATGCAGTAAACGAAATTGGATTATAGATTAGCTAGAATCAAGAGGTGAAGTTAAGCGGATCATCTGGTTTCCACTGTTAGAATAAGATCTTTGAGTTTCTAAACTCCGGACATAGTGCCCATATCTGGAAGGATTAGCTCCTTACTATGGTTGCTCAAGTGAAGCTTTTTGGATCTTATGTGAGAGGGTGAAAATTAGAGCTCCTTGGCTATAAAACTGCCAAAATGGTATGGGGTATTGAGAACATGTATATATTTGTATATAGCTTATTGCTCTATACTTAAGAGATCTCTGTCAGTGACTTGTCCTAAATATTGTCTAAGTGCTAATGCTCCTACTATGGCTCATGTTCTGGTGCTAGTGCTAGTGCTAGTGCTATTAGGGGGCACCAGTACTGGAACTGCAGAATTGCTTGCTTACAAAATTGATTCTTTTTCATCTGTTGCTTATTGTTCTATTAAATACAGAAAAAAAAAAAGAAAAAGAAAAGGAAACTCATTGTTTCACTTGATATCTTCTCAGAGATCGGGCTATGAAGTTTACTTGTTGGAGGCGGCCTACAAGGATCCAGCGGTGAGTTAAATATCAGATTATACCTTCCTATCTCTGATTGTAACTACAACAGTATACATCTAGACAAGCAAAGTGTGCATTAGTTGATATATTTCTCGAATAAAGGTTTTTTTTTTTTTTTTTTTTCATAGCACAAGTTGCATTTGAAAATAACAGAGTTGCTTCTAAAAATATTTGTGGAACTCTAGGGTTGTGCAGCTAGGAATGTGCATGGTTTCTCCCTGGATGACATACAAAAGATGGCTGGACAATGGGAAGAAGCTCCATCATTGTACTTGAAATTGGACATCAAGGTGTTTTGATTATTCCTGCTCCAGTCTAAAGTATATTTGGGTCGTTAGCCTTGGGTTTAATAGTTAATACTTCTTTAACTAAACAAGAGATGATGGATTCTGTAGGAAAGTTAAGTAACTTAATATGTGTCATGTTAAAAGTGCTGAAAACCTTGGTTTAACGTGTTTTACAACAATGCTTGCACATTAATGCATACTTTTTAATACCACGACAGCCGTTGCTCCATGGAGATGATTTTGAGGAGAGCGAAATTCAAGAGGTAATTTTCCATTTATAATTTGATGTTTGTAATTTTTCTGTTTGCTACTCCTGTTCCCTAATAGTTGTCCAATATTCCTTCTTTGGCTGTTCCAAAAAAGCACCCTCTTTGTGAACTTTCCATTTTGGACTGTCTCCTTGCCATTTTACTCTTGATTAATCTCCTTTTGTTGGTGCCACTCCCACATGGGCAACATTGAAAAGCCTAAAACATAATGGACGGGTCCACTGCAGGAGTCTCTTGCCATTGTGGTGTTTGGGAGAGGAATATTGTACTTGGCCCTGAAAAACATACTATTATAATTGAGTCAATTCACCTCTCTTAGTCAGTGCGTGGGTTGGATGGGACACTTCAATAGAAAGTTTTTTTTTTTTTTCCAAGTGGTTTTTATTTGTTTTGTAAGGGGGAAATTAGTACTTTTCTCCTTTGAAAGTGTTTTGTGAATGGATGATTTTAGAATTGCTGAAAATTGAGCAATTCTCTCAAGAGAATAAGTGCATGAACTTTGGATCAAATACAATAATAATTAATACATGAACCTCAACCTGATATGTCAAGATATTTGGTGGTCAAGTGCAGAGTCCATTTAATTAAGAAAGTCAAGGACTTCTTAAATATTCAATCAATCGGTAGGTGGATGGGTATTGTAAGGGTGAATCAAAATTTAAATGTGCAGCCGGTGAAGGCTTCTGTGATATTCTAGTCATGCTAATGTTAATTGTATACATAACCCCCTTTAATATCTTTCCTTTATTTACCGGTCATGATCATTTTAGTTCCAAGCTCCTAGTTCCTAACGTTTATTTTGCATGAGAAATATATGTCTACCTAAAACCCTGGGCATATATCTAGCAGGAGTGCCAACTATGCGTTCCTTGCTTCTGTTATCCTCCATCATGAGAAGTGCACAAGGGAATCTCTACTACTAAGGACGAAAAGTGATCTAATATTTTTAAGATTATACTCTTTTCACACCGGGGTTTGCCCTTTACTCTTTTCGCAGTGAGGAACCTGCAGTGAGGAAGCTAGCTCTTGGTGGTCAGAATAGAAAAGTTAAATGGCAATATTGGGATTTAGACTTATGTGGGATCATTATGATTTAGTGCAATCATTTTTAAAGTGATTCTTTTAAATAGTAAAAATTCAAGTTTCTAAAATTAAGTATACTAAAATGTCAGTTTCAAAGCTAAAAGGGATCGCTTCCATGTAGTAAAAAGTCAAAAAATTTAAATTTAAGGATACTAAAGTGACATATTTCAAAGCTGAAAGGTATCGCTATCATGGCCTTGCCACCGGTGACATGATCGCTTTCTTGGACTAAGTTATGCAGAATGTGTTATTCATGAACTTCCTTTTCTTTCACTCTTGTGCCTTGTGGTATAGGTAATCTTGTTCAATTCCTAAGCTATATTAGTGGGAAGATATTGAATTTGTATGTTTGTCTGCATAACTGACAGGTAGATATGGATATGGAAGATGAAGATCCTGTGAATGGTTTACAGGGATCAGAGGTTGGGGATCCAGGAAATGCAGTTCTGCATCCAGTGAGCAATTTAACAAGCCAGAGTATGTATATAATTTTTGCTAGCATACAAAAGGTGTATAATGAGTTTTACTTCACTTCTATTCCCTTTTTATTGAGTGCAATATATGTTTCACCTATACTCCCTCCGTCCCATTTGGAAAGGCACAAAATTCCATTTCGGGTGTCCCATTTAAAAAGGCACACTCCCCAAATGGAAAGTTTTTAATCCTTCTTTATTCATGGGACATACTTGTCAGATTTACAATAACTATCCACTTACTATTCCCTACCCCACATTCTTTCTCCTAGCTCACTTTTCGTACTCACAACACTATACACTCTCCTTAATTCCCGTGCAAAGGCTATTTTGTGCCTTTTCAGGTGGGACAAGCCTATTTTGTGCCTTTTCAGGTGGGACAAGCCTATTTTGTGCCTTTTTGGGTGGGACGGAGGGAGTATATCATTTGCCAATTACCTGTTTCCAAGTCAGTAATGCATCATAGTGACAAGCTGGCACTTCATCTGGTTTGATTAACAATTTTGCTAGGTCGTCATCATTTGTTTTCGAGTGAATGGAACTTAGGAGTTATCTACTTTTGTAGACATTTCTCAAGGAAAATACAATAAGTGACAATTTTTTCAAAAAAAAAAAATTTTTTTTTTTTGAAGAAAGCATATCGATTCTGATTTTTATCAGAAATACAGGAGCAACAATGATTAAAAAAAATCAAAGTTTAAAAATTGTCTACATAAAAAATACAGTTAAGTAATTTTAAAGCCAAATATTTGCAAAGGAAAAAAAAGAATTAGGAATAATAGTAATTAGCGTTAAACACCCTAAATTCAGTATTAATAATCCAATCCGACGCTTATCCCGCTCCGCCTACCAAACATGATCATGCATAGATACCTTTGAAGATCACACAATATGATTGCAAGTGTCAATTAGAACATGATAGTTGACTAATGGGGCTTTAGTAACTTCACTAGAAAATGACGACTCGTTTGTGCATACTTTTTTAGAAAATGGGCGTACTCATTTAGGGACAGAGTAGGTGTAATTTCTTAATACTACCTGTGTCTCTCCCTCCCAAACGTCTTAAATTAGGACTCAAACTTTATTTTTGGTTGTAGATATGCGCTTCAATATGTGTCCCTGATATTGTACCAAGACTATATTTTTACTAGGGCTGTAAACGAGCCGAGCTTTGAGGTGTCGAGCTCGAGCTCGACTAAAAATTAACGAGCCGAGCTTTTTTCGAGCTCGAGCTTGAAAAATTCGTTCGAGCTCGGCTCGAAACGAGTTTCGAGCTGTTCGCGAGCTGTTCGCAAGCTTTTTTTGCGAGCTTCTCGAACTCGAGCTTTAACGAGCCGAGCTCGAGCTTAACTCGATTTTTTTTTAAAAAATTGAACTCAAAATGATCTTTAGTTCGAGCTTTATCGAGCTTTTATTCGAATTCTCGAGCCTAAACGAGCCGAGCTCGAGCTTTGTCTCTACATAAAATTTTTTCAATTTTGATTTTTCATAATTCTTTATATTCTTACAAAAAACATAAAAAAAAATTGAAAATAACTAAGAAAAATATTTATTATTTATTTTACACTTTTCGAATGACATTTTAAAATGTCATATATTTTGAGACAAATTTTCAAATTTATTTTGAAACGAATAGAATAATAATTTTAAAATGTTCAATTTATGTTAGGGATGGATGGATGGAGTCATGAAATATAAATTTCCTAATTACTACGACTACCACTACCACTACCACTACCACTACCACTACCACCACCACCACTACTACTACTACCACTAGTTACCACCACTACTACTACCACTAGTTACCACCACTACCACTACTACCACTATCACCACTACTACTACTACCACTACTACTACCACTACAACTACTACTACCACCACTACTACTATTACTACCACCACTACCACCACCACTATTACTATCATACTACCACCATTACTACTACTACTACCACTACCACTACTACCACTATGAAATTTAGAAAAAAACTAAACAAATGAAAGTATAATAAAGAAATCAGGGACGGGTAAAATCCTTTAATTTTTATGTATAAATGTATAATTTTTTTATTTTTTATGAATAGAAATAAACATTTTGGACTTTTTTTTAGTATTAAAGTTTTTTTCAAAAAGTTATATAAAAAAAGTTAGAAAAAAACTAAACAAATGAAAGTATAATAAAGAAATCAGGGACAGGTAAAATCCTTTAATTTTTATCTATAAATGTATAGTTTTTTTATTTTTTATGAATATAAATAAACATTTTGGATTTTTTTTAGTATTGAAGTTTTTTTCAAAAAGTTATATAAAAAAAGTTAGAAAAAAACTAAACAAATGAAAGTATAATAAAGAAATCAGGGACGGGTAAATTTTTTTAATTTTTATGTATAAATGTATAATTTTTTAATTTTTTATGAATAGAAATAAACATTTTGGATTTTTTTTAGTATTGAAGTTTTTTTTCAAAAAGTTATATAAAAAAGTTAGAAAAAAACTAAACAAATGAAAGTATAATTAAGAAATCAGGGACGGGTAAATTTAACGAGCCGATCCCGATCCGAGCTTAAACGAGTCGATCCCGATCATAGCTCGCCGAACAAACGAGCCGAGCTCGAGCCGGCTCAAAAAAAAATTCGAGCCTGAAAATCGGATCGAGCTCGAGCTCGAGTTAGACTCGACCCTTCTCGAGCTCGAGCTTTACGAGCCGAGCCCGAACCGAGCCCGAGCATGTTCGGTTCGCGTAACAGCCCTAATTTTTACATGAAATGAAGATCAACACCTTGCATTTAGAATTAAGGATAACTCTAGAAGACAGTGAAAAATATTGCCTAGATTTGGAAATCCGTTTTTTTGCTTGAGGACGAACTAAAACAGGAAGTATTAAGTTTTTAATCGCATCCCCCCAAATACACAGACACACAAAATAAAATAAAATTAAGTATAACCCAAAAGTTTAATTGGAAGTGGTTGTGGGTTTGTCCGTCTTTCTAGAAAGGTGATAACTGTAAATTGGCTTCTTTATTGCACAAAGTTGGCTTTTGCCCAGCACAGGTTCTCGCACTAACTTCATAATTTAATCGTGTAGGTCCATCAAAGGATGAGAAGAAATGGTATAATGTAGGAAACCACCTGGGAGAAGTAAAGGAACTGGGTAGTAGTAAATGGTCAGATGTTTTGGATGAAGATGATGATGCTCATGGAACTGAAGATAGAAATGCCAGTTCAAGTGCTCTATCTGGGTTGATTCAAGCTTATAGTAAGGAAGGTAAATCTGTTCGCTGGGGTGACCAGGTATGTGTGCTAGTGCATATGATCTCCCATTGATCTCTGACTATTTTGTTGTAAGCACATAAATATGATCTCTTTTAGTTCGGTTACTCATTTTGGTGACACTATCTACTTTTATTTGGTTCGTTCATTGAAAAGTTGAAAGAATTTGTTAACGCAAGGAAAAAAAAATATATTTCTTGTCACACGAAAAATATAGACAATTCTACGGGAAAAAGTATGGTGTTAAACCTGGTGTATCTTTGTCCAACTTGCAAACACATAAAATCCAATGGTTCGTCTCCAATCCCTTTCCCAATTTTTCCTTTGTTGGAAGGTTTCTCTTGATTGAGTAATCTTTTGTTTAGTTCACTATCAATAAGCTGTTTCCAGATAGGTTACCCTTTGACCATATTTGTCTGACTCTAGCGAAAGTATGATACTGTGAACTGTAACTTTTAACACTTAATCGTTGTTAAGCTTCTTTCGAAGAAATGGAAAAAGACCTAAGAAACCCTAACATATAGAGCAATCACTTATTTTAACATGCCACTCCTTTTCTTTTTGTGAGTAGTTCTGCTCACCTTTTCATATTTCAGGGTGGGAACATCGGTTTTTCAATAGGTGCAGCAAAGAGAGCAAATGTTTTATCCTTGGTCATAGGGCCTGGTTCTGGGTACAACTTGGTGAGTTGCATGCAATTAATATACAGTAATCTCTTTGGTGCATTTGTTCAGTTCTTAAAACCCTTCCCTTTATTGTCTAGATTTTTTTTTGCTGAAATAAATTAACATGATTCAAGTTTTAAATTCTTTTCTATGAGCAGTGACTCCAACCCTCTCATGTATTTTCAAATGTTTTCACGAGTGCAGAAGTCTAACCCATTAGCAGCAGAAGAGAAGCTGATGTCATCCCGTGATGCTGTCAAGTCAAGGAGTCAAAATGTGTTCAGAGAAAGAATGCGTGCAGAACACGAGTCATTCAAAGCAGTTTTTGACAAGAGGCGACAGCGAATTGGTGGGTTTGGGACAGAGGAGGATTAGTTTAAAAGAAAAAATGGAGCTCCTAATACCCAAATAATTTTTCCGGATTTTTGTAGCTGTTGCTTGTGGTTCTGTACAATATAGTTCATGATAAATGGAGAAGTGTATCATTCTCTGTGAATGTACATTCGTAATAGTGTCATGTACAATCTTTCAGAATATGGAAAACCGGTTGTTTAATGGAAGTTCAGAACTGAGTTTTCCCTTTGTAATCCTTTTGACAATAATATCAAAGGTTGTCTTTTATTATCTCAACTTGATACATATTCCATTTACATGCTGTCAGCAGTTTTCTTGGCATCATACAGAGACGACATCTATAGGGTCTATTACAACCTTATATATGTAGTACTTATTACAGCCTAAGCAGAATCCCCATCTCTCTCTCTCTCTCTTTCTCTCCCATTGATGCAGGGATAAATAACGAGGCATGGCAGCTAGTGCAAGGCAGTGCATTGCACGGTTCATGGACCCGGAATTGATGAAATGCAGTATTTCAAACCGAACCATTTGTAGTAGAGTTTCTGTTCAAATCTCCCTCCAAGTAAGCCTCCATCTGTTTCGTTTTCGTATACTCCTACTTGACTCTGTTTTTGAAGCTGAAAACTGTAATTTGGAACAGACAACAACTATATAATTGTTCAGTGTCTCTGTCCGTGAATGGTTGCCAAGGTGATCCTATGCTACTTCTGGGCACCATTGAAACCCACACTTTTCCGGCTGTCTTCACCTCTGCATTGGCTATGGACCGACTCAACCATTGACGAATTAAAGTCGAATCCCTTGCCTTATGATTCCAGTATCTTACGGTTGTAGGTAAAAAATACCACTCTGAATTCTCACTCATTATGCTTTCCATGGCTGTTTCTTCTTCATATCTGTAACATTGGCGGACACAAGGGGGGCCAAGCAGGTACATTAGGCCCTGCTTGGTTTTTTTTTTTTTTTTTTTTTAATTTTTTTTTTTTTAACTATGCTTGTCATTATTCCCTCTGTATTATGCTTGTCATTACTCTCACTCTCTCCCAAAATAAATGTCCATTTTTTTTTCTTTCAATTTTGCTCTTGATTCAAGAGTAAGTTTGAAACTTTTTTTCGACATTTATTTAGGGGCGGAAGTATTTTTTTTGTATTTAGACATGCCATACTAACTACTTGGACTTACAAAATTGTTCATTGTTCCTATGATGCTTGATGTTTTGATTTTGTTTCGGATAATAAGCAAAATGGTAACCATCTGTAATTTCTGTTGCAGCTAAGATTTTTTTCTCCTTCTCATTTAGTCGCACTAAAGTTGTATTGCTTGTGGAAAAAATAGCAAAAAAAAAAATTTCGGGGGCGCTGCCCCCGAACCCCCATCTTCAATCCTTTGCTCCAAAAAATCTTGGCCCCCCTTACTTAATATCCTGCGTCCGCCACTGATCTGTAATGGCTAAGTTGCATTGGCAATGTGCCACGTGGTTGGTTGCCATTTGTAGTTGAGACATTTTATCTTAGATTTCTCTCATTCTCTGTTCTATTTGTCTACTTCCAGTGACTAATACATTCAGTAGTTGATTTGGTGATGCCATGATTCCATTACCCACCCACTCCTCTCCGTAAGATAGATTTTTTTTTTCTTGTAATATACTCCATTCGACACTTGAGATTTGTCTCGTTGGTGATTTGTTTCATGAATACGGAGAGAAATTAAAGTTAATATTTTCATGTAATATACTCAATTCGACATTACCAATGCCTATGCATCTACTTAGAGAAACCTTACATGACAGCACATGTAAATAAATATATCCGATATTCTATAGTACTATTATTCTGGTAATTGGAAGAGTTAAAACAAAAAACGAAAACTTTAATCTCTAAAACTTTCCTAGTTCCTCTCTTATCTTGATCTTCTTCTTAAGAGACAAACTGATACAGAAGTACAAGATAGGGGAATCATAACAGGGGGAGCATCAGTGCACCCTCACAGTAAACTATGTCTTGTTCATGGGGTTCAGTATGCAATGTGCTTATTAAATTAACATGGTTCATTTTCGATGCAGTTAAGAGCCCCCGAGAAGCGCGTGAGCTGGCCCACAAATGACCCTGGCTTCGGAGTAAAGAAATCATTCTGCGTGAACTTTTCATTTGGGTTCCCGGATTGTGTAAAGAAGGCTCCATTGATCATTAGATCTCCCTCTGATCTCCATAGCCAATTCTTCCACACACTTTCAGGTGCGTTGCCCCTCTTTGTCACCTACACCAGCATCACAATTCACAAGCATGACAGGTTCGAGAGTCAACTACATCTGAACGTATAAAATACACACACATACACGCATACACGAACATACACACAAAACATTTGGTCTCAACAGATTGAGGTACACTTACCTCTTTGGCATTTGGATTTACTGGGGCATTAAAACGATTACCCTGGCTTAATATACTAGGATGACTGCTGCCACCAATAGCGTACATGAGCCAGTGTGTGTAGTCGTTGTTTAAGATATGTACGAATCCCCACCGGCATCTTGGCATCCTTTGCACCAAGCCATTACCAAAATGGTTAAATGCCACTGTGATTTGCATTATCGAATCCCCCGAGTAGCTATCACTTGCTCCAAACAACATCACCTGAATCAATGCCACAGCCATATAAAAAAGAGCTTATTCTCATTTTACTACTAGGATCATGAATTCTTTAGGAAATGCGTGTGTGTGCGTGTATATATATATATATTTTTTTTTTTTTTTAATTTTTTTTTGAGAAGTAGAAATGTTTAGGTTTGTTACGTCATTATGGTGAGTAAAATGGCAGTTCGAAATGGTTATGGCAGTTGAACCCTGGACTGCATCTATGAGCCCATCTTGGCAGTTAGTCATGGAAACATGGTCAATCCATACATTCGAGGCTCCGTAGAGAGATATAGCGTCTCCATCACTCCTTGTACGAAAACCATAGTGATCGGTTGAGCTTCTAATCATTCCACCATTGCCAGCCTTGATATTCTTTATATGGAGGTTACATATAATGATATTTTGCACATACTGTAGTGTGAGCCCAGCACCTTGAACTATGTGTACTTGTGCACCACGGGCATCGATAGTTTTATTGCTCGTCATTATGAGCTCTTCGCTCAACCTAATCACCATGTTATGAGCAAATATAATCCATAGAGGTTCTGGCTGAATAACAGCATATCGCAGGGTCCCGGGCTTAGGGTTGACCAGGTCATTATCTGTCGGATCCGTGACTGTGTAGATTGACCCGCCTTTTCCTCCAGTAGTTTTCCTACCGAATCCTAGCACACAATCGGCTAGTTTCATCCGGTTTTTCGCCCAGTTCTTATCGCACCTCCAGCAACTGTCGATGGGGTTGGTAGCCATGCAAGGACCATCGTATTTATGTAATGCCCTCCTCGTGTTATTGTTTCCCGAGACAGCCCTTCATCAAATAAATCATGTCATAAACTTATTACCCCACGTACCAAAATGAATGTTCAAAAAAGTTTTTAATTTGTTTTTCAAGAGCAAATTTTTTCCCCTGACGTTTTGGGACGGAGGGTGTGTCCCAAAACATCTGACATAATGTAGCTATAGTTTGATTTTTTTGGTTCTGGGTGATGATCCTGTGTGTGTGTGTCTCTCTATATACATGTGTGTGTGTGCGTATATATACATATATATACTATATATTATGTAATAAAAGACTTACAAGTGGACGCCATGGTTGAGATGGTTAACCTCCTCGGCAGGATTAGGATTGTAAGCATTGTGAGCGGCCCGTGTTGCCTCTTCCGCACGCTTGTTCCAAACTTGATCATCCTTTTCCTTATCTATGGTATTTGCCTCTATGGCCGAAACCATTAGGGCGACAACAAACAAAAAGAAAAAACAAAATATAATGTTGTTGGTATTCATGTTTCTTGATGATTTTTGTTAATTTTTCTATCTACCTAAACGAAAATGGTATAGAAATATATATAGGGTTGAATCTTGATATGCTCAACTACTCCTACGAAACTATCCCTTTGAATTCTCCTATATACAAATATGTGCAGGGGAGGTTGTTTCTTTGTTTGAACAACAAATGAGAATCTTAAATATATAACACAAAGAAAGAAAGAAAAAACCTAAACGAATTAAGTGGGAGTGAAAAAAGAATGGGACGTAGGGAGCAAATAGTGGACAGCCACTTCCTTGCAGCGGTCTAATGCACTTGAGAGGGAACAAATGTACGTATCAGTCTTTAGTGCACTTTTATCGCATGATAAAATAAATATTTATTTCTTTTTTAAAAAATAAAATATTGTCAAGTTAACCGTGAAACTTATTATCATATCGGTTGGAGGAGTATCTCCTATTAGTAGTCCAACAACTTGTTCAAGCAAATATAGGTGCTAAACTGGCCGGCTAAAACTGCTCCGGACTAGAACCTCTTGGGTTTGCTACTAATGGGTTACTTGGTTTTATCTGCAATCAACGTTGCTCTTATATGTTTAAGCAGCAACACATCATATATATTTTCCTTTGCCAACACAAATACCTAATAAACCAAAGATGTTTATCGATCGATTGTAAGTAGGGATGGCAAAATGGGCGTTGTTCGTTAAACGCTTTTAACAATATTAACAATTGTACATGTATGCATTTTAAAGCATGATAAATTTTTAACGAGTATACTCATTGGTCAGAAATTATCACCCTAAGCCTAATAGTAAGTGTCCCTTCTCAATTTAAGCTCTTACCAAAAGGAGACTTTTTGGACCAAAAGGAAGCAAAGAATGACCAACTCTTTGTTCTTCCTGAAAGAAGTTGGGTTGAGCAATCTAACCAACAGCTCATAGGCAAAAGTTTGGAATAATGATGCATGAGCTTGCAAGAAAAGCTATTTGAATTTGAACATCTTTCTTTGAATCAAAGAACATTAACTTTGCATTTCCCCCCACATTTATATATAACATCAATCTGATTATCACAATACTATTCTACATTTCTATCAAACTTCTACATTTTTCAGCTCATCAATGGAAAACATTAAAGGAATAACAACAGGATTTGACAACCAAGACTCGGGTCGCCTGATATTTGAAGAGTTTGTGCCTCCTTCAGCTTGGACAGAGGAATCAGCTGCTCACCACCTCCTTGTCGATCTTCCTGGTAAACCTTAATTCTCATGCAGCTGAAATTAATCGTCATTAGATTTGCATTGTTTCATTTATCATGAATGAGTGCGCTACCACGTTTCGTTTTAAATTTTCAGGTTTCAAAAGGAAGGAACTGAAGCTCCAAATTGAAGATCGAAGTCATATAATAGTCAGTGGAGAAAGACAGGTGAAGGATAACAAATACATAAGATTTGAGCAGAAGTTTTTGTTACCAGGAAACTCTGAAATTGGAAAAATCACGGGAAAGATTGAGGGAGAGATTCTGTACGTAACTGTCCCCAAGAGAGTAACAGTAGAAAATAAACCCCCAAAATATGAATCTCACACAGGCGGAGAAGAGGTACATAAGCCAACTGATCCAACACCAAGCATAGATACACACATAGATAAAGAAAAGACAAATATTCGTGATCTTGATCACGGTGGCTCGCATAAGGATGATGAAACATTAACAAACGAAGACGAAGTTTTTCATGAAGCAAACGGAGATTCTTGGAGACAAAGGGGTGAGCTATTGGCAAATGCAGTAATGAAGAGTGAGCTATTGGAAAATGCAGTGATAAAGCTAAGGAAGAACAAGGGGATAGTCATAACAGCTGTATTGGCATTTTCATTGGGGGTGTTTGTATCGCAGAAGTTCCATTCAAATGGAGAGTAATCGAGCTTTTCTCAATCTGTATCTCTCCAGAATTCCCCCAAATGTATTTCTGTTGTACATATGTGCATAAATAAGTAAAAACAAATCATCTGTACAGATCTTTGTTAACAAAATGGAAGGTTGCGGTAACATCGTGTTGTGACATTCGTAGCTAACCTCAAAAGATTTGCACATTTAAACTACTTTGCGGACAATGCGAGAATAATAATAAAAAAGCGAGAATAAATAACAGGGAAAACTCTGTTTCAGTCCACTCCATTTTCAAGCGACTTTCACTTTTACCATCAAATTTATTTTTCTATAAAAAACCATCGTACGACTTCCATTCCGGCCTCAAAATTTAACGGATTATCTTTATTGACAAGAAAAAAAAACAAAAAAACCTATCACCCGTTACATATTTAACGAATTTAACACGTAAATTAACAACACAGAAAGTTCATCCCCACCATCTATGATATGATCATTTTTAATGAAGACAAATATTTGAGAATCATAAGCATGCTTTATCTAAAAGTAAGAGATTCTGATGACGCCACAGCTTTTCGGGGTCAGGAGCGGTTCAAGGATATCTGGCTAGGATATATTTGGTGGTTTTGTGTACCTAGATCACAACACAAACAAGCACCGTTAAGGTCAAAGTTGGATGTTACTCCAACTCAGGCCCTCGGGTGTGAGAGTAAGAATACTGAGTAATAAGGCTTTGAATACCTTTGGAGTGTGTGTGTGTGTTTTAGGTTAAGAGAGTAAAAGAGCTTACTCAATTGTATATGGAACTTACCTTGCCCAAGGGGGTAAAGGCCTTCTATTTATAGGCAATGCCATGGTGCTTGTTGAGGTAAGCAATGAGATCAGCCCTAGGGGGCACTTTGGTATTTGACCGCCTACACGTGTCCGCAGCCTAATTGGTCCCGTCGTGGAGGGAACATTGATCGTCTGTGGGACATGGCCGAAAGGGACATGAGCCGTGTAGCCGCTTATCGCATTAAATGGAATAGTAGGCGCCGGACCGAGCCGCATTGAATGCGTGATGGGGAGCCGGCAAGTGGCTGTCGTGAGCCGCAAGCTAACTTGCTCGCAAGGCTTGACATTAACCGGGAAAGATGTGCCCGCGGTCAACGTTGTGCCCGCGATCAAAGATATATGACGCGAGCACGGTTGATGCGGCATGACTTATGCGGGCACGGATCCGCCGAAAGGTGGTCCCAATGGTCCTCGAAGAGGGTGATCGCGAGGAGGGACACGATCTTGACCACAAGGGCCTATTTGTCCGCGGTCTCCCTCCAAATGGCGGTCTAGGAACCGCCACGTCACCGGTTCCTTGGACTAGACCGAGCGGGCCCGGTCCGGTAGATCCGGGCTCATCAATGGCCCCTAGCTCCAAGTGTGATTATTTATGGTCTGAGTGAGGAGCTACTAGAAGCTCGGTCTGCCTCAATTGCTCCTCGCGCGAGCACCAGTGTTGGCGTTTTTCCTTGTTTGTTGCTTGGCCCCATGGATCAAAGGGAACGTTCGGGAGGCACCAGTGAGTGACACGTGGTCCCTTGCATGGCATGCCTCCCGGTTAACAGTGGGCCCTCGCGTATGAAAAGACGGGTTAGTGGTACGTCGGGGGTACGTGTCAGCCATCCAAGGGGGGTAATAAATGCAAAAGGTATTTAATTTTCGAATTTTCGAATTTTCAAACGTTTGGAGACGGTTGAGGGTCCGAGGTTGGATTTGTGGGCTAATTAATACGGGTTAACGGGTTAACCCGTATAGGTAGGCCTTATAAATACCAAACCCTTAAACCCCAAACACTTTTACCGTTTCCAAATATTCAAAGAGCTTTAGAGAGAGAAACTTCTTGCTGCGAATTCTTGCTAGTGCTTTCCGAATCCCCTTCTCAATCCTTCTCTCGTAAGTAACCTTGGGTGATTTCTCTTCTTCATCTCCCTCTATTTTTCTTTTCCCTTTCTGGGTTTTGCATAATGACTACTCGAGAATTTGGACCCCGCCGTCCCATAGAACTAGGAGATGGATCCACCCCTGATATCTTTGCCGTCTGTAAACGGACTGGTGGTATCTTTAGGAAGGTAGGATTGGGGTGGATAAGGCTATCCCTTAGGTGTTTCTTGTTTTTCTGTGAGAGAGATGATTGGGGGCCTTTTGTCCCACCCCGGTTGTGGGAGGCCAAGAAAAAGTACATCTACAATCGTAATGTACTCGGTGTCGGGGATCACCGAAGGCTAAGAAATTTTGTAATGGGGTTTTGTGTGTGTTTCCCCGCGAGAGAGATCGTGCTCGAACGCCGTTGAACTTGTGAGAAGAGCGATCCGTGTCCCCGAACGTATAACCGATTGGGAAAAGTGTGAGCTAATGGACCCCGAACAAACCAATGCCGCGCGGCACGGCAATGCACTGAATGACCCTCGGATGTCCCGCCCCGAGGATCGTTCTTCCCACCGTGGTGCCCGCGGCCCCGGTGCCGAACCCATCGAACTAAGTAGTAGTGAGGAGCCGGAGCCTCTAAATTTTGAGACTACCGTAGGCGGGAGGATGAGGATGAAGTGACCTCGCCCGCGGTGATGCCACCGGTCTCTTTGGCTCGACGAGCACGGAGACCGAGGAGGATGACCGCGAGGTCGAACTTAGGAGGGCCGCGGGGACCTCTAAGAAGGCCGCCGAGACCACGAACATCGTGGATGCCTTTTCGACCCCGATTCCGAGGAGGAGGTAGCCGAGGCCCCCGCCCGCAATAAAGGCAAACGGCCACTGCTGAGGCGAACCCCGGCCACGGTCGCAGTAAAAAAGCCAAGGAAGTGGCTATCCTCAACTGGGAGGAGGATATTTATGAGGTTTATAACGTGGACCGCAACGCCTACCGTGTCCGCACCTTAGGATACGTTCCGATAAAGGGGAAGGATAAGTTGAGGCAGGAGACAAGAGGCCGATGTCCGCGAGGATAATAGGGCCTTAGTTTTCTATGGTGCTCAATTTGAGAATGGCCCGAGGCCGCCCTCGGATCCTTTCTATTATGACTTCCTCGGAGTTCAACCGCCGCCTCCCCACGAACCTCCGACTCCCAATGCCATCGTGGCCATTGTTTCTTTCATAGCCGTTGCAGATTCACGGGCTATGAACCCACCCCGGCCGGCTCTACGCTTACTATCGTAACCAAATCGCCCGCAATATTCGGGCTCAAGGCTAGGAATTTCTCTACCAAGACCTTCTCTCCCCTTCGAACAAGTTTGACCAATGGAACCGTAAGGATATCCCGGTCATTGAAGTCTAGGTTTGGATGGCCCTTCTCCAAGCCTCGAGTCCAGCCCCCGATGAAGGTGTCCGCTAGCAGCTATCCGGACCCGTCCTTCCGCCGATGCTATGCGCACCGCCATGTAGAGGCATCTCGGCCCTTTACTTAGATAGCGGGGAGGAGGAGCCCGTTTATGATGTAGGCACAATTGTAGTGGATGAGCCCTTATTGATCTACTCGGGGGTGGCTCCTCGCAGGGAGGGCGCCCCACATGCCCCCAGAGTAGCAATAGAGCCGTTGCCTCGTGACCCTGATTGGAGGGTGCACGAGCACTACCAATTTGAGGCGGATTGTAAGACCTGCATGCTGGGCGCTGAGTGCGATCCTCCCGAACTTATCGGTCTCTAACTGTTTTCATATAACTGTTGCCAATTTATCTTTATCTTTGATTTTTTGGACTGCATTCTAACCTTTTCTCTTTCCCTCCAGAGTAGACCCAGAAGAATATAATTTCTGATGGCTCCTCCATTAAATGCTGCCCAACTGAAGGCCAGGAACATGAAGGCCAACAAGGAAGCTGCCCTGAAGAGGCAGAATGAGATGGGTGGGGTCCCCACCAAGGATAAGACGGTGCCCGTGGTGAGCAGAAAGACGGGGGATCCCCTTAGCCTTCCCAAGACTATCCCTACTACGGGAATCTCGCTCCACCCCCGGGTCCTCCTCCCTCCAGTTCTAGAGGCTCCCGCTCTCCCCCTGGCCGCACCATTCCTTCCGGCCATCAAATGGATTCTCGGAAGAGAAATGAGAGGGATGGAGAGCAGGGACAGGGACAAAGGAAGCTGCAGAAGGTCGGGGATGCTCCTCCTCGGACTATGACCGCCCTACCGTGGCTTCAGCTTCTCCCCGTCGGGGGGCACTCTCTGCTCGGCCGTTTACCCACTCCCTCGACCACTCGCGAGGAGGCTCGCGGTCGGAGGAAGCTGTCCGAGGTGTCTCCCATTACCGGGGTGGATATTTATGCCCGGAACTCTGCCAATGCATCCGTTGGGATCGGGCTGGCGAACCGCCTATACTCTCCGGACTTCTACAAAGGCATAGTCGCCGAGGAGAATGCCTCTGCCCTGGTGGGGGATATAGGCCTCGCGCTGACCGAGGTAGATGCTCGCTTGATCTTAATAATCTTGTGGCCTCATTTTTTCACTGTATTAACTTTTGATCTTTCTGCCCGCAGGTGAGTAATAAGGTGTTGCGGCTGCGTGAAAGCTGTGACACTCTGACCGCTGAGGTGGAGAACAAAACTTCCATCTTGGCGGCCAAACTTCGGGAGCTGGAGGAGGCTCAAACAAAAATTGGAACCTTGAACTCCCTGCTGGAGGACAAGGAAAGGGCCTTCACTCAGAAGGAGAATGATTTGAAGGGCTTCCAGGAGAGGATGACCCACTCGAGAAGGACCTTGAGAGGATAAGGGGTCACGGGATGAGCTCCGCGGCACAAGAATGAGTGGGAGCCTGTAAATAAAGAGCTCGTGGCCGGCCGGGATGCCGCCAAGGCCGATCTGGAGGCTCTGGGAAGAAGGTGGACGAGCCGTCCGACGAGCCGCTCCCCTACAAAAGGATGGAGGCAGAGGAAGTCCGCCCTCGACGATGTCCGCAAGGAAGCTGGAGGAATACAAGAACTCCCAAGCTTTTAAGGACTCGGCTCTGGCCAAAAACCCGGCTCAAGATGAGGCCGGGGTTCGGACGCAAATAAGGAATTTTGCGGCCACGGGCAAGTTCACCGTGCAGGAGTTGGCCGTAATTGGCTCGCTTGTTGCTACGGATGAAGAGTGCTTGCCCGGGCATGCACTAGTTCCCTTGTCCGAGGACGAGGTTAAAAGTTTGGAGCTGTCCGCCGCGGCCTCTCTGCCTCCTGTGGCAGAAGTGACGGCTCTTAGCCTGATCGCTGATTTGGATGAACTGCGGTTCGGGGATAACCCTATATCATTGGGGGATGCCTTGGCTCAGGTTCTTCCAAATGGGCCTGCCATAGGAGATCTCTTTCCTTCGCGGGCAGCTCCAGCCCCAGCCTCTGCTGGGCCCATCTCTGACCCTATAACAGAGATTCTGATGACCAGTCTTCCTTCCCCAACTCCAACATCAGAAGCGGGCACAGATGGTGCTGCCGGGGAGACTGCAGATGCAGCTAAGGACCAAGCTCCTAAAGTTTAGGATTTTTTGCTTTTTCTTGTTGTAATAGATTAGGACCTTTTTGTAATAGTGTAGGAAATTGTAAATACTTTCTCAATCATTAATAGAAGCATTTTTCTCAACTTGGCTCCTTTATTTTTATCTTAATTGCTTGTCTCGTAGGCTATTTTGAGTAGTTTGGCAATCTTCGAGCATCTTAATACTTGCATTCTTGCCTTACCACTTTTTCCAGCGTTTTTGACTTGCAATTAACTTTATACTCTCCTTCAGGCAAAGCCTTAGTAGGCCCTTTGCCCGCATTTTTGAGTTTTCCTAACTCTTTATTCAAAACCCTTAGGTTTTTGTGAGAGTCGCCTTATTCTTCTATGATCGCGTTTGTTTAGCCTTGTGGCAAAGTTAGGGGTCTTGACCCCGCTTGTCTATTTGGCTTTGTTAAACTAGTTTGATCACTCTCATCCATTTACACTTATTCCCACCTTGCGAGCCGTGGTGTAAGTCAAAAGTAGCCAAGGCAAGCATACTTTCATAGGGCATGCAGAAGGTGGCCGTGAGGCTATTGTCCGCGCAATGTAAAGGTAGGAGCATATTTTAGCATAGAGGCCCTTTAACCCCGGCATGTATCCCCTTATTGGAGGTTCTCACTTATTTGACCCTTTATTCAAAACTCCCTAAGGTTTTTCGTGAGGGTCTCGTGGCGATCTCGGTGAACGGGCTTATATGTAGGCCTTTGTCACATACAGGCATGCGAGTAACGGCCCTAACGAGGTCCTTCGCGCAATTAGTGGGTCCGGACTTCGTGTCATTGTCCCCACTAGAGTCCGTAGGCACGGGCATCATGGCCTTTGTACCTACGTTCATCTATATCCACTTATTCTTGGTGGTGTCACGCGAGCAGAGGGAGTCCTCCCCGCGATCACAAGCACGGATCGTAATGGATCTTTGTACATATATAGGCATGCGGATCCTTAGATCTTTGCGCATCGGTAGTAGGAGCTCATATGTTGGCTCTTGAACTCACCGGCATCCGCACGCGGGCATCCACCTTAGCTTTTGAGGCCGGTGGGAATTGATTTTTGCATCAAAATATGATGATAACTTCTCCCTTATATATATATAGTCTATACTCCTTCCAAAATTACAAAACTTCAAAAGAAGTATCTCTTAAGGTGGTCGCTATTCCAGGAGTGCTTAAGCTCTTCTCCCTCCTTTGGTCGCAACATATAGGTGCCCTCTTTGACTATCTTTGTAACCTCATATGGACCTTCCCATTTCGGGACAAACTTGTTGAAACCTGGTTGAGTCCCTTGGACCTCTACGCTTCGAGTACCCGGGCCTAACCGAAAAACTCCTTTTATTTACTCTTTTATCATGGTGCTTCTTCGCTTCGTTTGTAGTTCACCATTTTTTCATGTGCCCGCATTCTCTTTCTTCGAGATCGTCCAGTCACACCTTCGTTTGCCTCGTTTTGAGACTCGTCGAAGTATGTGACTGTACGAGGGTAGGGCTACCTCAACTGGAGCCATTGCCTCGACCCATACGTGAGCGAGAAGGGAGTTTCTCCCCGTTGAATTTCTTATCGTGGTGCGGACAACCCACAATGCGATCTGGAGCTCGTCCAACCAACGTCCTCCTCGCCCTTCTAAATTTATATTTAAGGCGGAAAGGACTAGTTTGTTCGCAGCCTCGCCTTGACCATTTCCACGAGGATAGGCAATCTGCGGACTTACGGTGTTGCACCTTCATTCTCACACATTCAGCAGTTGAATTTTGCGGAGAATTGGGTGCCATTATCTCGAAATTATTGCTCGGGAACCCCAAATCGACAATAGATGTGGTCGTGGACAAACCTGATAGTGTTATCCTCGGAAATAGTGGCCAAGCCCTTTGCTTCCGTCCACTTGGTAAAATAATCCACGGCCACCACAAAGATACTTGATGCTTCCTCTAGCAGCTTGGAAATGGTCCAATAAGATCTATCCCCACGTATCAAACGGCCACGATGGTACTACCAAAGTCTCGCTTCCGTTGATGGTAGTCTAGGGATGTCCGCAAATCTCTCGGCACTTATCACATTTTCTAACATACTCCCGCGCATCCCTTCTCATTGTGGGCCAAAAGAATCCTTGGAATTTGATCTTGTCTCGAGAGTGTGCGAGCACTGGATGTCCGCCACAAACTCCTTCATGAACCTCATAGAGTAAGTTGGTGACCATGTGAGTCTTAACACATCTTAGTAAAGGCTTGGTGAATGATCGCCGAAAAAGCACCCCATCGAGGACGAGGTATTTCGCGGACACCGTTCGATTGCTCTAGCCTTTACCGGATCCTCGGGAGGGTTTGCTTCTCGATGTAATCCTTCATTTCATCCACCCAGTCCCTTACTTGATCCTCAATATTGTTTATCTCGTATTCGATCTATAGCAGTCTCTCCGTGAATTCAATCTCGGCAATTTGTCTCCAACTCACCAATTTCTTGCTCGGTTATTCTTGAGAGGAGGTCGGCTTCCACATTGTCCTCTCTCATGACTTGGTTCAGCTCATAGTAAGTGAAATTTTTGATGAGGGTTTTTGCAAGGTCACGATCGAGTTAGTACCGGGTTGATAGTATCATACTCCCCCTAATTTGATTAACTATGAGCCGAGAGTCACTATTGATCTCAATATTCGCACTCCCAAGTCTCTTGCCAATTCCATGCCCGCTATAATCGCTTCATATTCACTGATTGTTTGATGCCTCGAACTTGAATCTTAAGGCCCTCATAAATTTCTCCGCAGGTGCACCGAAGTATGCCCGCTCCACCGATTAACTTGCTCGCGGAGCCGTCCACATATAAAGTCCACACCTCATCCGGACGCTCCCTTGGTTGAACAATTTACGTGCTCGGGCTTTTTGGGTCATCTTCGATTACGCTCGCTTTCTTTTCCGAGGTCGCCGTCCGCCAATTTGAATGATGATTCTACTACAAAATCAACTAAGGCCTGCGCTTTGATTGTCTTTCTCGGGGAGTAGGTGATCCGGAACTCGGTGAGCTCTATAGACCAAGCTAGCATTCTCCCCGAGGACTACGGTTTATGTAAAACCTTTCTAAGCGGGGCCTCGCTTAGTACAGTTATAGGATGTGCGTAAAAGTAGGCTCTTAATTTTCGAGCGTATACAAGCAAGGCGTAAGCTAACTTTTCTATATTAAGATAACGCCCTTCTACGGCGGACAAAGTGCCTTACTTACATAATAAACCGGTTTTGGGAGTTATTCTCCTCCCTCACAAGAACATTTGCTACCGCGTATCGCAACGGCTAAATATAGAAAAAGCTCTTCTCCGGCACCGGCCGCCGAGTAGAGGTGGCCGCCCGAGGTATGTCTTGACTTCTTCAAAAGCCCGATGGCACTCGGTGCTCCATGTAAATTCATCGCCTCTCTTCCCCCTTTGAGAGTTTTGAAGAAGGGGAGGCATCTCTGGCCGACCGCGAGATGAAGCGGCCAAGTGCGGTGATGCGACCATTGAGTTTTTGTACATCCTTCACGCAGCAGGAGGTTTCATGTCTAATAGGGCCTGGATTTTCTCCGGATTAGCCTCTATCCCTCTTTGGTTGACCATGAATCCGAGGAACTTGCCCGCCTTGACCCCGAAAGCGCACTTAAGGGGGTTTAGCTTCATGCTTTGTTATGGCGCAAGTTTTTGAAGGTTTCCTCCACATCGAGCTCGTGGGAGTTTTCCTTAGTTTTTATGACCATGTCGTCAATGTAGGCCTCTAGATTTCGCCTAGTTGGTTTTTAAAGACCAGATTGACCATGCGCCGATATGTGGCTCCTGCATTTTTAGCCCGAAGGGCATCATAGTGTAGCAAGATGTCTTGCCCGCAAAGAATGAAGGCTACAGAGAGCGGACATCTTCGGGAGCCATCTCGGATCCGGTGGTAGCCTGAGTAGGCATCAATGAAGCTTAGAACCCCAGTGTCCGGCTATAGAATCCACCAATCTGCCTATGCGAGGAAGAGGGAAGCAATCTTTGGGGCATGCCTTGTTGAGATCGGTGAAATCAACGCACATCCTCCATCCGCCATTGGATTTCTTAACCATGACCACATTGGCACCACTTGGGGTAGGAGATCTCCTTTATTATCCCCGCTTTTAGCAACTTTTCCACCTCTTCCTTGATGGCAATCTCCTTCTCCGGGGAGAAATATCTGGATTTTTGGTGAATGTTTTTGAAGGAGGGGTCATCGTTGATTTTATGGAGGATCACGTCCTCGCTGATGCCTTGCATATCTTCCACCCTCCAAGCGAACACATCGCAATTTGCTCTAAGGAACTCAATAAGTATCCTTCTTTCCTCATTGTGAATTTCCACCCAACCTTAATCGTTTGCTCGGGAAGTGGGGATTGATTACCACCTCCTCGAGCTCGTCGTTAGGTTGAAGGTCGCCGATTTCACGATTGTGCGGGGAGTCAATGACAATAGTTGGGGTTGACTGAGCTTCGATCGGCGTTGCCATTGAATATATGATATCGCGGTCAATTTCCCCCTCTATTCCTCGATCAATATAACCTCCCTCAACAGGGCGCCTAACCGCTTTGATTTTACGCTCATCTTGAGCTCCACCTTTGTGGAATGGAAAGAAAGCATGCCAATTGGTACGGGTGGCGGCGGGAGTGCAAGGGCTTTCCCCTTTGTTGACTTGTCCTCGCCTTTTCCCTCTATTATTTTGTCCTTGCCCTCTATCTCGCGGCGGGATGTCCGGCCTTTCTCGTTCTTTCCTTTTTCCTCTAGTGCTCGGAGGAATCTCCCTGGCCGGTTCTTGATGGTAGCAACCCCGCCCGGGGTGTTAAATTTCACCCTTTGGTGGGGGACGGACGCAACTATTCCCAATTCGGCCTGAGCAGTTACGCCGAGAATGGCATTGTATTGGGAAGGAAGATCGACCACCATGAAAGTTATCTTGGCCGTCTTCTGCATGGGTTTTTCTCCAATAGCTACGTCAAACACAATCGTCCCCTTTACCCTGACAGCGTGGTTTGTGAAGCCTTCGAGCATGCCCGCATATGGAGTGAGATGTGCTTCCGTCATTCTCATTCCAATCAAAGTATGGTAGTAAAGTATGTCGCGGGCGACTCCAAGTATCTACCAACACACGGCCTATGTTTGCCCGGTTGATTCTCATTCTGAGGGTGAGTGGCTGTGTGGAATGAAAAAGGGTGGAGGCAAGTTCACTCCTTTTGAACCCAATTTCCAGCTCTTCCTCCGGGGCCAGGGCGGGGATGGAAAAAACCTTCTCTAATGTCCGAATTTGGAGAGACAACTGCCTACTAGTGGGAGGTTCCTCCCCAATGAAGTTAATGTCGTAGTCCCCAAAATCGTCATCATTATTATCTCTTTCATTCCTGTCTGGTCCCCGGTGTGTCGTGCCCGCCGCCGATCATTGTTATTGGGGGCAGATTGTTTCCTTAACCCACTTGGTTAGCTCCCGTTATTAATTTTCTGTTTGGATTACTCGCTTTACTGGAAACAATCCTCGCTCCGTGCCCGTGGTCGTTGTGAAACTCGCTGTAATTTAAGTCTACTCCTCTCATTTGGTTTTCGAAGCATGGGGGGAGGAGGAGGAAAGTCCGAAGTTTCTCATGATCACCACCCTTGGGTCGGTGAGCTCGTATAAACCTTTCGGCCACGGCCTTTTTGAGCCTTTACGATCCCCTCTGTTTTTGCCCCGATTATTGGCATGAGCGGGCTCCGGCGGTCTCCTGGACTTGGCTTATCCTTTCTTTCGCGAAGCTCGTGGAGCGGGCACACTAGGCTCTTCGGCGGAGGCAATGGCCGATGCCCTTTCATACATTTCCTCCATCGATTTAGGTTTGCCGGAGGCAAAATTCATTTTGAGGAAGGAGTTACCGAGGCCGCCTTCAAAACATAGTCCGATGTCCCCCTCGTCCAGGTCCACAATCTCCTCGCTCACCTTCCCGAACCGGGATATATAATCCTTTGTAGGCTCATTTGGTGCCCGCTGACACCTGACAAGATCCGTCTTTGGTCTAGCGGGCACGCCTCGCTCCAAAGAAAAGGCATTGAGGAAGAGGACTCGAACCGACCGAATGACCGAATACACCGGGGCTTGAGGGCTAGCATCCAAGATAGGGCCTTGCAGTGAAGGTCGCAGCCTAAAGCTTTGCACATCACCGACTCATCCGCGGAGAATAAAGCCATCTCGGCCCTCAAATCTTCCCATATGACTTTTGGCATTTTTGGATCCGTCATAGGTGTCCATCTCGGGGGGTTTGCCCTTCCGGATCGGTGCCCGCGCAATTTTATCGCCGAAGGCGTCCATAGTGCGGCCACACTTCGGCGCCTTCGATGGGTTTCCCACATCTTACGCATGAATTCCACAAACTCGGGGTTCCGATCATCAACCTTTTGCTTTTTAGCCCGTGGAGTCACGGCCTTCTCTCGGCCTGAGCCAAAGGTCCGGCTTTGGACTTCGCACGGTGATTTGACGTGCCTCTTCCCCCTTTCCTCGCTATCATCTACATGCACCACACTCCGTCCGGCCGCCGTCCGCGCCAAGGGCCGGGTCTACCCGGTTTGCCCCCACAGGCTTGACTAGCAAGCGAGTGTGCGGAGCTCGTTGGGAGAACCTTTGTGACCCTTGAGGAACTGTAGCCCTCCATTGGCCTCTATTTCAAATATTTCCATCTCCGCGTCGTTGATGGCCATGGCTTCCGCGACCAGTTTGGATTTGGAGGCTAGGATTTCCTTCCTTCTCAGGATCTGTTCTGGGGAAAGTGGGGTGGTCAGATTGGTGTTTTTTATGCGAGCTTGGGGAGTTTTTGGGCTAGTGTTTAGTAGGGCTTGGGCTTTCTCAGCACGTGCTTCCTCGGTTAACCGGTGGAGAGCTCGTTGAGCTGGGGATTTTTGAGGCTGAGAATGGGCCCCCATTCTGTTGAAGACAGAGTTGGTTTGCCTTTCCCTATTGTTATTGGAGGGTTCGGCTTGGTTTTCCTCCTCTATGGTTAAATGACCAGCATTTTTTAGAATTTGAGACATGTCACAGAAAGGTGAAAATAACTGAAAAGAAGTGTCTTTTGACAGTCAGTTGTTTAGACTACAGGGTGTGTCTGAAAACAAAAGTTTTAAATGGGAAAAACTTAGTGACGTAAAATAGAAGAGCCTTTCGGCACTGAATTTGTTTAGGACACGTGAGGTGCCTTGAAAACAAAAGATTTTTAACGAGAAACGAAAGAAAGTCTGTTTCCCGGCAATGGAACCACTGATGACGCCACAGCTTTTCGGGGTCAGGAGCGGTTCAAGGATATCTGGCTAGGATATATTTGGTGGTTTTGTGTACCTAGATCACAACACAAACAAGCACCGTTAAGGTCAAAGTTGGATGTTACTCCAACTCAGGCCCTCGGGTGTGAGAGTAAGAATACTGAGTAATAAGGCTTTGAATACCTTTGGAGTGTGTGTGTGTTTAGGTTAAGAGAGTAAAAGAGCTTACTCAATTGTATATGGAACTTACCTTGCCCAAGGGGGTAAAGGCCTTCTATTTATAGGCAATGCCATGGTGCTTGTTGAGGTAAGCAATGAGATCAGCCCTAGGGGGCACTTTGGTATTTGACCGCCTACACGTGTCCGCAGCCTAATTGGTCCCGTCGGGAGGGAACATTGACTGTCTGTGGGACATGGCCGAAAGGGACATGAGCCGTGTAGCCGGCTTATTGCATTAAATGGAATAGTAGGCGCTGACCGAGCCGCATTGAATGCGTGATGGGGGAGCCGGCAAGAAGTGGCCCTGTCGAGCGGTAAGCTAACTTGCTCAGTAAGGCTTGACATTAACCGGGAAGCAGCATGTGCCCGCGGTCAACGTTGTGCCCGCAGTCAAAGATATATGACGCGAGCACGGTTGATGCGGGCATGACTTATGCGGGCACGGATCCAGCGAGCAGGGTCCCAATGGTCCTCGAAGAGGGTGATCGCGAGGAGGGACACGATCTTGACCACAAGGGCCTATTTGTCCGCGGTCTCCCCTCCAGCGGTCTAGGAACTGCCACGTCACTGGTTCCTTGGACTAGACCGAGCGCGGGCCCGGTCCGGTAGATCCGGGCTCATCAGATTCCATATCCTCAAACCTCAAATACCCAAAAAGATGGTTGCACAACTTGTTCTACCACCTAGAGATGATGCGGGAAGAAGAAGCTTCTTTGGTATCCATGCCATAACTGGCTTAATTAGGCCTGATAGAAAGTCTGTGTGAAATTCCCCTGCCTATGCAGATTCGCTGTCGCTGAAGTAACATCTTTTTCAATAGGAAGCATTTCTAAAAGGCTTCCGCGTAAACTTTACTCGAGTAAAATAATTCAAACTCTCCACTTCTATTTTCTTTTGCAAGCTTACCTTGGATTTGCACATAAAGAGGACGGACTAGTAATATATTTGGCATACGTTGTAAGAAAAAAAAAAAGGCATATGTTGTAAGCATTAGTTCAGTAGGGATAGGGAACTTCTCGCAGAAAGTGTTATGCGTATATTTTACTCCAACAAGCACAATAATTCATACTTTCCCGTTTCCACTTCTAATTTCGTTTGCGACTTTGTCTTGGATTGATGTATTGGACTTGCACTTGAAATGTAAAAACTATCAATAATTTTGAACATACCCTGGAAGCACTTGAATCAATACATAGAGCCAAACCCGAGTTAGTAGGCATGGTCATGCTAGTTCTACTACAATAGGTTTTCTTGCTTCAAATTTTTAAGTTTTTGGAAGGTCTCAGCAATGTATGTGGAGTGAATTTGATCTTGACTGATTTCAATGTAAAAAAGAAAAAAAAAAGACAACCTGGTCCCACTTTCACGGCTAAAACGTGTGACCTCCATGTCCCATGGCAGCAACTCCAACCGATGAGTCAAGGCCAGATCCAAAGAGCAATTGATGTGGGCTCCAGCCCACCTCAGAATTTTGATAATTTTTTTTTTAATTTTTTTAACTAAGTCAGTACATGCAATCGTCAAAATCCCCCCTCACAATCCACTCTATACTGCCATACCCACGTGACCGACTATATGTAACTTTTTTTTATATATATGGAGTTATTTTTCACTGTTATTATTGTTTACAATATTTTTTAAATATCAAGCCCACGCGATTCCAAAATCCTGGATACGCCCCTGGTCAAGGCTCCCCTTTCCGTGTGATTGACGAGTCTCAATGTGGCAAAATAAAATCAAAGTGACAGATATGGGGTTGACAATGGATAGTTGTGCTGAGATGATCAAGGGAAAAAGGAGATGCTTAATTTGTCCTCAACTTTATTTCAAAACCTGGGTGGTTGCTTTTGACAAAAAGGAGAAGGTGGACCCTGTTTTAGGGGAGATGGAATCATGTGCCATGCACAAGCATCTTAGTTGTGGTGGTGTGTGACTGTAGGTGTTTTAATCTGGACAAGCTTTCCACACAACCTTGCAATATTTGAAGAAACAACAATTGGTGAATAGGAGCTAAACTAAGCTATGTGAAATGGAATCTAATACCCCCTGTGGAGGAACAATTTGGCTTAAAAATGCCTTTCAAAGGAATACTATATTTTTAGCTTAATAAATAAGCTAAATGGTCTTAGATTATATAGGACTGGAGAGGGTAGCTTCTGGACAACATACATAGCCTCGACTTCAGATTCAATCATGTCCGCTCATTTCGATCTGAACGTATCCATACAACATGTCAAATTGTATTTTAGACATTTTTCTCGGCTCGTCAATCTTGCCCGTCAAATTGCGCACGATCTATGTATGTAGCCCGACTGCTAGTGGTAAAAGCATGTGAAATGTTGCCATGACTTGACTAAAGAAAGCTTAATCTATTGGTTAAGGAAAGCTTAAGCATAACTTGAGAGAAAATCAATGTTTGTCCATCAAAAAGTCATACTAATAGCTCTATCTGTATGTTTAAATATAAATGGAAAAGAGAAAAAAAAAAGTTACTCAACAGGAAATAAGAGTCTGAGTGTAAATGACTAGTTCTATAGACGAAATTCCTTTAACCACAGAGAAAAAGGGGTGGAACCCAAAAGTAGATTGAAACCTTCATAAGAGGGAATGGAATCCTGATCCCATCCCTTCGCACACACACACAAAAAAAAAAGGGATTTGGAAGTGCTGGAGCTACTATGTAGTTTTTCTGTTGCAGCAAGTTGTTGCGATGCGATCACATTTTATTTTTTCTCCGATCTCGAGATGTACAAATAAAATTAGGTTAGCGTTTGAGAATGAAAACATGAGCGATCATTTGCTGGTTTAGTGTGAGTTTGGGAGTGCTTTTTTGTGGCTTATAATCACTTTTGAAGCTCAAAATCACTTTTAATAGCGTTTGGATAACAATAGTGATTATGATTTTAAGCTGTTAAAACGCAAAAAACTGTGTTTTCGTAGAAGCAACTATGACCCAGCTTTTGCTAAAAGTGATTCTTAGAAGTTGTTATTTGTGTTGTTTTTACAATAATAACCTCTATCTCTTTTGTGCATTTATTATATCGAGATACATATCATAAATGTCATTTTTGATATTTATCTTTCATAATCAGTTTTGAACATATACTATCCAGACATACTTATAAATTTTAGTATTTATTACAAATAATCAATTTTTTTGAAATCACTTTTGAAAAATCACTTTCAGTGAATCAGAAGCAATGTCAAACTCACCCTTAACATTGACATGATCATTGCAGCACTTCCCTACACTGTCCCATAATATATTTTTTATTTCTATATTGAATGATTTTCGAAAATAATTTTAAATAAATTCAATTATTTTTAATGAAAATTTAAATATTATTATTGATATACTAATATACTATCAATAATAATTTTTGATAAGGTCAGTTCGAACTTCGAACCTTGGCGAACAGCCTCTTGACAATTGTCAGGGAAGACTCTAGCATATGGTTTCCTCTCCCAACCCCGCCAGCGTACTGTCGGGAAGACTACAGATATGGTTTCCTCTCCCAACCCCGCCGGCGTACTTGTCGGGGAAGGCTACAGATACGTATGGTTCCTCTCCCAACCCCGCAGCGGAAGTTTGTTTTTTTTTTTTTTAATTAAATTAAAGTTACTGTTACTTAACATTTGTTCAAAAAACCAATAAAAAGGGCATCAAATACCGAAACTATGTCAACAACAAAAATTCCCCCAAAAACATTCCCTCCACCTCATACAATATGGAAAAACTAAATTCAAAAACAACAATAATAAAACAATAAAAACCAAGCACGTAACGAATTCTAAAAAGGTTACACACACACAAAAGTAAAGCACGACATACATACCTCAACTCCATCGTCGGCACTACCAAAACATGAAACCATGAACGATAACCCACCACCACAACCACCACCATCGTCCACCGTTCGCAAATTGATCATTGAAGTCGTTGAGGCACGTGATCTCCTCCCCAAGGATGGCCTCGGCAGTTCCAGCGCTTATGTCGTCGCAGACTTCGATGGCCAGAAAAAACGTACCTCAACAGTATCCAGAAGCTTGAATCCGGTATGGAACGAGACAATCGAGTTTGTGGTAGCCGATCCCAAAACAATGGAGTATGAGGAACTCGAAATAGAGGTGTTCAATGATAAGCGCATGAGCAATGGGAGTGCTCGGAAGAATCACTTTCTGGGGAGAGTCAAAGTTTATGGAAGCCAGTTTGCAAAGCGAGGGGAGGAAGGTTTGATTTATTTTCCATTGGAGAAGAAGAGTGTGTTTAGTTGGATTAGGGGAGAGCTTGGTTTGAAGATTTATTACTATGATGAGCTTGTTGTTGATGATAACGAGAAAAAGGATGAACCACCGCCGCCGGAAAAAGAGGTACCACCGCCGGAGGTACGGAAATCGCCTGTGTTTGTGATGGAGGAGGGCCGGGTTTGGGAGGCTCCGGTTCCGACGGAGGTTGTCACCGAGGGACCCCAACACCAGCAGCCCCCTGTTGTTACCATTGAAGAGACTCCTCCGGTTTTCAATGTGCAGATGGAGCATCACCATCAGGAGGGACCCCCAGGCCCGCCACCGATGATGCAGCCGGAGTATCCGCCGGATATGAGGAGGATGCAGGCAGGGAGAGGTGGAGGTGTGGAGAGAGTTAGGGTTATGAAGCGACCGAACGGCGAATATTCGCCGAGAGTAATTCCGGGAAGATTTTCCGGCGGAGAGACGGAGAGGATGCCAGCGTATGATCTTGTTGAGCCAATGCAATATCTCTTCATCCGAATCGTCAAGGCTCGTGGAATCTCGCAAAACGAGAGCCCCTATGTGAAAATCCGTTCATCAAGCCATTTCGTACGGTCCAAACCAGCGAGTTACAGACCCGGCGCCGATTCGGCTAATCCTGAGTGGCACCAGGTGTTTGCACTCGGTCACAACAAGTCAGAATCATCCAGCTCCACGCTCGAGATCTCAGTCTGGGACTCGCCGTCAGAGAATTTCATTGGCGGCGTGTGCTTTGATCTCTCAGACGTTCCCGTTCGTGATTCACCTGACAGTCCGCTTGCTCCGCAATGGTACCGCCTCGAAGGAGGCGAGGATCAAAACTCCAGCAGAGTATCCGGTGATATTCAGCTCTCTGTTTGGATTGGAACTCAAGCCGACGATGCATTTCCAGAATCATGGAGCTCCGACGCACCTTACGTCGTTCATACGAGATCAAAGGTATATCAATCCCCGAAGCTTTGGTATCTCAGACTAACAGTAATGGAAGCGCAAGACCTTCACATTGCCCCAAATCTACCTCCATTGACGGCACCAGAAATTCGAGTTAAAGCTCAGCTAGGGTTTCAATCTGTACGGACTAAACGAGGTTCCATGAACCATCACACGTCGTCAATTTACTGGCACGAAGACTTGGTGTTCGTCGCCGGGGAGCCATTGGAGGACAGTTTGATCCTGCTCGTGGAAGACAGAACCGGCAAGGATCCAGTGCTTCTGGGACACGTTTTGGTTTCTGTAGGTTCAATTGAGCAGCGAATGGATGAGCGACCAGTGGCTTCAAAGTGGTTGCCATTAGAAGGTGGATCTGGTGGAGCCTACTGTGGACGGATTCACCTGAGAATGTGCTTAGAGGGCGGGTATCACGTGCTGGATGAGGCAGCGCACGTGTGCAGTGACTTCCGGCCGACGGCAAAGCAGCTATGGAAGCCACCAGTTGGGATCTTGGAGCTGGGAATATTAGGGGCCCGTGGATTGCTGCCGATGAAATCAAAGGGCGGAGGCAAAGGGTCTACCGATGCTTACTGCGTCGCGAAGTATGGGAAAAAATGGGTGCGGACTCGGACCATTACTGACAGCTTTGATCCACGGTGGAACGAGCAGTACACTTGGCAGGTCTATGACCCGTGCACAGTCCTGACAGTTGGCGTGTTCGACAACTGGCGGATGTTTGCTGATGTGTCAGAGGAGAAGCCAGATTTTCGGATTGGAAAAGTGCGAATTCGCGTGTCCACATTGGAGAGTAACAAGGTGTACACCAATTCATACCCATTGCTAGTGTTGCAACGGACAGGGTTGAAGAAAATGGGCGAAATCGAGGTGGCGGTCAGGTTTGCCTGCCCGTCATTATTACCCGACACATGTGCAGTTTACGGGCAGCCATTGCTGCCACGAATGCACTACCTTAGACCATTAGGCGTGGCTCAGCAGGAGGCGTTACGTGGGGCCGCAACAAAAATGGTGGCAGCATGGCTAGCTAGGTCGGAGCCACCATTGGGGGCTGAAGTTGTACGGTACATGTTGGATGCAGATTCACATGCATGGAGCATGAGAAAGAGCAAAGCTAATTGGTTTCGGATTGTCCATGTTCTTGCTTGGGCAGTCGGGTTAGCAAAATGGTTAGACGATATTCGTAGGTGGAGAAACCCCGTTACAACAGTTTTAGTCCATTTGCTTTACTTAGTTCTCGTTTGGTATCCGGATTTAGTAGTCCCTACTGCATTTTTATATGTGGTCTTAATCGGAGTATGGTATTATCGGTTCAGGCCAAAAATTCCGGCCGGTATGGACATCCGGCTGTCCCAAGCGGAGACAGTTGACCCTGACGAGTTAGACGAGGAATTCGATACATTCCCAAGCTCAAAACCGTCAGAAATTGTCAGAATCCGGTATGACCGGTTGAGAATGTTGGCTGCTAGGGTTCAGACAGTATTGGGTGATTTTGCAACACAAGGGGAAAGGTTCCAAGCCCTGGTGAGCTGGAGGGACCCAAGGGCTACAAAGTTGTTCATAGGGGTGTGCCTTATAATCACAATAGTTCTTTATGCGGTGCCACCAAAAATGGTGGCAGTGGCAATGGGTTTTTACTTTTTGCGGCATCCGATGTTCAGGGACCCGATGCCGCCGGCTAGCTTGAATTTCTTTAGAAGACTTCCTAGCTTGTCAGACAGGCTAATTTAGAGTTAGAATTCAGCTGATGAGTTTTACTGATTGAATAGGGCATTATAGAGAATAGGAAACCCATAATTTGTGGGAGCTGAGCTGTGGTGGGAAAAAGAGTGATACAAATTTCACTGTTTTTGATAATAAGAATTGAAAAAGATGAGGAGAAAGTTGGAAAGGGAAGATTTTTATGCTTGATTGTTTTGACTTTTTGACTCACTGTTTAAATAAGAAAAAAGTGTACTAGTTAAGGAATTGTGTCCAGAAAAGTTCCAGCACTAATTGGCATTTTTTACAGCTAAAAGTGAAGACACTCTATTGCAGTTTCCTATAGTCATGCAATTTTTTTAATTTTTTTTTTTTTAATTTCTTGGATCATATGATTTGAGCAGAAATAGCTGTGTTGTTGGTGTTTTGGCCAAGGGTATGTAGGGGTGTGGATTGAAAAGAGGTCTAAATTGTGGCTTATAGTGAAAAGAGGGAGACTTGTGGGTATTCACATTGACAAGAGTTTTTAAGGCCACGAAAAAAATATCTGATGCTGCTTGAGATAGAGAGATTTTTGATGTCTAATTCTCTCTTCAATATATATTTTTCTCGTATCATTCATTCTAAACATAACGATTGTGATCTAAATAATTTTTTCTTTGCATTTTAGATAATCTTGAGCTAGAAAAGGAATGGGAGAGACGGAAGATTTGGAGAAAAATGAGTCTGCAACCAAAGGCGAAAAGGAGGAGAAGCATGAAAAGAAAGAGAAGCACGAGGACAAAGATGGGAAAGGAGAGAAGAAGACTAAAGATAAAAAGAAGAAAGGCAAAGATGGAAGCAAAGAGGATGAGGAGGGTAATGGTGGTGGGAAGGAGGAGAAGAAGAAGAAGAAGGAAAAGAATCCTGAAGATAAGAAGGATCCAGCCAAACTAAAACAGAAGCTGGAAAAACTTGATTCCAAGATTCAAGCTCTGGTTACAAAGAGAGAAGAAATAGTCAAACTGATAAATGAAGCTGAAAAGCTCGCCCCGCCTGCTACCCCTGAGAATTGAAGTCATATACGCATGATCAAAACAATCAATATCAAATTACGACATCTAATTATGCGTCCTTAATAGTGATGGACGAAATCTAATGTATTAGCAGTCTTGTAAATTGTAGCTCAATGATATTGTTAGGCCTGTGAACAATTTCCATGTAAAAACAGAAAATTGGAGATTTGTCCAGAGAAAATTAAATAAAAACAGCAATTCTGATATGTGAATAACCACAACAGATGATGCACATTGTTCCAGCAGACGTTTTCTCAATTGAACATTTGACATAAGCAAAATAAAACACTAATGTATCTCAAGGAATTGGATTTGAACAGAGAATTTCTTATATAATTTTGATAGAACATCATGCACAAATTTAAGCACACATCACGGCAAATCATCCTAAATTTCAACACTTGTTTAGTAGTTCATGTAATCCTGACTTGTCCTTACGCCTTATGTACAATAAGATACTAGCCATGGACAGATAACAATCACCATTTTTATAACTAAGAAAACCACGAAACGCTCAAAATCCTAGAAAGATAAAACCAAGTTTGCAAAGAAAAAAAAGCATGCTTCAATCCAAGATCCTTATCAGGATTATAACTAGACATATAAAGCAGTATTATTGACAAACCATAATTCTCTACCACCTTGTATAAATTTACTGATGAGCAGAGCCCTGAAGAAGTCCGTCGCGAATCTGAGCAGCAACATCACGAACAGCACCAGGTCCATGGGGTATGAAGACAGCAGAGGATTTAGAGGCTGCCCCTATTTCTTTCATGGTGTCAAAGTACTGGGTAACAAGAACCATGTCCATAACATCCTTTGCAGTGGTTCCAGGGACATTAACGGAAAATCCCAACACACTATCTCTCAATCCGTCCACAATTGCTTGACGCTGGCGAGCAATACCCAGTCCAGATAGGTACTTTGACTCCGCCTCTCCTTCTGCTCTCTTGATTTGAAGAATTTTCTCAGCCTCCGCCTTCTCACTAGCAGCCATCCTCAGCCTCGCAGCTGGAGAAGAGCAAGTCGTTAAACATCAGATTTCCTCTCTCTTTTTTCATTTTTTTAGATTAAGGTTTACAAGTAACTTGTTGAAAGATAAGCACGGCATATATTAATGTTAGCAGGAATTTCGGTCCAAATAATTTAAAGGATAAATATTTATTCTGTTCATATCAAGATATACTATAGCCTTACCAGCATTGATCTCATTCATTGCTCTTTTGACATGCTCGTCCGGTTCAATATCAACAATCAGTGTCTGAACGATCTCATAACCATATGCAGACATGGCCTGTTCAAGCAAGTTTGAAGATTTTGGTATCAAAACCAAGTCAATAACCAGGCTTTACATAGAATTATATTATAGGATTAGCTGTACTCAAAATACATTACCTTTTCAAGTTCATCCTCAACAGCCCTGGCTATTTCGTTTTTCTGCTCAAAAGCATCATCCAAGTTGAGCTTCGGAACACTAGCTCGTATCACTAAATATGGATGAGACAAACATATCAGAAAGCATAAAAAAACAGATGATAATTTTCAATTTTATATAGATACATATATCACCTCTACAATTTCAGTTGCACATACCATCAAAAACATAGGCCTGGATTTGGGACCTAGTGTTGCTGAGCTTATAGAAAGCATCGCTTGCCTTATCAGCCAAAGCACGATATTGTATCGATGCTACAACGTTGACAAAGACATTGTCCTGAAAACCAAGGACAACCAATTGCACAAGCACTTTTAATTCATCATTCTTTGTCTTTTCAAAACAGAGTCAGTTATGAAAAAACTTTTATATACAAATCATGCAATAATTTGATACTCCTCTTGATTGGAAAACAAAAAACCAGAGAAAGACCGGCAAGAATTTGTAAACAGCATGCCATGGAAAGGCAAACTAAATGAATCTGTAGTCACAAGACAATTAAACATTTTAGCAGTTATCCACCCCACCCCCCAAAAAAATAAAAATAAATAAATAAATAAAAAGTGAAACGTTCAAATTTTAGCATCAGAAACAGGAAGATAACAGTATGATTATAGATGGGAAAAAAAGAGACGGACCTTAGTCTTGGTCTCGCAGCGGACATCCAACTGCTGAAGCCGGAGGGAGAGATGGCCAGCAAGCTGACTTCCAAGAAACCAAGGTAGGCAATGACATCCAGGCTCAAGCACATCATCAAACTTCCCAAAAGTTTCCTTAATAGCAACAGTGGATTGATCTACTTGTACACAACAAAATAGATTCCCCATGATCTACATAGAAATCATTCAAAGCAAGTTAGCAAGATTTCCTCTCAAATTCGGAACAAAAACTTTATAACACCAACCAATTTAGATTATCTCAGCTTACAACATCGAAAAAGACAGTAATCCATAACAGCATGTCATAAAGAACTGAAATGTAAGCCAAATTTTATGCTTTTATAAACTGCATCCATTCAGATGAATTAAAATCAAAGCAGTGGCACTATCATACATGAACCCGAAGAAACAAATAACTAGTACTAAGAAAACCCTGTTTTTATATCCCATCAACACAATTCCATGAAGTGTCGAACACACAAAATTCAAAAATGAAATTGACGAGTCAACCGAAACATTTCTCCATGATAAAATCCTAAAACTAAGAAAAGAAATTGAGATCGCCCTATCATTACATGTGACAACTAGGACAGAAATTGGCCCAAAATCCTCAAGTTCAAGTGCCAATTACAAAATTGATGGGAAGAAAATGTACAAATAACCCACATACTTTTTTTTTTGGTACAATTAACCGAAATACTTGTGATCTGGTGTGTGTGTGTGTGTGTGTGTGTGTGAGGGCTTGGTTGATATAAAAATTCTATAATTACAAAAACCAAAATACGAAAGATCCGTAAACAAAGTAGTAAATAAAAATATTGAAGTCTGGATAGAGAAATTGAAGAATCATAAATGCATATTAACAGTAATAAGAAGATGAAATCCCCATATCAAGAACAAGAAGAAAGAAATAATTTCAAATATAAATGCATATTAACGTAAACCCTAAAGCTGAATCACAGCAGCAGGATATGCTACCGGACAAATAAAGAGATTGGGGGAGAGGGGCGCTTACGATATAATCCGGCAAGCGCAGGTCAAGGTCAAGATGAGGATGAGTTGGAAAAAGGAATGAACACGGGGACGGACGGCTTCATGCTTATATAGGAGCTGGAGCAGGCCGCTTCAATTTGGTTGATGTCTGATTTATTATTTACTAGTACATACATGCCCGTGTCCAAGGACACGTGTTTTTTTTTTTTTTAATTAAAAAAAAAAAATTTAAGGGCAAAATGGGAAAGGGACAAATGTAGGAGGGCAAAATGGGAAATTCGTCGCTTGGTACTGTTCATTGTACTGTAGATAGTGGAGGTGTGATTTATACTATAGATTACTAACCGGTCCCAAAATGAATAATTGAAAAAATAAATAAATTTCAATTTATTAAAAATAAATTTTAAATATTTTAATCATTTAATTTTGAGAGAAAGAGAAGTAGTAATTAAGGCTCCATGGAAAAATGTTTTCCGAAAAATGATTACTGGAAAATATTTTCTGGAAAATAAACATATTTTCCAGAAAATAACATTCTGATGTTTGATAAATCTAAGAAAACTGTTTTTCAGAAAATATTTTCATTTATTGGTAAATCTAATGAATATGTTTTCCAGAAAACTTCACCGGAAATCTGATCGGAAAATCTACCGGCGAAGCTCACCGAAAATATGTTCGGAAAATCCGCCTAAAAAGTTTGCCTATAATTGGACTGAAAAACTGCCGGTAGTCAGATTGAAAAATTGCTGGAAAAGTCTGCCGGAAAAAATGTCCAAAAAAACTGTCCTAAAAACAAAAAGTAATCCATAACAGCATGTCATAAAGAATTGAAATGTAAGCCAAATTTTATGCTTTTATAGACTGCATCCATTCAGATGAATTAAAATCAAAGCAGTGGCACTATCATATATGAACCCGAAGAAACAAATAACTAGTACAAAGAAAACCCTGTTTTTATATCCCATCAACTCAATTCCATGAAGTGACGAACACACAAAATTCAAAAATGAAATTGACGAGTCAACCGAAACATTTCTCCATGGGTAAAATCCTAAAACTAAGAAAAGAAATTGAGATCGCCCTATCATTACATGTGACAACTAGGACAGAAATTGGCCCAAAATCCTTAAGTTCAATTGCCAATTACAAAATTGATGGGAAGAAAATGTACAAATAACCCACATACTTGTGATCTGATGTGTGTGTGTGTGTGTGATATAAAAATTCTTTAATTGCAAAAACCAAAATACGAAAGATCCGTAAACAAAGTAGTAAATAAAAATATTGAAGTCTGGATAGAGAAATTGAGGAATCATAAATGCATATTAACAGTAATAAGAAGATGAAATCCCCATATTAAGAACAAGAAGAACGAAATAATTTCAAATATAAATGCATATTAACGTAAACCCTAAAGCTGAATCACAGCAGCAGGATATGCTACCGGAGAAATAAAGAGATTGGGGGAGAGGGGCGCTTACAATAAAATCCGGCAAACGCAGGTCAAGGTCAAGATGAGGATGAGTTGGAAAAAGGAATGAACACGGGGACGGACGGCTTCATGCCTATATAGGAGCTGGAGCAGGCCGCTTAGCTGGAGCAGGCCGCTTCAATTTGGTTGATGTCTGATTTATTATTTATTAGAATAAGTCCGTGTTCGAGGACACGTTATTTTTTTTAATTTTTTTTTAATTAAGCCCATGTTTGAGGAAACTTTTTTTTCTTTAATTTAAAAAAAAAAAAATTTTAAGGGCAAAATGAGAAAGAGACAAATGTATGAGGGCAAAATGAAAATTTCGGCACTTGCTACTATTTTAACAACTGTAGCAAGGACAATTCCTCATTTATACTATAGATTACTAATCGGTCCAAAAAATGAATAATTGAAAAAATAAATTAATTTCAATTTATTAAAATAAATTTTAAATATTTTAATCATTTAATTTTGAGAGAAAGAGAAATACAGGCCCCGTTTGTTTGGAAAAAATATTTTTCGAAAAATGATTTCTGGAAAATATTTTCTGAAAAATAAACATATTTTCCAGAAAATAACATTCTAATGTTTGATAAATATAAGAAAACTGTTTTCCAGAAAATATTTTCATTTGTTGGTAAATCTAAAGAATATGTTTTCCAGAAAACTTCACCGGAAATCTAATCGGAAAATAAGTTCGAAAAATCCGCCTGAAAAGTTTGCCTGTAATTAGACTGAAAAACTGCCGATAATAAGACTGAAAAATTGCCAGAAAAGTCTGCCGGAAAAAATGTCCAAAAAAACTGTTCGAAAACTGACCGAAAAACTGACAGTGGAACTTGCTAGAAAACTGGCCGAAAAAGCTGCCCGAAAAATATGCCGAAAAAACAGTCGGAAATCAAGCCGGAAACTGGCCAGGAAAGCTTGGGGGGTTGCGAGGTAGTAGGGGTGGGTGTGGGTTAGGTGATTTGATGGTGGGTAGGGTAAAAGGTGGGGGTTGGGCAGAAGGGTGATTGGGTGATCAGAAGTCGTTTTCATTAGAAGAAATTCGGAAGTAGTTTTTCTTAATAAGCAAGTCTATTTTTCATTAACCGGAAAATCTTTTCCGTTAACTTTATTTTTCTTTGCTTACCAAACACCAAAAAATGAGAAAAATATTTTTCAAAAAATATTTCCCCCAAACAAACGGAGCTCAATAGTTAAATTAATAGTTTATGAGAAAACTACAAATAAAATCACTGTTTTATTCACTTTTTGCGTTTTTCATCACTAAACTATTTTTTTCTTCATACAACACATTAAGCTATTCTATTTTTGCATCCGTTATCACTATTACTAACATGGTTAATTTTTTCATTAAATGATCATGGGTGACGCATGTTATCAACCAAATGGGAACCAACAAATCTAGCCCCACAGTAACCACAATCCTCATCCGCCACCACTACTGACTCCGAACCAGAATGAATTCTCCCTACAGCCTGATTGTTTGGTCGGAGATGCAGGATCACAACGACCTCGTTGCTGCTACTGCCGCCACCATACAATGGAATCTGTCGTTGTCAACAAATGGGTTGTGACAAAAAGGGAATATTAATAAGTTATTGGATTAATGTCAATGGCAAAGGGATAAGTAGGTGGGGTTGGGATAAAGGGAAAGGGCTTGGGGGTTTTGAATTCATGAATAATGTCGCTAATGGGAGGAAAAGGAGCCGATGTGGTTACTGGTGATAGAGATATGATAGAGTCCTAATGTATATTCTATTATTTCTTGTATATTCCTTTCTAAATAGGTCTCTCCAATTATGGTACACAATTGTATTTGTAATAGACTAGGATACTCATTCCATATAGGACTCTCCAAGACATGTATATATATTCTTCAATGCTGAAAGAATAAAATTAAGTTATTCAATATTCTCTTTCTCTACATGGTATCAAAGCCTTAGATCAAACCTAGGTCTCTCTCCAAATCTCTCCCTCGTCCTCTCCTCCCTATGGCAGCCGAATTCTCTCCTGTCTTTCTCCCTAACGCCGCCGAGGAAGACAAACCTCTCATTGTCGTATCCCTCTCTCACATCCTAAAACTATCTTCCACGAATTACATAGCATGGAAAATCCAAATCGAGGCTACCTTACAAGGCTATGGCCTTTTTCACTATATTGATGGTACTCTCCTAGCCCCACCACAACACTTACCACCCAAAACCCCGGACACCCCCACTGCCACCACCACCGCTGTCACCAAAATAGCCACCACCTTGGCTAAAACCTATGCCAATCCATCCAAAGGACACCTCAAACAGATTAAAGATCGCCTCCGCAATATCACTAAAGGCCCTCGTTCCATAACCGAATATATGCATGACCTTAAAACCTGTGCTGACCAGCTTGCCTCTCTAGGAATACCTCTAGATCCCGAAGACCTCGTTGATAATGTTCTTGACCAACTCAATGATCCCGACTTTGATAGCATTGTTCTTGCGGTTCAAAGCAGGGAAAATCCCATATCTTTTGATGAGCTTCATGAAAAATTGATCACAAAAGAGCTCACCATCAAACAAACCACCAAAAATTCACCCAGCTTTCCGGCCTCTGTTCATGCCACCAACAAACAGCCACCAAGGTCCTTCTATCCACATCGCTCTCCCAACCCAAAGCAAGGTCTTCTTCCAACCCCCACGGCTCAGACAAATTCCAACAGTCCCAGGCCTTCGGTTCCATTTAAGGGGAAGTGTCAATGGTGCCGAACTCAAGGACACTATGTTACCCAATGCCCTCTCTTCAAACAACAATACCCTATGGCTCAGGCTCCAACCCCCAACTTCAGCAACAACCCTTGGCCATCCAACAGAACACCCACGCTGCGGCGCCTGACACTTCTGTGCTCCTCAAAATCTTCCTGCTTGGCTCCTCGATAGTGGGGCTACACATCATGCTACCAACGATCTTGACACTCTTGCCATGCACTCTCCATACAATGGCACGGAGGAACTTCTCATTGGGGATGGATCCGGTCTCAACATAGCCAACACCGGTTCTTTCTCTTTCTCTACTCCTTCTTCTACATTTCTTTTGAATAATGTTCTTCATGTACCCTCTTTATCTCGTAATATAATTTCTATATCTCAATTGTGTCGTGATAATAATTCGTCTATCACTTTCTTACCATCATCTTTTGTTGTGAAGGATCTAAGCATGGGGGCAATCCTTCTTCAAGGTCCATGTAAATCCGGTGTCTATGAGTGGCTTCCCTCTTCACCAACTATCAATTCCTCTTCAACTTCGGCTTTAGACTGGCATTATAGATTAGGGCATCCTTCGTTTTCTATTTTGCGTCATGTTAGCAATACATTTAATTTAAACATTTCGTCCTTTATTTCTTCCAATTGTAATTCTTGTGATTGCAATAAAAGTCATAAAATTCCATTTCATGATAATACTATTACCTCCAGTGGTCCTCTTGATATTTTATATAGCGATGTTTGGACATCCCCCCTTCACTCCTTTGATGGCTTCAAATACTACATCATATTCGTTGACCACTTCTCCAAATACATATGGTTTTATCCCTTAAAACACAAAAATGATGCCTTGTCTATCTTCAAACACTTTAAGTTACTTGTTGAAAAACACTTCAAACGTCCCATTCTCACAATCTATAGTGACAATGGTGGCGAATATCTTGGGCTCCGTCCCTTTCTTTCCTCTCATGGAATTTCCCATCTCACTACTCCCCCTCATACCCCTGAACACAATGGCTATTACGAACGACGTCACCGTCATATTGTTGAAACGGGACTCACCCTTTTAAGTCACTCATCCATGCCCCAAAAATTTTGGTCTTTAGCCTTTGCTTCTGCTTGTTACCTCATAAACAGAATGCCCACCCCCACTCTTGGTCTTCTCTCTCCCTATCTAAAACTTCACAACACCTCTCCAAATTATCTCAAGTTACGTAGCTTTGGGTGTCTTTGTTACCCATGGTTACGCCCTATGCTCATCACAAACTTGATCCCAATTCTATACCTTGTGTGTTTGTTGGCTACTCATCTACTCGAGTGCATATTTACGCTTGGACCCACTCACCCACAAAATCTATGTCTCTCGCCACGTCAAATTTGTGGAAGGAAAATTTCCTACGGCTCTTCCACCTTACCCGAATGCTCTCCCACTACCAGGACTTGTGGTGCACTCATCACCTTCCTATCCTACCAAATATTGTCCAACCACCAAACTCTCCAGCCCCATATAGTCCCACACTCTACACTGCTCCTCGCCAACAACTACACAAACCATCACCGCCCTGGAACCTCCTCCCTCTACGCCTCCACCTAACTCTCCAGTCACTACAACAAATCTGCTGTGATCCACTTCCCACCCTCCTGCCGAAACTACTCCAGCCTCTCAACCTGATATTTCTCCACCCAATTCATCACCCACGATACCCACCAATGTCACTCACAGACCTGTCACACGCCTTCAAAACAACATCATAAAGCCTATTCAAAAACTCAATCTTCAGGCCTCTCTTGAACCCCTAAACACCGAACCCACCACCATCACTCAAGCCTTGAAAAGCCCCACCTGGCGCTCCGCCATGCAAGCAGAATATGACGCTCTTACCCACAATCATACTTGGGACTTGGTCCCCCTAGTCCCTCTCAAAATCTCATTGGGTGCAAATGGATCTTCCGCACCAAATACAATCCTGATGGCACTATCTCTCGCCATAAGGCCCGTCTTGTGGCCAAAGGGTTCCATCAACGTCCCGGTCTTGACTATTTTGATACGTTCAGTCCCGTAGTTAAACCTACCACCATTCGAACTATTCTTTCTATAGCTACCATGAATAACTGGCCTCTTCGTCAAATAGACATCAATAATGCCTTCTTGCAAGGCTCCCTCACCGAGGAAGTCTTCATGCAACAACCTCCGGGATTTGTTGATCCTTCTCTTCCCACTCACGTTTGCAAACTTCGTCAAGCAATCTATGGCCTTAAACAAGCCCCCCGTGCATGGTACATTGAACTCAAGTCCTACCTTATCTCGTTAAAATTTACAAATTGTGTCTCTGATTCTTCTCTATTTGTTCTTCGTCATGGTTCAGATATCATTTATCTATTAGTCTATGTGGATGATATCATTCTCACCGGGTCTAATCCTACTCTCCTAAATTCCTTTATTTCCGCTTTTTCATCTCAGTTTTCTCTAAAGGACCTTGGCACACTCTCTTATTTTCTAGGTGTTGAGGTCATCCCTCATCCCCATGGTCTTCTGCTCTCTCAACACAAATATATTCTTGATATTCTTTCTGAAGCAAACATGAGCAATGCTAAACCGGTTCCCACCCTAATGGTTGTTCACCCATGTCTCACTTCCTCCTCAAGCCCGTCTCTCCCAGATCCCACGGCATATAGGGTCTTGGTTGGTAGCTTACAGTACTTATCACTTACACGCCTTGATATATCATTTGTTGTGAATCGTCTGTCTCAGTTTCTGCAGAACCCCACTGAGGAGCATTGGGCCGCCCTAAAACGACTTCTCAGATATCTTGCTGGCACTTCTACTCATGGTCTTCTTCTCAGACGTGCATCTGCGACTAATCTTCATGCATTCACAGACGCAGATTGGGCAGGTGATAGAGATACTTTCCGTTCCACCTCTGGTTACATTATTTATTTGGGTCACAATCCTATATCTTGGAGCTCCCGTAAACAGAGAACTCTAGCTCGCTCATCAACAGAAGCCGAGTATCGAGCCGTTGCAGCCACAACTGCGGAAATTCTTTGGGTTCAAAATCTTCTCAAAGAGCTATCCGCTCCTCACACTCCTACTCCTGTTATATTTTGTGACAACTTGGGTGCCACATATGTTGCTGCGAATCCTCGGTTCCACTCACGAATGAAGCATCTTAGTCTTGACTACCATTTTGTGCGACAGCATGTCCAGGATAACTCTCTCAGAGTAACTCACATTTCGGCTGGAGACCAACTAGCGGACATCCTCACTAAGCCACTCCCTCGATCACACTTTGATACAGCCTTATCCAAGATTGGTCTTTTCTCCCGACCGTCTATCTTGCGGGGGCATGATAGAGATATGATAGAGTCCTAATGTATACTCCCTCCGTCCCAGAACAATCTTCACACTTTCCCTTTTGGGCGTCCCAAAACTTACTTCACACATTTAAAATTTACCTAAAATGGAAAGGAATCTTTACTATTCCCTCCACTCATTCTCTCTCCTACATTATTTTAATACTCACAATACCATTATAATTTACTATTCTCTCTACTCATTCTCTCTCCTATTTTATTTTCACACTCACAACACTTTTAATATAATACTCCCTTCTTAAAACCAGTGCAAACAGTGTTTGTGAAGATTATTCCGGGACGGAGGGAGTATTCTATTATTTCTTGTATATTCCTTCCTAAATAGGTCTCTCCAATTATGGTACACAATTGTATTTGTAATAGACTAGGATACTCTTTTCATATAGGACTCTCCAAGACATGTATATATATTATGACAAAAACTTGGGTGAGAACAGCATGACCCGTCTCATCCATGAGACGGGTCGGTTCCATACCCATCACCCGCCCAACAAAGCCAACCCACGCCTCCGCCCAAGCTTTTTGCATATGGGCGGTCGCCCAAGCTGGAATCAGCCCACATTTGCCTTGGCCCAATTCTTCAGCCAACATTGCCCATTTATGAAAAGTAATAGTTACTATAACATAATGTAATGATTGTATGCATATAAAATAATAGTTTGTATACATTAAAGTAATACATATATACAGAAAAGTAATAGTGTTTTTCCCTAAGTTTTCTTCGTTTGGCAAAAGTAATACTTATTATAACTAAAATGTAACAAACGTGTTATTTATATATAATAGTATTTGTACATAATTGTAACACATATGTATAGGTATCTATATGTTTTCATGTAAAAGTATTACATTATCTATAGAAATATGTTACAATTTCATCTATCAAAGTATTACATTTACTTGTATAAACTATTACATTCATATACATAAGTTATTACATTTCAAAAATAATACATATAGTTTGTATTACATTTGAAAAAAATGGGTAAAAACGAGCTTTTATTATTTTAAAACAGGTATTACGTTTACTTATGACCAATGTTACTTTATATGTATACAGTCATTACATTAAGAGATGGTAACTATTACTTTTTCTCTGAAAAAAATAATATAAAAAAAAAAAAAAATTGGCCTATAAAAGGCTGCCACGTGGCGGGTCATGCCCCATGAGTCATGGATCGACCCGTCTCATGCATGAGACGGATCTCTTGTTCTCACAGGAGACCGGCTCATATATTCTTCAATGCTGAAAGAATAAAATTAAGTTATTCAATACTCCCTCCGTCCCAATAGTAGCTTTCCATTTTGCCATTTTGGGTGTCCCGTTAATAGCTTTCACTTTCCTTTTTTGGCAAAGGAATCTTTACTATTCCCTCCACTCATTCTCTCTCCTATATTATTTTAATACTCACAACACCATTATAATTTACTATTCCCTCCACTCATTCTCTCTCCTATTTTCAAATTACACTCACAATATTTTTTCTTCCCACCCATTTTATTAATTTGCGTGCAAGGCAAAAAACGGGCAGCTCTTATTGGGACGGAGGGAGTATTCTCTTTCTCTACAACTGGGTGGTGGTGTTAGCTTTGACAGTAGAGGTGGTAGGGTGTGGAGGGGTGATGGTGTTAGCTTTGACGATGGTGGTGTGGTGTGGGTCAGTGGGTGAAGGTGTGGGATAGCTTATTAAAAAACAAAAAGTGTAGATTTAACAACAAAATAGACGTCAAATTAACAGAATGATGGCATAATTGATAAAACAAAAGCAGACATTACTGCTACAGCAAAAAAAATAAATAAAAAATGAAGTGATGAACATGAGAATGAGAAGATATCCTATACATTTAATAACGATAAAATATTTCTCGAGTAAGTCAATACTAGGGTGGATTCTGCCTCAAATTAAAAACTAAATTATTTCACATTTTAGTATTTTTTTTTTTTTCATTTCATCTTCCATTCAATTTAATAGCTATTTCTTACATTACATTATATTTTATTTAACATTTACTTTTTCTATCCTAAAATAATTTTTATAATTTATTCTAAAACAATACTCCCTCCGTCCCGGACCTATGTGCTCGGTTTGATTTTTCACGTAAATTAAGGAGAGAGTATTATATTGAAAGTGTTGTGAGTGTGAAATAAAATAGGAGAGAGAATGAGTGGAGGAAATAGTAAATTATAATGGTGTTGTGAGTATTAAAATAATGTAGGAGAGAGAATGAGTGGAGGGAATAGTAAAGATTCCTTTCCATTTTAGGAAATGTGCACGTAGGTTTGGGACGCCCAAAATGGAAAGTGTGCACGTAGGTATGGGACGGAGGGAGTATTGTATTTCGAAAATATATTGCAATTTGTAATTTTACACATAATAGTAATAATAAGATATAAATAAATAAACCAATATCATCAAAATATTGTGAAGGGAAGAATTGATATTTATTTTAATACTAGTATCATCTAACAAACCATGAAGTGGCATAAACTGCCGAGAATTAGCTCGTAATCTCCTTGCACAAAGTTAATGGCGATAAAGTCCACGTTATAAATCGCATCATTTCATTTCATTTTTCTGTTTTCTTTTTTTAATGTTAATATCGGTGTCCACCTTTAAATTTGATTAAATATTAAACTGCCGAGAATTTGCCCCCTTTTATCGGATGAGAATAATTAATTTTGACTATTTTTTTTTTTTTTTTAAAAAAAAGTCTGATTCTGTCACTATTTTAGGGTTTGGGTTACCATTGACTTTGGTTGTTGATGTTCATAATGTCAACTGATGAATTATATAAGCCATTCAATTCTTCAAATCATTGTAGTGGCCACCAAATATTATCCATCTACATACAGTATACTCATAGATGCCATTACAATCGCTGAGGTTGGTCAGTGAATCGATTTTGATCGTGATTTTATGAATGTCTCAGATATCTACATGTAATTCTAAAAAAAGTTATTGATAATATTTCTAATGGTGAAGCAATAACAATTTTTAAAATTACAAAGAAATATCTAGATATTCATAAAATCATTGGTCAAAAATTCACACAGTTGACCAACTGTATGAATTGTAATGGGACGGAGGGTAGTATATTATTGTACAAAATGAAAAAGTCTGCAAATAAAAGGCACTTTCCTAGAAATTTTCCTCGTTATATATTAATGATATGATCGATGTACCTGCATTGAGGCCACAACTGGGAGATAACTCTAAGAAACTTTAAGGACGCTACCTGATTTTCTATTAAAAGAATTGAATTGATTTTAAAAAAATATCAGCTTTATAGATTTTCTATTAAAAGAATAGAAAATATGTTCAACTTTATAGATTTTTTTTTTAAAAAAAACTTTTTAGATTTCTTGAGAATTATTGAATTTAAAAAATATGTTCAAAATTCATTAAAATTGATTTAAAAAAAATAAAATGGGACATTTTTCTGGTATGATGCACAATTCGCCTAAATAATACCTCCCCATTTAAAATTAATATTTGTACTTATAGTTAAATTGCAAAGAAAGTCGTCAACTATTGTATTTTATTGCTGAGGTTAAAATTTAGAGGTTAATTTTTGTTCTTTTTGAAAGTGCCTAATTTAGTGCTCAAAGTAAGACATACTAACATTGTCAAAAGTCGATATGACATTAGGTTCAAACTTCCTCTCTTTCCCAATCATAGTCTTATTTTTTAGTGGTTAAGTTTATTGAATTCCACAAAATATTCAGGAAAAAAAATTATCCCCAATAAATTTATAATTTGTTATTTATATATCATTAAAATAATACCAATAATAATTTACTAAAATTTTATTAGAATAATTATTTTTTTAATTTTTAGTTCAATTAAAATAACCATTAAAAACCAAGGTTCTAAAAAGCGCTAGGCGGATGCTAGGCGGCGGAGTCGGGCCAGCGCCTAGGCGGGGACCAGTCAGGATTAGTCGGGATCTAGGCGGGGCTTAGAACTAGGCGTTGAAGAGGGGCCTAGCGCTTAAGCGGGGCCTAAAAGCCTTAGGCGGGATCTTTTAGAACACTGTTAAAAACTAACTGCTGGGAGTATAAACTAGGTGGCTAGGATCTTTTGATTTTAAACCAATTGTCAATAAACAATAAACGGCTCATTCGGAATGGTTCTCGATTCTCGATTTCAAATTGAACGGTTCTCGTTTCCGTAGAAGTAGAAGGGGTAATCATATTCGAACCGTGTAATATAATTGAAAATAGTTAAAAAATATAAAATTTCAAAATCCATTAGATTTGTAATTAAAATCATTTAATAAATTAGATTTTATAAAAAAATGTTTATTTTTAACAATTGATTATATTTTTAACAAATTCAGTTACTTTATTGACTAAATAATAACAAAACACTAGCCGTTACATGGTTTCAAAGTTCACGATTCATGATTTTCAGTTCCAGAATTGCCGGTTCTCGGTTCTGGAAATGGTGGACCGTGTTCGAACCGTGGAACTGCCGGTTACGGTTCCTGCGATTCTCGATTCTTTCACGATTCTGCTTCTAGTGAATCCAGATTCTCGATTTTCCAATTCTCCCGGATTTCGAATATTTTTGAGCATGCCTAAATATTGACATTGATTTCATGGAAAATATATCGATATTAAAAATGACTTTTTTTTTTAATGGATTATAATATCCAAAGGGAATATTTTGCGGGTAACCATATCCTCAATCTATTAAATGCTCCATCCTTTTTTTTTTAATCTTTTCCGACTTGTTTTACTCAAAAGATTGTCAAAATTATTTTTCTAGTCACCCTCATTTATATCCATCCCTCTTGGGGTAAGTTGGAATTGGACCACATACTGCATCAAGAAAAAAAAGGGATTTGCATGTCCATTATTTATGCGAAATTGAGCATCCATTGGTTTTGCGTGAAAATCAGTGGGTTCACATTGTTAGCATTAAGTAGCTACAAATCAAAAAAAAAAAAAAAAAAAAAAAAAAGAAGGAAAAAAGAGCCCACCAAAACTATTTATCTAGTTATGCCATTTGATAACGAGTTGAAACAAACTTTGTCCCTTTACCGTATTATTGGATTAGATATATTTGTTTGATAATAACACGTCGTCTGCCCATCTTGATCTCGATGATGGAATTAACTATACATAAATCTTAGAATGATGCGAAATATTTATTCTAGGACAATCATGCTTTAAGTTATCAAAGATTATGGAACGATAGACAAACCTGAATCCATAGCAATATTTGAAGAATACTTGATGAAGACTTGAGGAACGATTATTGCCTTCCAATTGATCCTTAGGGTTCTTAGAATTCAGATGACAATGAAAATCAAGAGAATAAAACCTAGGTTGGTCAATTGGGGACCATAACCCTATATTTATAATAACCTAGTATGTTAGTCAGCCCATCATAGATTAACAACTAGGCCCCTTCTACACATATTAACTGTAGATCTCATACTTATAAAAGATGACTTGGGCCCCCTTTAACTTTAGTAGATCACTTTATTAGGCCCAAATATTTTTATATTTAATGTGACATATACAATTACTTATAGTGCACATACGTCTATATGCCCAAAGACTTTATTTATTATACTAGTATATGTAAAGTCCATAAAATATTCCAACAATCTCCCACTTGGACTTACACATGTACATAGTATAATATCTTAGTTTAATTGCATATCACATTATAAAACTTAACAGCAATGCTTTACCAAATTGTGTCATCTTAAATCAATCCGGTCCATTAGTCAAATCAACATAAGGATCAAAGAGGTTTTCGTCACTATTAGCGCAACTAGACCCATCGGTGGTCACATATATTAACTCAACTAAATGACATGGATCAAGTATGGATGTGTAGCATGGAATAACATGTAATGTGATCTTCACATGTCTATTCTCAACTGGTCCAACCTTATTTTGAGATCAACCAAATATTCAGAGTGCAAAATAACTTTATTAACCAAAACTGAAAAACCAAATATACTTATAACAATAAATGTAAGAGCAAAATACAAAACTCCCACTCAATCTAAGCATACTCTAGTGATACAACACCCATACAAGCAGTGTGCTCGTGAAAAACCTTCGGTGTTACACCCTTAGTAAGCGGATCCGCGATCATGGAGTTAGTCCCAATATGCTCAATACAAATCTGTCCACTCTGAATCCGTTCCTTAACAGCAAGATACTTAATGTCTATGTGCTTAGACTTAGACGAGCTCTTGTTGTTATTAGAATACATAACTGCCGACTTATTATCACAAAATAACTTAATGGCCTATCAACGCCACCTAATATGCGCAGCCCAGTGATAAAATTTTACAGCCAAATTGCGTGATTTGATGCCTCATAACACGCCACAAACTCTGCCTCCATCGTAGAAGTAGCAACAAGTGTTTGCTTAACACTCTTCCAAGAAGCTGCTCCTCCACAAAGTAGATAAACGTAGCCCAAAGTAGACTTACGACTATCTTGGCATCCCGCAAAGTCGGAATCCGAATACCCAATGATCTCAAGTCTATCCGACTTTCTGTAAGTGAGCATATAATCCTTTGTTCTCTGTAAATAACGCATGACCCTCTTGGCTGCTATCCAATGATCCTTTCCAGGATTGCTAAGGTATCTGCCTAAAACACCAACTATGAATGCTAGGTCTGGGAGAGTGCAAACATGAGCATACATCAAGCTCCCTATAGCCGAAGCATAAGGGATGCTATTTATTTCCCTAGATTCAATCTCATTCTTGGGGCACTGAGCAAGATTGAATTTGTCACCTTTAGCCACTGGGGTGTCACCCATTTTACAATCCTGCATGCCAAATCTCTTAAGTACCTTATCGATGTAACTCTTTTATGATAATCCAAGAATACCTTGAGACCGATCTCTGTGTATTTGAATTCCTAATACAAAAGATGCATCTCCCAGATCTTTCATCTCAAATTTCTTTGAGAGAAATCTCTTAGTTTCATGCAGTAAGTCCGTATCATTTGTGGCTAGTAGGATGTCATCCACATATAAAACCAGAAAAATATATTTACTTCCACTGAACTTGTGGTAGACACAATCATCAACTGTATTTGTCGTGAAACCAAATGACAATACAACTTGATAAAATTTGTAATAACACTGACGGGATGCTTGTTTGAGTCCATAGATGGATTTCTTGAGTTTGCATACCATATCCTTTGAATCTTTTGAAACCAAGGTTTCTGGTTGCACCATATAAATTGTTTCTTCAATGTCTCCATTAAGAAACGCAGTCTTAACATCCATCTGATGTAACTCTAGGTCATAATGTGCCACTAATGCCATGATGATTCTAAAAGAGTCTTTCGAAGAAACCGGAGAGAAAGTCTCTTTATAATCTATTCCTTCTTTCTGAGTAAATCCCTTAGCGACAAGACTTGCCTTATGTCTTTCCGCATTGCCCTGTGAATCCCTTTTGATTTTAAATATCCATTTGCAGCCAATAGGTTTCACTCCTTCTGGCAATGGGACAAGATCCCATACATCATTGTCTTTCATTGATTTAATCTCATCATCCATAGCGTCTATCCACTTTTGAGAGTTAGAACTACCAATGGCCTCATGAAAGCTGATTGGATCATCTTCCAATTAACCAATGTCTACCTCTTGTTCGTTTAGAAATACCAAGTAATCATCCGAAATGGCACTTCGTCTCTCTCTAGTGGATCTTCTTAAAGGCACTTGTTCTTGAGGTTGTTGAGCTTATTCCTCATGGACAACTAGAGGGATATTGACAATGTCTTCTTGATCCAAATTTTATTCTTGAACCACATCAGGATTGAGATCCAAATCATGGTCAAGGACAATTGTAGGAAGAGGAATGGTAACCGGAACCTCTTCAAAGACAAAATCATCTCTAACTTGTCCCCCCACAAGCTCAACATCCTCAAAGAATTGAGCATTTCCCGTGTCAAAAAAATTTCTGGATTTGGAATCGTAAAACTTAAAGCCCCTTGACCTTTCAGAGTAACCAACAAAGTAACTACTAACAGTCCTTGAGTCCAACTTCTTTTCATTAGGCCTGTAAGGCCTAGCCTCAGCCGGACATCCCCAGATGTGTAAATGCCTTAATACAGGTTTCTTGCCTGTCCATAGTTCATAAGGGGTTTTGTTAGCAGTCTTTGTGGGTACCATGTTAAGGAGATAAACTGCAGTCTTTAATGCCTCTCCCCAGAGTGAGTCTGGTAAAGTAGTATGACTAACCATACTTCTCACCATTTCCTGTAAAGTTCGATTTCGTCTTTCAGCTACACCATTCATGCTAGGTTTGCCTGGCATGGTGTACTGAGGGACGATACCGCACTCCTCTAGGTATTTCGCAAAAGGCCCAGGACGTTGTTCACCTGATCCGTCATTTCTGCCATAGTATTCACCACCATGGTCAGATTTGACTTTCTTTATTGTTTTGTCATGTTGATTTTCAACCTCGGCCTTAAAATTTTTGAACTTATCCAATGCTTGTGACTTTTCATGGATCAAATATAGGTATCCATAACGAGAGTAATCGTCTATGAATGTAATGAAATATTCTTGACCATTCCACGAGGGTGTAGGAAATGGTCCACATATATCCGTATGAATTAATTACAAAATATTCTTAGCTCTCTCAGCTTTTAATTTGCTTTTGTCTGTTTGTTTTCCCTTAATACACTCAACACATATTTCATAATCTGATTTGTCAAGTGTTTCAATAATTCCGTCTGACACAAGCCTTTGCATTCTCTGTTTTGATATATGTCCTAATCGCTTGTGCCATAATGACATGGAATTATTGTTAGTAAATTTGCGTTTAGTACCACGTGTTTCCACATGCAGGTTTCATGATATGAAGCAACAATATCCAACATATAAAGATTATCATAAACCGACAAAGTACTAGATCCAATAAACTTAGAATTTTACGAGAAGCGACATTCACCATTTGCAAATGAACAAGTAAATCCTTCTTTGTCCAAAACTGAAATGGAAACCAAATTCCGTCTAAAAGACGGTACCACATGTGTCTCATACAAATCTAAATAAAATCCAGACTTTAATAATAATCTAAAAGTTTCGATTGCTTCAACTTCAATAGAATTGTCGTTCCCCACATAGATTAATCTTTCAGCATCACTTGGCTTTCAGCAGTTCAGGCAACCCTGCATAGACACACTGATGTGAGTAGAAAAACCAGAATCTAACCACCAAGTATGTCTAGGCACTAAAATCAAATTAACCTCAGAACAAACAAAAGCAAGAGATATACCTTTCTTTACACGCCATGCGTGGTATTTAGGGCAATTTCTCTTCATATGATCCATTTTCTTACAGAAAAAGTAACCTGGATCCTTATCTTGTCCCTTGGACGTTGACGTTGCTAAATTCTTAGCTTGTCCCTTTGATACTTTATATTGCTTTTTTTGGCTCATTGACCGCAGTTTCTTTAGCCTTCCTTTTCTTGTTCTAGTCCGAAGAGGAAGCCGCAAAGTGAGCACTCTCAGTCTTTTCAGACTTTAACCTTGATTCCTCTTGCACACACAATGAAATGAACTCATTAAGAGTCCACTTTTCCTTCTGACAATTGAATGTTACTTCAAATTGCCCAAACTGTGGTAGAAGAGAGATCATAACCATATGAACAAGCATGTCATCCGACAGCTCGAACTTGAGAGCCTTAAGTTTAGATGCCAAATTGGCCATCTCCATAATGTACTCATGCACGTTCCCTTTACCTTTATACCTCATGGCAACAAGATTACGCAAAAGCGTGCTTGTTTCTGCCCTTTCATTCTTAGCAAAACGCTTTTCAAGCTCTGTAAGGAACGTCATTGCAACTTTCTCATCATGTATATCGCCTCTGAATGATTCTGGGATGCTTTTCTTCATGATCATAAGACACATGCGATTTGAGCATTCCCACTTTTCCATATCCTTCTTAGCTTGAGATGTACTCGTGCTAGTCGTGTCACGGTTTTGGTTCCCCGAGTGCAAGGCCTAGATCCATAACTCCTAACAATCGGCACATTTTTTTCCAAATTTCTTAAAATTCATCCCATTTAGCATGGGAATCGAGTTGATGTTAGCAGATACATTAGAAGCTGATGAAGTAACTGAACAGAGAACAAAAAAATAAAACAAATAAGCTCACATATAACTTTAAGCAGATAAATGTTTGAAATTAAAATTATCCCATTACAAGAAAATCGACGCAACATTAATTTTAATCTTTGGATAGAAAATTAACTTGCAAGTGATTTTCTTGAAGTAGAAATCAAATATTAACAGTAAAATCCTGTCAAATACCAAGCCTTTCTTTGGACCGACTCAATATTCACATGGACACTTAATAACTGTTACATATTTATCTCCACAAACGAATTTGAATTTCTGCCAAATAATAGCCTTCCTTTGGGCCGACCATTACCCGCATGAAAAACAAATACGCTAAAAAGAACTTCAAATAATCATGTATTTTAAATTAAAAAAAAAAATTCATAGGAGAGGTTACTTTGATAACATACTACGTAAATTTAATAACATAAAATACAAGATGTGTTCGAATAAACGAACCCAAAGTAATTTCAAACATGGGCATAAATTAAACATTATTATTGAAATTTAAAATTATTAAGTCCATAATAATAATTTCAATAAATAATATTTACTTAATCCAAATAACACATAATTATTACAAACCAAAAAACAAAACACAATACATATGGCATAAACACATGAGGCCATTCTGAATCCCTTCCCTCGGCCTGGCTCGACGTTAAAGGAAAAAGATGAAGCAAAATTCAAGAAATCAAAAGAAAGAGTTTTGGTTTCTTCTTTTCGAGTCAATTGAGGAAAGAAATCATTAACCAAAAATCAAAATCTGTACAAATCCCGTCACTGCTCCAACCATTCCCAGAAAAACTCAATTTCCCGATTCGATAACCGTTGGATCGAACTCAAACTTTCAGGGATTGTTCTCAACACCTAGACGCTTAAATTCAAAGGTTGGATCGAGCAAAAAATTTCTGGAAAGGAGCTATGATCTTCGCAGTCAGACAGACGAAAAATCTCTAGGGTTTTCTTTTCTGAATTAAGTGTGTAATTTAATGTTTAGTCATTCAAGAATATCCAGAACACCCTCCGACAATACTCGAAAATACGAAGTAGAAAGAAACAACATAATCAATTTTTTGTTCAGCCAAATTAAATCATAAACAGCATAATCAATTCGATCCAAATAATCCCAACAACAAAGCAAGATTACGGCTCTGATACCACTTGATGGAATTAACTATACATAAACCCTAGAATGATGCGGAATATTTATTCTAGGACAATCATGCTTTAAGTTATCAAAGATTATGGAACGATAGACAAACCTGAATCTATAGCAATATTTGGAGAATACTTGATGAAGACTTGATGAACGATTATTGTCTTCCAATTGATCCTTAGGGTTCTTAGAATTCAGATGACAATGGGAATCAAGAGAATAAAACCTAGGTTGGTCAATTGAGGACCATAACCCTATATTTATAATGACCTAGTATGTTAGCCAGACCATCATAAATTAACAACTAGGCCCCTTAGGTATCTACACATATTAACTGTAGATCTCATATTTATAAAAGATGACCTGGGCCTCCTTTAACTTTAGTAGATCACTTTATTAGACCTTCTTTATCAACAATCTAATTCAATCCAATCCAACAATATAATACTATTTCTCTCTCTTCCACATATATCATCTACAATCCAAACCAATCTCCTTCATTTTTTAACTTTATTCACAATTCAATCCAACCAACCCAACTCAAATATCATTTATTCTTTATTTTTTATTACATATATTATCAATCTCATTTTTTCTTATTTTTTGTCTTGTAATAAATTTATATAATATTTTATATTACTAAATTTATATAATTATTATACAAAAATACGATATATAGTTAAAAAGAGAATTTTAGATTGTGCTTCAAATTCAATAAATTTGGTCTCTATTTATAGAGGATAAAAAAATAAAAAAATTGATATTTTTTATTTTTTATTTTAATAAATTTTTAATATAATTAAAAATGATTTAAATTAAAAGTGAGAAAGTATATTTTGAAAAATCCACCAACCAATGGTTGGTGGGCATGTGTCCCATGGTTGAAAAAATTGAATCACAATCTAGGATTGTTTCACCAATCAGATCGGCAATCCTTAGTAATTTTTTATTTTTTTTTTAAAACAAGTTTCTTGTCTTTTTGTGGCCAATCTTGGCATGAGATCACCGATAAACGAGGTCTTAGGCCCAAATACTTTTATATTTAATGTGACATATACAATTATTTATAGTGCACATACGTCTATGTGCCCAAAGACATTATTTAATATACTAGTATATGTAAAGTCCATAAAATATTCCAACACTCGATGATTGCATTTTTTAAAATTAGTTAAGAAATTTTACTAGTTATTAAGATCGAGATGGACGGACAAATCCAACTGTCAAACGGTCTAACAATAAAAAAGAATCAAGTCCTATATCATATGAAATTATTTATTTGTATTTTTGCTACATAGATAATTCGGAAATGATTTGTGAACGTACTTTTCACTCTCTTTGGTAGGAAATAATTTCGTCTTGGAAAGTGACTAGTTTGAATTTATTTGTTGTGGATAACTAGCCGAAGCCAAAATCAAATTTTGTTTTTTAATATTTTACACTAATTTATTTATTTATATTACCAATCAGTTGGCTATCGTACAAAACAACCTTGTTAATCAACTTCACATTGTACAAGTTTTTTGTTATTGTTCTTAGAAATCCAAAAAAAGAACATAAGCATGTACAATAGTAGTTTGTAATATTAAATGCTTGTTTATGAATACAATGGCAACATCTTTATTTTCATTTTTCAATCTTGTTTATAATGTCACAAGAAAGAAGAGAAGCTCAAACTTTTCGTATTACTCTTTTTTTTTTTTTTTAAGTACAGTAGTTTGCATAACTTCGTAACATTAGCGCTAGCAATTTATAACTATAAGATATCGTAAGAAATTTTATTGATTAATGAAACAACAAAAAGGCTCTAAAAGTCGGAATGTACACAATATCGCACAAAACTAGCTCATCCAACTAAGTACAACATGGAACTAAGAGAATGCATTACACACAAAGAAGAGCTGACTTGAAATTAAGCGTTCGATAGCACTACAAAGCGTAAAAGCAACTATTTTGATTGTGCTATTTCGAGTTTCTTAATGCTAATCTCAACACCATCAACTGGTTGTGGATGTGGTAGATACGAAAATTTTGCGTTCGGGTTTACCAATTCCCACCTGTAATTACAATTCAAAGTTATAGATAGATTTGTGCAAAATTCTACAATTATGCTTCAAGACTTGCCCAATAATGTCTTACAATATTCTCTTTACATTCATGTGCAGAAGATTTAAGTAAACCTATTGTTTTCCTTTAAATGAAACCTTTAATTATAAGTAGTGAATTATGGAGTAATTATTAGAAATTAAAAGAATCCTACTCCCTCCGTCCCACGATAAGTGCCACAATCTTCTTTTTGGTTTGCCCTAAAAGAGATATTTCATTCTAGAGAAAGAATGAGTTTTAGTGTAATTTTATTATTGTGTAAGTAATGTACAAATAAGTAAAACATATTACTCGCAAAGTTTGACAAGTTAACTTTGACAACTATTATGGGACGGGGGTGTATGGAAAAAAATAAATAGATTCATCTTACTTGTATCCGGTGGTCAAATAGTAGAGAAAGATGGAAATTTGTAAACGAGCAAGCATGTTTCCAGGACAAAGCCTTGGTCCTCCACCAAATACTTTGTATGCTTCTGGCTTCTTTGGTGCCTAAAGGATTAAAATTGTAACTCTCAGTTCATCTAATTAAGAACAGATCGACAGTAGAAACGCGTAAACGATAATGATTTAGGATGTGGAATAAAGGGAGAGCTAGCTTACATCCCATCTGTCAGGATCAAAGCACATTGGGTCATCAAAGTTTTCTGGATCCGTATGAAGATATCTAAGCCAAGGCATTACTATCCAACCTTTCGGTATTTTATAGCCTGCAATATAAATGTATGTCCTAAATTAGTTGACAAAACAATTTGACAAAAATAAGGAAAGATAGGAATGAAATGTACATGTACCTTTGTACTCAACATCTTCTGTAGCTTTTCGAAATAAAAATGGTACTATATTTGCCAGTCTTATTACTTCTTCTACAACCTGTACATGAAATTGACGGTTCAAACTTGTTTGCTAAGGGAGAAAATGCAAGGTGTGTTACAGAACCATGAAAATAACTGTAAAAGATTTTGTAAGCTATCGTTTTATTAACTTGAAATGAAAATAATACCTTGCTTGTATATTTCAACTTGAAAATTTCGTCACTTGTAACAAGCTCTTCATTCTTGCTTATCCTAAGAGTCATGGTTTCCTCCTGTAAACAAGACCATATTTTGTATGCGATAAACTTCTTGCACGTGCACATCTGGTGCATTATGATTAATTACTTTCTTGTATATTTATCATAGGCAGAGAGAGATACGGACATACCCGAAGCTTGTGGAGAACCTTGGGATATTTGGCAAGATAATAGATAGCCCAGACTGATGCATTAGAAGTAGATACGTAGCCTGCCCATAGAAGGCTGACCATATTATCAAGCACCTCAATATCACTCAATTGATTCCCTTCATCATCCTTTAGCCTCATCAACCCATCTAATATATCATGTATGGGCTCCAAACTAGTTTTACGCCCATTCTTCCTCTTTTCCAGTTCCATCCCAAATATTTTCATTGCTGTCTTTCGACACTGTTAATTAAACATAGCCCAAGTAAGAAATAACTTTCCCTTGTATAAAACACTTGAACGAAGGTGTGAATATTTATGAGGGCAACGCCCAAATTAGACTTATTTGCATTAATGAAAGATGAACAACTGCGAAAGCTTTAGCTTTAAAGAATACAGTACAACTGATTCTTAGCATTGTCCTCCAGTTGATTAGTGAATTAAAACGAAACCTGAAGCGCATTGTGATAAGCAGTTCCTGGAATATTGATGATAGAGGCTCTAATCCCGCCTGTCAATCCAACTAAGCATTTATCCAAGGTATCTAGTAAAGGCCCCGGCTCAATATTAGCAAAATATTTACCAATGTTCTCAAATGTCATCTGCAAAATATGATAACTAGTCAGTAGCAACACCATTTAGGCTAATTATATATTCCAATAGCAAGAAATTAATATTATGTGCCTTCTTGACATCCTTGGTTGCTGTAATTGTATCCCTGTTGGCCCAAGACTGGAGGGCCGCAATCATTCGGGGTTGCACCATACGAGCGATCCTATGAAGAGCATCCGGATGGTTTATAGCCTTCAAAACATAACTTCTGAGTCTGGCGTGGGCTGGGCCTTGAACAGCTACGAGGGAATACTTCCCAACAATATCCACAGTGGGCCACGCCAAAATCAGAGTTTGGTCCCTTTTAAATATGAATTTATTGGCCGAGGCTGAACAGGCTATTATGCAGGGGGTTCCAAATAAGTGGCTTTTGTATAGTCCTACCCCATCACCGTACCTGATCATGAAAATGCTTATTATCAGCCTTTAACGACTTAGAAATTGCTAACTAAAAACAGCACTAAAAATAAAAATTGATGAATTAAAGAAGTGACTCACTTTGTGCGTTTAGAATTAATGTAATCATCGGGGGTGCGAAGAACCTTAAAGTACCAAAGAAAATGGAGCATTTCTCCAACAAAGGGAAGACCCATATGCCCTGGTGGAAGTTTGGTGTTGCCGCTGCGATCTTTAGCCATGAAACTGTACCAGAGATTATTCCACCACCATAATACCCACCCCAATACCCCCACAACTCCTACCCCAACTGCCAACCATACTTCTATTGTTATTTCCATCTCCCTCTCTCTTACACAAAATCTCTCTCTCTCTCTGTTTCTGTTTATAGATCTTCAGTTTCCGATGTCTACTTCAATGAGAGAGACCATTGTATATATAGAATAAAGTAAATGTCTATTTCGTTATTGATCAAGAACAAAAATAAACAATCGTTTTGGGAAAAGATGACCCAAGTTGCAGATTTAAATCGCATTAATTAAGGTGAGAGGATAGGGATAATGGAATATACCAGTGTGATTGATTAGCTTGTTAATTTCTGTCTCTATTGTCACTGGGAGTTTCATACTATACTCTACTCATAATACACATGTATGCATGAAAGATACCCTTGTCAACTATTATAGATTCCCTAATACTACAAGACAAAAAAAGCATACAAATCACCAGCAGTGCTGCATTAGAAATACACTAATATAGATGATCAATTTGGTTATATTCTATTTGTTGCCAAATATTTTTTTTATTTGTGAAATAAAATCAGAAAATTCAAAACCTTTGTCTTTGATTTACATTATTTTAGGGTCTTCTTAACCAAAATTGATTGGGGGCCCCAATCTTCTACCCCCCATTTTAATTTTTTTATCTTAATTTATGAATACAGTAAATGTGCTTTCTTTGCATCCATATAAAAGAGTATTGTTGATTAAAAGTACAAATTACAAAAGCTCTAAGCTTCATTTTGCTCCATAGTTAACTTGTGTCAATATTATTGTTCAAATTTTGTGTGGGTAATTTCGTCGAACGGCTTGCCTGCAAGGGGGGGTTTTAAAAATAGAGCAGAGCAGAGCCCGGGAATGGTTGGGTCGTGAGAGTTTTACAGAAAGTGAATGGAGTTGGAAGCAGAAAGGGAGCAGATGATGTGTTGTTCAACACTATATCTCCTTCACATATCATGTACAACTTGAAAAGAGAGGCAAAAGTGTGTTTGGTTGGGATCACCGGGCATGGACAAATAGTCTTAGCACAATTAAACGTGGTACAAACAATGTGTAAAGATAAAACACATTCTTTGAAAAGTTTGAGAAATCAACTTGTTAAGATATAACTCAAGTGTTACAATGTACGCTCTTTTACCCGAGTATGATAAAAAGAAATTAACCCAAGAATCAAAATTATCCCGGAAGTGTGAATCAAAATTTCAATATCTTGCAACCAGACCCTAGCTAGTATTCCGTATAATTCTGAATCAAAATTTCCATTGTTTAAAAATAAATTCTAAAAAATGAACAAGATAGTTTCTGAAGCTACGATATATTATTCTATCCATAAATACTTTCTATAAACTGTTGTTGGACGATTTAATCTATATTTCAGCTAAACAAGGGCTATTAGAAACCTGTAATCCGCTAGCTTCTCCATATGCATTGCTGCAGTCGGACTCAGCTTCCTTTCCATCAGAGGACCAAAGGTGTATGTCTTTCAAAACTATGTCTTTACATGGAACTGTGTGGCTACATTTTATCGACAACCCTGTCTCTCTCTTTGACACTCCATAAATATGCCTGAACGTCACCTTGCTAACTTGAACGGCTGATTTCTGCAACCCAAGGAATAAGCAGAAAATATTTATCAAATTAATATGCAAATCCTTTCTTAGTTTAAGAATTATCGAAAATATTTTTTGTTAATTAATATGTTACTTACATGGTTTACACAGTTTTCATGATCACAGTAGAATTGATCAATGATGATAGGGTTGTCAGATCCAATTGACAGTATTCGCTCAAATATTATGTTTCTAGCGTAACCACTGCCTCCCTGATTTTACATGAATAAGAAATTAAATTTCGTGAAATATATATCAATATGTATGTAATGAAATAAATTTTATAATAATCATTGATTTTATTGAGATTACGTACCTGCCATGTCTTTATTCTTGCACCATTCATTGTGTTTGTGAAGACGACGTTGCTAACATGAACATTTTCAACTTCATCACGTGCTCCATGCTTGCCTAAACTTCCAATACTGCATTGAGGAGAAGAAAGCTTCAATGGTGATTCCAACACAAAGAAATTTATAACAAAAACAAATGTAGATTTAAAAGTCGTTATTTATGACCTTATGCCATGGCCAGGCCCACACAAGATATTTCTGATATTCACATTTGACGATCCATCTACTATTGAGATACAATCATCCCCTACATATCAACATAATCAAATGAATGCAGTTCCTTAACCTAGCTAGAGACATTTCAAAAGCCGTTACCCTAATTTATTTTTGTTGTCTAGCACAGTAAAATAATTATTGGCTCAAATGTCACTATTATAATATATATATATATATATATATATATATATATATATATATATATATATATATATATATAACTATAACGTAGACAGGCCCGTTTCATTGTGATGAAAACATCTACATTACTTGTTTAGACGAAATTTTTTTGGTCATTCATTTTGGGACGGACGGAGTAATTAATTTTTGCAAATAAGTTTAAAGGGGATAGAGATCTAGAGATACCAGTCATGATGTTGCAATGATCAACGAAAACATCAGTAGAGCCTGAAATATGAATGCCATCAGTGTTTGGGCTTGTTTCAGGGGCATCTATAATTAAATTTGATACTTTCAGCTGTCTTATGCTATCAAATACGACATGCATGCGAGGATTATTTTTGAAGGTTAGTCCACTCATTTGAATATTACTTGACCCTGAGATCTCAAATGCCTGCATTTACAAAGTTTTAGGTGACTGATAAATATTTCATGTGTAATTCATACATTTATTCATGCTGAAATCTCAATACAGGATCATAGACTCACAGTTGGCCTCTTGTGGTGCTGACAAAGAAAGAAAAATAAACCAATATTAGAAACTCAATGTGTCATTAGCAATGATCAATTGATACAAATTCCCAACGAAAAATTAAGTAATGAATATTCCTTACTTTTAGATCCCACCATTTGTGCCCGCGACCATCAATAGTCCCAACTCCTCGAACCGAAAGGCCATCTACATGTAGAAAATGGATCCACTTATGACATTTGCCCTGCTCACATCTCCAATCTGATGGATTATCAGGTGCAACTATATCGCCATTTATCTGCCCAAAAACGAATAACAAGGTTTTTTTTCTTCCAAATAGATGCTTATCAATTAAGCTAATAAATCAAATAACAATAATAAAAATAAAAATTGCATGAAAATCTACCTCAATGTTAACGTTAGGGGAAGTGCAAGGACCCCGTAGGTATAAAGGATGTACGAGAAACGTCCTATGTGAAGGAATATGCATGGTCGGGGATGACAATGAAGAGTTGCATGTTGCTTGCCATGCTTTCACAAAAGCCTGCGGATAAATTAAACAAAAGAACAATACACATATTTACACATAAAAAACCATGTAATTTATCAAAAATCATTAAAACGTGCAAGCAATATTTACGTCAGTATCGTCGGTTTGTCCATCTGCAACTGCACCGTAATCACGAATGTCGAATACAGTACAATTCGATTGTGAGAAAGCTAGAGAAAACAATATGAATATAAAGAAAAAGAAAAAGGGCATCATTTTTTTTTAACTCAAGCTAACGAATTTGTTAGGGTTTTTTTTTGCAAACGATGAACAACAGCGTCATTAGGACTCTGATGTTGCTAGGACCTTCCTCAACAGCAACTTCACCGTTGTAGTCCGACTTCGATATCTCCGGCTCCTTCTTCTCCGACTGGTCTGCACACAATCAAACGTCAACTAAGCCGGGGGCGGCTCCGGCGAAAGCCCCTCCGGCGTGAGGATAAGAATTGGCTTGTGAAAGGGGAAAATCAACAAAATTTGAGAGTGTTTGTGGTTGTGTGTGTATTAATCCACGTACCTTGACAATGAAGCCTGCATATCTTATTTATACCCTTCATCCTCGTGCCTTGCACATGACATCCTCACGTTTCATGCCTACTGCCACGTGTCGCCATATCATTGGTCCTTTCATAAAGTAAACCCTAATCACGTGATCATCAATCCCAATGCATAACCGTCTAATGGGTCCCACTTGGTAGATATTTATTTGCCGCTCGGTGAATAACATTAACAAGAATCCTGCTCTCGCCGGATAGAGTCACTTCTTGTCCTAGCTCGCCTCATCATTATGTCGCGCCTTATCCGACTATGTCGCCTTTAACATCATGTCTCGCCATTATTCTTTATCGCCGCTCTCCTCATGATATGTCGTCGTTTGACGTCTTGGTCTTCTCCTTCGAATGATATTAGTGGGATACTCTGTCTCGTCTTCCTTCCTTGGGCCGCCTATATCCTTTTCTTCTTCTTGGGTCGCACTCTAATTTGGGCCCACTTTGCCGCTTTCTTGTTAATAAACTTGGGCCAAGCCCAATCTCTATATTTGGTCAGCATCAGAAGCCCCTAAGTTTATGGCGAGATTCATTTATGGTCTCGTCAAAAACTTTATGTTCACAGATTATTCAATTAGCGACATAGGCAATCTTCTTCATGAAGCTATCACCGGAGATCCCCGTCCATACACGTGTCCTTCTCTTGATAACCCTTAACATTTTAATGAGCCGTCATTTGGGAATCGTGTCTTGCCAGAGGGAAAATTCAAAAACCTTCCCCAAACGTCACATCCATCATTTCCTTAACCCCTCTCTCATATAAATACCAAATCATAACCCCCATTCTTCTTTTCACCACCCTTAAACCCGGCTTGAACACTTTCCTTTTCCGGCGAACATCAACACTGATTCCGACCGTTCTTCTTCATTTTTCACCGTCTAAATCCCTGATTTCTTGCCCACATTTGCTTTTTGACCTTGATTCCATTCTTATTTACGCCTTTTCAAAGTGATTTGGTGTAATATTTCTCAATTCCCAGAATCTGATCATCGTCTCCGGCTCTGCTCATCTTTCCCGGTGACCCTTCATCTTTTCCGACCAAGATCATCCTTTTCCTCAGGTAACTTTTCCTTAAACCCTTCGCATTCTTTATCCTTTACATTTTGGTCTCCCCCTTTTGAACGATTATTTAAAGTTGCATTTCCTTTCATTCCATAAAAATAATTTTTCCCAAACTGCCCTTCATGGCGAGATCTAAATGCGTGCCAAGGTAGTTAGATACGGTCCGTCGGGTTTCTGTGCGGCTTTTATAGACGCTGCGAACTACTTGGGCGAGATTGCCCAAGGCCGACCTAATTAGGTTTTTAGTTGAACACCGGGGTGGATCCTTCGCCGATTGACTCCTCAAATCCAAGGCCATTTTTTCCTTCCACTTTCGGCCCCTATGTCGCACATTTTCCCTTCTAGTAATCAATTGGTTCGATTTATCAAAGATAAGTATAAACTGTCTTTAAGCGACTCCTACGAATCCCAATGTGTCGCTGATCCCTTTTCCAAACGTAGAACACATTATAAATCAATCCTTTCTTCTTCTTCTTCCAGTGATTCTCGCGACATGGCCGTGGTCAAGCAACATCTTACGCCGCTCGCTACCAACAATCCCCTCCTACCGGGGTTCAAAATATCGCCCTTCAAGAAGGTACACTTTTTACCAATCCCGCGCATGCCGAGGCGGGATCTTCCCATGCAATGATAAAGCCTCCCTAATTCCCAACCTTATAACCTGATTGGCATAGGGAATATCACATAGATAGCTCCATCTATTGCATTTCGAATATCGTGGAGACCTTTCCCTTGCCCACTTGCGAGAAATGCGGGAAGGCATTGTCATTTTCCCTTCTCAACTCAAGGCCGGCCTTAGGATCCCCTTTGATCCTTTCCTTTGTGAATTCTTGTATAAAGCCCAAGCCATGATCACCGAAATTCACCCAAATGCTATTAGAATAATAACTACCTTCATCGCCATTTGTCGCTCTCTGCGAAAGGAACCCACCATTACCGCTATGCTTTCCTTGTTCACTGGGTACAAACAAACCAACCAACTTGCCGACGACATATTGGAAACTCGCCTTTCTCTCCAATACCATAGGGGTCCCAAAGTCCTTACTCCACTGCCCACCAAAATTCACGATTGGATGGACGACCCTCTCTTCGTTGTTTCTCGCGCTGGATGGTCTCATCCTGCCGACCTTCATCCTATTAATACTCAAATTGAATCCAGAGATGCTTCTTCCATTGGCGACACTGCCTTGTTGACGACATTCGCTCCTTGATCGCCTTACACGAAAATTCCGCCTCGACGCTCCCCAGCCTCTCATTTCTTGGAGAGGTATTCTGCGGAATAGGGAATTGCTAGATCAAGTCGGTTTGGCTGACAACCTACCCCGAGTCCAGCCCCGAGTTCCCATAAGCCACGTTTATTTCGACGGATGGGAGCGACATTCCGACAACAAGTATGCTTTCATGAATGTCGCCTTGCAAGGGTTCTCGCCACCGTATCGCCACGAATACCGCTCTTTGTATGTCTCCCGCTTTAATCTTATCTTTTCTTTCCTTCAATTATAACTTGAAATACCATAACCCTTAACTTCCTTCTATTTATTTTCAGATCACCGGCCAAATCCATGGAAAGTCGTCAAGCCGCCAACTCGGAAACCGACAAGAGAAGGAAACACCGGCCAATGCACGCGGCCTTGCTCTTGCTTCCTCCCCGAAAATCTTACTTTGCCAATTTCTCGCGATGGTAAAGATGTCAAGAGATTGCTTTGGAGAAAACTCGTAACACAACTAGAAAAAGAGCCGCACCAACCAACCAAGCGGCGCGAAGCTAACGATCGAAAAGAGTCGCTTCGTAACGACCAATGTCACTCCCGCTTCTCGGGTAAATGTCCCGCCAAATCCCGTTGCCGATTCAACTCCCCGCTTCGTTGAAACTAATCTCCCGCCCACTTCTATTTCGCCAAATATTGAGACCACCATTTCCCAAGCTGATATCCCGCCAACTGATGTCGCACCGACGACTGAAAATGTTGAAATTCTTGCCTCCGATCTTGTTCCACCAAATACTTCTTCTTTAGAAGTTAATATTTCTGAGCCCCAACAAACTGAAAATCTTCCTCTCCGCGAGACGGAGATCTGCGACTTAACACTCATTTCCAGCTCCCCTTCAACTCCTCCCCGGCCCTAGCACTTCTTCCGCTCTTCCTACTCCTAGCCGGCTGTGAAAACTTTTCCAAGCCCCTTGATTTTGTTGGGCTTTATGAGCTTAGCAAGGAAATTGCCGTAGTCCCCCGCATAAAGGGGTTGATTGAGGAAACTAAAAGCACGGAAGAATATCTATCAAGGGCCTCGGCCTTAATCGAGCTAGTGATCAAGTACATGTTCATAATGTCTCCCAAATGGACTCTGCTTCATGCCGCATGCCAGGGCGGGTTATTATTTTTCATTGGTTAGTTCTTCTTTCCTTCCTTATTTTATTTTACCTTAATCTTATTCTCAACTTTCTCTTAACTTCTAATTGTTATCTTTTCCAGCTTGGATCTTCTATCACCGGCATTAGCGAGGCAAACACTCGACTGGAAAATGAATCGGCCAGATTGAAACGCGACAAAGATACCCTTAAGGGTAGACTTACGAGGCGGGATTCTTCAATCAAAAACTTGGAAAAGGAGCGGGACAAATTGAAGACTGATCTAACCACTTCTCACAATCAGCTTGACCAGACCCTAACGGGATCTCAATGCCGCCAATTCCAAGCCCCGCCACTGCCACTACTGAACTTGATTCTGCCAAAGAAAATGTCGCTAAACTGAGGAGTGAGAATGAAGCTTTAAAGGAAACTCATGCCGCTGAAACTCGAACTCTCCAAGACGAGATTGCTAGGCTTAAAGAGGAACTAGCTGAGAAGACCGCGGAAGTTGCTGCTCTGAATGCCGATGTGGCTCAATTAATCGACGACATCGCCGACATTGGGAACCAAACTTCCCTTCAAGTTATGCGAGCCGCAGCCGCTGCCGAAATCAACGACATTCCCGCTATCACGCTTGAAAAACTCGCTCACCGGGGTTCTGAGCCAATTTTTAGCGAGGTTTGTCGCCGCGGTCATTCCGTAGTTCCTTATACTTCCTCGAAGAACTCAAAGATCTTGCTGATGAAGATGCTTTCATTGGGAAAATCGCCATGGAGAGCTCCTCCTGTTCAAGTTCCAAATGCTATAGCTTTGTGGGATACTCTTCTTTGAGCACAAGCATAAGCAAATGGATTTGATGCCAAAGTTTGCTTTAGCGGCTTCAAGCTCCACCAAGTCATCCCGCTCTACCGAACCCGATGTCTCGATCTATCTCCTTCTTAACTTTTACTTTGAACAGTTTTTGTAACTTGCCTTGATGGCTAAACAATTTACTCTCTTTTCTTTTTGGGGCCTGCGTGCCTTTTGAACATTGTACATTTGCGGCCTCTGTGCTTGCCCCTTTACTTTTTGCTTTACTTATTTCTCCATTCATTGTTTTGATAGTTCATCAAAATCTCTTTTGCATGACAGGTATCATACACATATACTCCCATCGAAAAAGTGAAGTCGTCTTTAGGCGACTTTACTCATAACATATTTTGCGACTCATATTGTCGCTAACTCTAATCTTTTCTTGATCTTCTTTTGCCTTATACTTAGAATAATTTCCTTCTTTCTGCCTCATCTTTCCTTTTTTCTTTCAGCGAGAGAGTGATATCTTTCATAGCGACTTATGCTCTTGCCCTTACTGCGAGATAAATCTTTTCTTCATTCATAGCTTGATTTATATCATAGTTTACAACTTACATTGACTCACATCGATTTATAGTCCGACGACTTACTTTGACTCGCATCGTTTTATAGTCCGACGACTTACTTTGACTCGCATCGTTTTATAGTCCGACGACTTTCTTTGACTCGCATCGTTTTATAGTCCGACGACTTTCTTTGACTCGCATCGTTTTATAGTCCGACGACTTTCTTTGACTCGCATCGTTTTATAGTCCGACGACTTTCTTTGACTCGCATCGTTTTATAGTCCGACGACTTTCTTTGACTCGCATCGTTTTATAGTCCGACGACTTTCTTTGACTCGCATCGTTTTATAGTCCGACGACTTTCATTGACTCGCATCGTTTTATAGTCCGACGACTTTCATTGACTCGCATCGTTTTATAGTCCGACGACTTTCATTGACTCGCATCGTTTTATAGTCCGACGACTTTCAACATTTATAGTCCGTCGACTTTCAACATTTATTCATTCCTTTCAATAATTCATCAAAAATTGTTTTGATAATTCATCAAAAACTCTTAACCTTCTTACCTTTAGCGAAATATCACCATACACATATACTCCCATCGAAAAAGTGAAGTTGTCTTTAGGCAACTTTACTCTTGAGCGATTTATTTACCATGTCATTGGCTACTGATCATACATAACTATAAAATTCATTTCATGTAAAGCACATATGAGGAATAAAATTTCATATTTTCATTGTATCCTAAACATATTCAACATAAGTTCCATGTATATACTTTCTATTAAAATCATGAAGCATATGACTTTCATTCATCATTGAAAAGTTCATAAATTCATTAAAATGATTATGAAAAAGACTTTTAATAAGAACAATATAGGCAAATTACCCTTATCACTTCAATGGTAGTATTTCTTTAAGTGATCAACACTCCATGCATTCGGGACCTCTTTGCCGTCTTCTTCTTTCAAGTGATAAGTCCCCTCTCGCACAATTCTAGAAATTTGGAAGGGACCTTCCCATTTCGGATCTAGCTTGGCAAATCCCGCGGTTGCGCCTTTAACTTCACGGCTCCTCAACACCCAATCGCCAACATTAAATGACCTCTTCTTTACTCGCTTATCGTGTTGTGCCTTCATCCGCTGCTTGTAATTAATCATCCTCATTCTCGCTCTAAGCCTCTTTTCATCACTCAGATCTAGCTCAAAGCACCTTCTGTCGCTATTCATTATCTCGTCATAATAAGTTACTCTATGGGTAGGCAAACCCATCTCGCCAGGAGCCATTGCTTTCGAGCCGTAAGTTAATGCGAAGGTCGTCTCGCGGATTGACCCCTTTACTTGTCGTTCTAACATACCATAAAGTCGCGGACAGACTCCTCCAACCAAGCCCCGCCTCTCTTTCTCTAAGTTTTTACACAAAATCTCGAGAACTTGCTTGTTAGCGGCTTCCACTTGTCCGTTGCATTGCGGCCTATACACCGCAGATCGCCAATGTTTGATACTCAAATTCTCGCAAAATCCGTGAAACTTCTTTCTAAACCTGCGGCCCATGATCGAGATAATTTCCCGCGGCATTCCATGGCGACATAGGATTTCCTCCGTTACAAACTCCGATGATCTCGGTCTTCGCAGTAGAAGTTAAAGCTCTTGCCTCGCCCACTGGTAAAATAATCAGCCTACCACCACCATCTCGCGCTCCTCCTTGGCCTTGGGGGAAAGGTCCTATAAGGTCTATTCCCCACATATCAAAAGGCCAAGCCGCTACAATTGGGGTCCCGCTCGCCGGGCTGCCTAGGAATGTTAGCATGTCGCTGGCACTGGTCACATCTTCTTACATACTCCTCCGCATCCTTCTTCAATGACGGCCAATAATACCCATGAAACATGATTTTATTAGCCAACGTTCTTGCTCCTGGATGACCTCCACAAACGCCCCTACGCACCTCAAACAAAACGTTATCAACCTTCCCTGCTCCACGCATCTCATCAAAGGCCGCGAGAAAGACTTCGGTATAAGATCCCATCCTGTACAAGAAACCTTGGTGACATTTTCCTAACAATCTTCGCCTTATCTTCGTCTTGTGGCACTCTTCTTTCTCTAAATAGTCTTTCATTTCATTTACCCAATCTTTTTCACCAACTTCAATTTCCATTATCAGGGGCCTGTCAAAAGCCGGCTCTTCCACAAATTCAACTACCACTTTCTTAGGCAACTCCTCTATTTTATCGCAAGCGGCTTTGCTCAACATGTCGGCTCGCTCATTTTTCTCTCTATCAATCTGCACCCGCTCCCAATAATCAAAGCTTTGCAAAATCTCGCCTTACCATTTCACAATACTTTGTCAAAATTGCACTCACTACTCCATATCTTCCTTTTACTTGATTAACAATTAACTGAGAGTCAGAGTGGGCGACTATCTGCTTTACTCCGATATCTCGGCATAACTCCAAACCCGCTACCAACGCCTCGTATTCTGCCTGGTTGTTTGTCATGTTAAACTTAAACCTCAAGGCCTTCTCATATGTGCAATCTTTTCCTGGCGAGCTTAATGAAATCCCAGCTCCGCCTTTGTCCTTAGCTGAGGACCCATCAACAAACAATTCCCAACATCCCGCAGGTCTTTCTTTCTCTTCTTCCGCTTCAGGGTCTTGCGACTTGGCCTTCCTCTTCCTTGCCTCTTGAGTCTCAATCTCCTCTCTTTCATATGTGAATGAAGTTTCGAGAATAAAGTCCGCCAAAGCTCGAGCCTTAATCGCCTTTCTCGCCTCATATTGAATATCAAATTCGTTAATTCAATCGACCATTTAAGAAGCCTTCCAAACTGAATCAGCCATTGTAAAATCTTTCTTAGGGGTGCATTGGTCAACACAAGAATAGGCGAGATAGGAAATATGCCCTCAACTTCCTTGTCGCTATTACCAAAGCATAAGCCAATTTTTTCTGCATTAAAATATCTCGCTTCTACCTCACTCAAGGCCTTTGAAACATAATACACGGGTTTTTGCATGCCGCCATCCTCCTTTATTAATACCGCCGCCATCGCCAAATTCGATGCCGCTAAGTAGACATATAAATGGTCTCCTTCCTCTCGGGCTACATAAGATGGGCGGCTTTCCCAAATACTCCTTTATCTTACGAAAAGCTTCTTCACACTTGTCATCCCAAGCAAACTTCGATCTCCTTTCGCACTTTGAAGAACGGCAAACATTTCTCACTGACCGCGACACAAATCGTCCCAAAGCTATCACCCTACCATTTAACCTACGAATCTCTTGAATGGTCTTGGGCGACTTCATATCAATTAACGCCCGGATCTTCTCAGGATTTGCCTCTATCCCGCGGCGATTTACAAGAAATCCCAAAACTTTCCCGCCGTTACTCCAAAGGTGCACTTACTTGGATTAAGCTTCATGGAATTCTTTCTCAAGTTCCCAAAAGTTTCGGCCCGGATCCGCCAAATGATCCTCCCCGGGTCTTGATCACCATATCGTCAATATAAGCTTCAACATTCCTCCCAATCTGCGATTTAAATATCTTGGTAACCATCCTTTGGTATGTCGCCCCCGCGTTCTTCAAACCAAAAGGCATCATTTTATAGCAAAAATTTCCAAGGGGAGTCCTGAAAGCTGTTTTGGCTTTATCCTCCTCAAGCATCTTGATCTGGTGATACCACGAGTAAGCATCAATAAAGCTAAACACCTTGTGTCCCGCAATAGAATCCACCAGTCTATCAATCTTTGGCAAAGGATAACAATCCTTGGGACATGCCATATTCAAATCTGTAAAATCTATGCACATTCTCCACTTCTTGTTCGCCTTCAACACCGTATCACGGGCAAGCTAGCGACCGGGTAAGTGATCTCTTCAATGATTCCCGCCTTTCACAACTCCTCTACTTCCCCGATCACCGCTTTCTCCTTTTCCGCAGATAAGTATCTCACCTTCTGCTTAAAAGGCTCTACATTTGGATCAGCATTTAGACAGTGTAAGGCGACATTTTCATCAACTCCGCACATATCCTCTCGGGTCTCTGTGCAAATACATCAATGTTATCTCGCAAAAAATTAATTAGCATATCCCGCTCTTCCTTCTTCAACTGTTGCCCAATCTTGATTTTCTGTTCGGGATATCCATCATTCACAATCACTTCTTCCAATTCTTCTGCCGCCTGAATATCAGGCTCATCCCGCATTTGCAGTGTGTCTACTTCAATTTCAGCCGCCTTTTTCCGATCGACATTTCTCTTCATCCCAATACCGCTACTCTCCCCTTTTTCTCTCTCGTCACGCGACATACTCCCCGGAGTGTCCATCACGATTTCTTCATCACATTCCTCACTCTCCGAATCCACTATCTCTTCAATGTAGGGCTCTTTCATCTTGACAAATTCGGTGGATCTAGACCAAGCCATCTCCGCCTGCATCACCATCAAAGCCATCAAATTCTTTTCTGACTTTTCCTGCATCATTTCTATCTCCACATCTCGCTCCTCACTTCTTTCCTTCATCACTTCATCCTCACTCTTCCTCAATAATTATGATTGCCGACTTATTCTTCATACTTTCTGTCTCCTCCCAACTCTCACATCCCCTAAGTCGGTAATCATATTTATTCTCGCATCCCGCACAGTCCAAAGCAAGTAGAAAGTGAACTTGTGCTTGCTCGCCGCCGTTTGCATTTCAATCTTCTTTTGAATAACTTCCTTCACCTCACTTTTCAAACATGCTATTCCCCTTGCCGTAGGAAACTTGACTCGCTGATGCGGGATAGATACCACCATTTCAAAGCTTTGCATAAAGGGAATGCCCACAATAGCATTATAAGGCGACACCAAATCAATAACCATAAACTCAACAAGACGAGTTCTCACCTTCTCATCCTCTCCTATCTCTACCGCCAACGAAATCGTTCCTTTAACCCGCACGGTGTGGTTAGTAAACCCTTCCAAGAATCCTTTATACGGCACCAAATTGGCCTCTCGTATATCGCATCTTTTTAAAAGCATCATAATAGAGAATGTTTCGGCTTGCTCGAGTCTACTAAAACCCGATGCAAAATCTCTTGTTTCTGGGCGATTGTGATTACAATTGGTTGGCATCCATGGCTTGGCGTTAAAGCCAACTCTCGTCTTGAAAAACTAATCATCCTTTCTTCACTGGGCGGATAGGGGGGAATGTGACAAGTATGGGATAGCGACATAATCTGATTATTTAGGCAAGTAATGCTTGTAGGCTCGTGAATCACCAAAATTTCATTTCTATTTCCATTTCCTCCTTGATCCGCCCCATTTGGCTCCCGCCATACATACTTCGCAACGCACCCCTTTCAATTTGGTTTTGAATTACTCTTTTCAAATTATAACAATTGTCAGTCTCATGACCCCGCTCCCGATGATAATTACAGAATTGATTCATGTTAACTCTCCCCAGATCATTCATTTCAAAAGGTGCTGCAAATCAACGGCCCGAGAATTTCACTTGGTGTAGCCAACCTTGTAAACCTTATCATTCTTCTAACTCCACGGCCTCCATTTGGGGCCTCCATTGCGACCTCCATTGCGACCTCCACCTCCGCCCGGCGCGATTCCCTCGACCTCCTTGTCGAGCGGCATTCCCTTCCTTCACATACTCAATCCGATCCTTAACACTTTTCTTTCCATTGTTTGAAGCTCCTTCATCAACATCTTCGCCACCACAGTACGCTTTGACCCTCTCATGCAACTCACTCAAAGTTGCAGGTAATCTCATTCTTAACTCCCTCCTGAATGATTCGGATAATGTACCCGACATATACATCATGATGACGTACTTGGGATCAATCTCAGCAATTTGATTGGCAATTAGCGAGAAATCTATTGGTGTAAGTAACAAGACCTTCTCCCGTCTTTTGCTTAATGCCAATCAACTCCCGCAAAGACTACCGGTTGAGCTCCCATTGATCCAAATCTCGCCAAAATTTCCTCTTAAAGTCTTGGTACCCCAATATAGAGTTAGCAAGCCGTCGTACAAACCAATCCAAAGCACGAAGCTCCAAGGTACTAGCAAAAGTCTTGCATAACAACGCATCATCTTTGGTCAGAATCGCCATTGTCACCTCAAATCCCGCTACGTGAGTCCTGGCAGTGGTTACTCCCGCATATTTAGATAGAGCAGGCAAGCGAAAACTGAGCCGTCTCGGCCTCTTGAATATATCTAGCAAAAGGGGCTACAAAAGAGTCCTTTTCATTATCAATCCGCACCACCCTTTTCCAATTCCGCTAACCTCCTTGCCATCTCGGCCATCTCGCTTCTTGAAAACGTCCTCTTCACCAAAACGACTAACTCCAATACCCTTCCCTTTTCTATCACCTTGGGCTTCTCCATATCATTGAAACTTCTCAACTCTTTCTCGCCGTCCTCCGCCTCATTCGACGCAGACGCCTTCTTCTTCTTCACAATAGAGGGACGACACTTGGGAAGTGTGTGGCCAATGATAAACTTTGATCTTTCTTCCATTTTCCATGTACTCTCCCGCTTTTCTTTTTTGTGTTCCTTCCATTCGCTTTTGCGACCCATCCATTCTCGCTTCTACTTCTTTTGGCTTCTCAGGCTCTACTTCCTTTTCTCGCTCCTCATTTACCACAATTACCTCCTTATTTGCTCCCTTGTCTCCCTCTATTGTCGCCGTTAAAAATCCCTGCGGGATTGGAGTAGGTTTCTTCTTCATCGCCCTCAGTCGCTTGTTGTTCTCAATCAATTGCATGATCAGAGCGTTATGAATCCTCAAACTTTCTTCCTCATTTTCTATTTCCTCCTCTCGGTGGTGGCGGCATCACATTCCTCTCTCTCTCTCGCCGAGTATCTCGCTCCGCCTCCTCCGGGATTACTTGCTGCGAGGAGGAAGTATCTCTTGCTCCACCCATACCGATATTCCCAAACCCCGAAATTGGAGTGACAATGTTCCTTCCCGCTACAGTCTTTTGGCCCACTACCATATTCTTCTCTGGTGTTGACATTCTTTCCTCTTACGCAATCAAACTTATGGACTTCACCCACGAAAATCTCGCAAATCTTATGAAGATTTGAAGATCCGGCTCAAAACCTTAAACAAACAATAAAAACCCAGCAAAAACAATCTTTCTTCAACACCAAAACTCTCCAAAAATCTTCAACCAAGATTTCAATTACACCTTACCACCAAAAACACCCAAATCACAGCTATTCGAAACAAAACAAACCCACAAAATCCGACTTCAAAACTCTACAGCCAAACCCAGATTAGAACAATTCTTAACGAACAACTTTGAATCACAACTCATACAAATACTTGAGAAAACAGGAATCTACTCCAACCCAATTAACAATATCACAATATTCAACTATTCCAACCCACAAATTTACAAAACATCAATCGACTCCAACAATAATAAGAACAACAAACTTCAACTTACAAATTGCCAATAACGCCAACTCAACCAATAAACTCCACACCCCTAGAATCGTCCACAACCCACCTTCACGATCTCAGAACAGAGCTTCCCCAATCTCGAGCCACCGCCGATAACACTTCGATCCTTGAAGAGAAAACAGTCCCCAAGACGGAACCGGTTTGATGTTGCTAGGACCTTCCTCAACAAAGAATCTTCACCGTTGTAGTCCGACTTCGATATCTCGGCTCCTTCTTCTCCGACTGGTCTGCACACAATCAAACGTCAACTAAGCCGGGGGCGGCTCCGGCGAAAGCCCCTCCGGCGTGAGGATAAGAATTGGCTTGTGAAAGGGGAAAATCAACAAAATTTGAGAGTGTTTGTGGTTGTGTGTGTATTAATCCACGTACCTTGACAATGAAGCCTGCATATCTTATTTATACCCTTCATCCTCGTGCCTTGCACATGACATCCTCACGTTTCATGCCTACTGCCACGTGTCGCCATATCATTGGTCCTTTCATAAAGTAAACCCTAATCACGTGATCATCAATCCCAATGCATAACCGTCTAATGGGTCCCACTTGGTAGATATTTATATGCCGCCTCTGGTGAATAACATTAACAAGAATCCTTCTCTCGCCGGATAGAGTCACTTCTTGTCCTATCTCGCCTCATCATTATGTCTCGCCTTATCCGACTATGTCGCCTTTAACATCATGTCTCGCCATTATTCTTTATCGCCGGCTCTCCTCATGATATGTCGCTGTTTGACGTCTTGGTCTTCTCCCCTTCTGAATGATATTAGTGGGATACTCCTGTCTCGTCTTCCTTCCTTGGGCCGCCTATATCCTTTTCTTCTTCTTGGGTCGCACTCTAATTTGGGCCCACTTTGCCGCTTTCTTGTTAATAAACTTGGGCCAAGCCCAATCTCTATATTTGGTCAGCATCAGACTCTTAACTCGTTATCAAAGAATCATTAAGTAAGTAGAAGAGTACTTCTAGTAGTGGAGAGCTTGCAAATGCAATACAAAGAAAGCCCGCCAGGGAAGGATAAAACTGTAATTAAGTACTTAGGTGTACGAAATATAAAATGATACGAGTAATGCGCGCTTTTGAATAGATAGGGCTATCAACAATCTGATTTATTGATGGAGAAAGTGCGTGGCTCTAAACAAAATTTCTAAAACGCCTTCTCGAAAACAAATTTTGGGGAAAACCTTTTAGCTTACCAATGGCGGTGGCAACAGCTCCGACGACGACGTTCCTGAGGAAATTGGAGCACAGTTTCTTCGCCTCTGGCTCCCGTAAAGCTCCTCGTTCTTTTCCCGCCAGATATGCCCCAAGGATTTTAGCCATGGCTCCCCAAAAGAAGGTAATTCTGCTGCATTTTCAGTTCATATTGATTCAAATTCAAATTACTTATGGTAAAGACAATCAATCGTAATCGAAATGAATAAACACTATTGCGTAAATTAATGAATGCAGGTGAACAAATACGACGGCGCCTGGAAGAAGCAGTGGTTTGGGGCGGGATTATTCTACGAAGGTAGCGAACAGGTGAACGTCGACGTTTTTAAGAAGCTTGAAAAGAGGAAGGTGCTGAGCAACGTCGAGAAAGCGGGGCTGCTATCTAAGGCGGAGGGATTAGGGTTTACGCTCTCTTCCATTGAGAAATTGGGAATTTTATCCAAGGCGGAGGAGCTCGGACTGCTCAGTCTGCTTGAGAAGGTAGCTGGCTTGTCTCCGGCAGCTTTGGCCTCGGCAGCGCTGCCAATTTTAGTGGCAGCGATCCTCGCCGTTGTTTTGATTCCGGATGATACGGGGGGTCTGGTGGCGGTACAGGCTGTTGTTGCGGGGACACTTGCGGTCGGGGCAACCGGGTTGTTTGTTGGGTCGGTTATTTTAGAGGGATTACAAGAAGCCGACGGGTAGTACTATATACAAGGCATGGATTTTACAAAGCACGTGTAAATGACCAAAATATCCTTATATATATACTTAAAAAAAAAAAAAAAAACCTTCCCTCCCCATTTCAAACGCGGACTGTTCTATTCCGTTCTCTCTATCTCTCTCTCAAAACCTAAGGAACGAAACCAAGGCGCTCTCTCTTCTCTCTCGAACTCGACGAACGACGCCACCACCACCGCCGACGATGAAGACAAACCTCCTTACAGGTGGAAAGTCCGCCTCTTCCGCCGCTCCAAAGAAAGTAATTATTTTTAACCTAAAATTTCATTTTGAAAACCCAACATTAATTTTATGCCTAAAATGGATTATATAATGCTTAATGTTGTTTAAACGTATCCTAAATGGTTCTAATTGCGACTTCGTAACATTAATTTGGGTTTTTTGTTTGAATCGGATACGAATTTGTGTGCCTGAAATTTGAAGTTGTCGACGTGCGTTTCGTATGAACATATACGAATGGTTACCAACATATCGGGTATTGGCATACGAAATGTAACCGATTCATCGTTTACATTTCGTATGACAATACCCGAAATGTTTGTTACCATTCGTATATGTTCATACGAATGGTCACCAACATTTCGGGTATTGGCATACGAAATATAAACTGATTCATCAGTTTACATTTCGTATGCCAATACACGAAATGTTAGTGACAATTCGTATGAACATATACGAAATGTTACCAACATTTCGGGTATTGTCACACGAAATGTCATCTGAATCTTGAATATTAACTGTCTCTTATTTAATTTTTTGTAGGGACGTAACCCTGCGACGGCCTCTAATAGAAAGAGGAAGGCCGAGGAGGCAGCTGCAGCTAAGGCAGACAAACGGTCCAAAAAGAAGAACGACAAGAATGTCGTGATTGCTGAGCCGGATGTGGTTGAGGAGAGTGATAGTAGTGAGAGTAGTTATTCTAGTGAGGATTCATCTTCACGTACTCTGTCCCGAGGTGCATCTGTGCAGGAGGAGGCACATTTATCTAGTGAGGAGGAGGCGGAGGAGGAGGCGGAGGAGAGTGTATCTGTGAGGCCTCGCAAGAGGCGGGAGGCACGGGGCAGAAAGGGGAAAGGGGCCAAGGATGACGAGTGGCAGCTGAAGAGTAACCCCGGTGGCGGCCCGGAGGAGGTTCAGTTGTTGTACGGGTTTGGTCATCATCGAGCCCGTAAGATATGGGAGAACGCCACTTGTGAGCCGGTGTTGAAGCGCCAAACAAGGCAGCAGATTTTAGATAAGTAAGTATATGATTTTGTTTATTAAATAGCCATTTGCAAAACATTATCAAGATTCAGATGACATTTCGTATGCCAACATACGAAATGTTGGTGACATTTCGTATGTGTCCATACGAATGGTCATCAACATGCCTGGTATTGGTATACGAAATGTAACCGATTCATCAGCTTACATTAGATGCTAATACACGAAATGTTGGTCACCATTCGTATGAACACATACGAAATGTCACCAACATTTCGGGTATTGGCATACGAAATGTCATCTGAATCTTGAAACAGAGGGAGTATTAATTATAATTTTTTGTTTGGAATCAACAGGTTCTCCCATGCTTCTTTACCTGAGGATGATAGAGCTTGCGGGCTCGTGTTGAGGGTACCGACCTCCATTTTCTACATGATGCTACCATTCGCCGGCCTAGCATGGCGCTCCTAACGGCGTTTGTGGAACGGTGGTCTCCCGAGACTAATACCTTCCACATGCCGTGGGGTGAGATGACGATCACTATGCATGACGTCACTCATATCCTAGGTATATTCTTGTTTGTTGTCTATTTTTTATAAATTTCATAAATTTTATCAATTTTATTAATTATTTCATTTTCAATTTGTAGGCATCACTGCTCGGCGGCCCCGTTGGTAAGGCGGTTCCAGAGCCCGACGTAGCCGCTATCGTGGCACGCCTTGAGACATGTCGGAAGGGGACGACCTACTCTTTAGATGGCCTCCGCCGTTCCTTTGAGTCCCCTTCCGACATGATCGACGATGAGCGCGCCGCTACGTACATCATGTTCCTCCTGGGCTCCACGTGTTCGTGGGACAAGACTCGTGATAAGATGCCCTCGACTACCTTTCATTGTGCGTGGATATTGACAGAGTGGGGGCTCTATCCTGGGGGACACTGGCCGTTGGCATATCTATACGGGAGTTGGGGAAGGCATCTAGATACGGATGCAGCAGATTGGCGGTTGTTTGAGTCTTTTGGAGGTAATATTTAACAATCATTTAATAATTACAACATGCATTTATGGTTATAACATTGTTAACTTATTTATTTCATACATTTGCAGCCCGGATATACGAGCACTTTCCGGTTTTCCTGAGAGAGATTGACCCGTTATGGACGGAGGCCGCCCGAGGGCTCGTAGACGGGTACGCATCGATATCTACTGGGTAGGGATATGCCCCATCTATTGAAGTTTCAGATACCCTAGACACGATGACGGTTGATAGGGTGAGTTAGTTATATTTAAAGTTTTACAAATTATTATTTCGTTGACGGTGTCTAACAAATTCATTTTTAGGTTTGTTGGACTCCCTACGGCACCACCCTGCAGGCGCTTTACCGGCCTCATACTTTCGTGGGGTTATACGCTTCCAGTGATATCACTGAGGCGTATTTGCCCGACCGTGTTACACGCCGCCTTGGGATCCAGCAGAAAATCCTGAGACCCCATATCTTGCTCCCCCAAAATTGTTCATTGATAGCAGTCAAAAGGGGTACAAGAAGTCCTATGGAGGGCGTGATGATGTATGGGAGGATTGGTTAGAGGACGGCTGGGGGGTTTCGATCCATTGCGTAGATGGGGCCCGTCCGTGAGCACATCTCGATCCTCGTTATTTCCACGTATATGCAGCTGTTCTCGGCTAGGACTCATGTTCGGATTACTAATCCGAATCATGATGCCCTAGTTAACGTTCCACCACCGCCTAGGATTGTAGAGGCACGAGGCATACTAGTTTCACCAAGCTCACGGATGACAGCTTTATCTCGGCCGTCAAAGATAAGATTAGACGGGCCATCGAGCCGATCGGAGACGCTTCATGATTATTATGTTCATTTTGGTTGTTTATGTTGGTTTGTAAATTTTGGATACAATGTTTGTTTTGGAATATGTTTGAGAATATGTAAATTTTGGATACAATGTTTGTTTTTGGAATATGTTTTGAGATATGTAAATTTTGGATACAATGTTTGTTTATGGAATATGTTTGGAATATGTTTGGGATATGTTTGGGATATGTTCATTTTGGTTGTTTATGTTTTGGAATATGTTTGGGATATGTTCATTTTGGTTTGTAAATATTGTTGGTATTTGTTTCGGTTTGTGTTTCGGTTTGTTGCTCTCGAGAATGACATTTCGTGTGCTTATACACGAAATGATTTTACTCATCTCGTATATATACACACGACATGTTTTCTTTTATCTCGTATAAATACACACGAGATACATTACGGGGTAGTTATTGTATTTCGTGTAATTTTCATACGACAAAAATGAAATAAGTCGTGTATATATATACGAGTTATATATGACATATCGTGTATAAGCACACGATATGGTAGTCCGAGAGCAACATCTCCTCGAAACACAAACCGAAACAAATACCAACAATATTTACAAACCAAAATGAACATATCCCAAACATATTCCAAAACATAAACAACCAAAATGAACATATCCCAAACATATCCCAAACATATTCCAAACATATTCCAAAACTTCATACAAAAAATAATCAATACGCTATACACATAAACTATGGCCTATTTTCTCGCAATTCGTGCTTCGTTCGCCATAATTGAGAGTCGGTTGAATGTTTCTATCCGAGTTCTCGTATGGCATGATCAAAGTTACTTGCGCTTGGATCACGTTTCTCCCCCAATATAGTGCTACCGATGGTATCGGGTAATCACTATCCGACATGTGCAGTAAAAGTAATAAAATAGTCAAATATAACAAATTTAGAAAATATAGTTAAATGTAACAAATTTAAATAAGATAGTTAAATATAACGCATTAAAGTATCATACCAATATAAAATGGTTTCCCACATGTCCCAACACAAGTGTGTCGTGGGTGGTCCTGCTCTCGTGGTACGCCACCGGTAGGCATGTGAAGCCGCGGTTTGCGAGTACGAGACAAACACCACATTATACACCGTGGCTATGATGTGCCCTATCTCTCGGGAGTATCAACCAATAATATTCCGTACAAGGGGAGGCATAGTGAGTAATGCGACTATAGAGCTCGTCCCATATCTCGCCAAGGCATAACTCTCTCATAAAGCTCGCGGCGATGAAGCGCCTCCTTGGCACAATTCGAGCGCACTCTTTGCCACATCTCCTCTCGTTCCGTATATTTGCGCTGCCACTGCTCTATATCCACAATTTCCATCACCCATCACATCCGTGAAGCCATCAATAAATGGAGACAATGAGAGGGGTAAGCAACATCTATGGACAAGTATGTATATCATTGACTTGTCCATTTCCACGACCCCGCCCCGTCCCCTGTCCCCGTCCCCGACCTCGACTCGACTTCGACTCGACCTCTCCCACGACCTGAAGCGGCTAGTGGTGGAAGAGATGTAGGAGTGGTAGGGCTAGATGGTGTAGTGTTTGAAGGCGATCTCGACATCAAACCCGATTGGGTTGATGCAATAAATGAAGATCTAGACTGCCGCTAGTGGAGGGTGGTGTAGTGGGGACTCCAAAATGTCCGTCGGTACGCTCCCAATCTCGACGGTACTTTCTAACCGGTGGTCAGGGTTTATTTGCCTTTGAAATATGATCCGGCTCAGAAGCATCTCCGGTTTGTGGATGTAACCCTTCATTTATCGTTTGAAATAACCTTCTCTTTACAGGTCCAGGTGCGTTCTGCAGTTCATTCAACACAACTTCAAAATCAGGTCCAGTGGGACAGTATTCTACTTCAATGTCCAACTTCTTCCAAAAATCATGAATCGAGGACAACTCAATCCGGCCCCCAGAGTTTTGTATGCATGCAATCTCGTGACTACATGGAAGTCCATGTGTTCGCCTCAGGTAACACCCACAGCCTGAAGGATCCATGACATTATCCCCACAACGACTCCGCTCTTCTTTGATGATGTCCAAAGCTGTCTTTGACACTCGACCCAATATGTCTTGATACAGATCACATGTCTTCATATCATTTGGAATTCTACTCTTTGATTGCTCCATAGTAGCTTTGATTGTTGTTATTTGGATTTCCATAATCTCATGAGCCTTTTTGAATAATGTGTCAAAAGTAGAAGAAGCACTCCCCAAGGCCTTCTTCAACCTGTTATGCTCACTCTCAGCCCTGTTCGTGGTGTGGGTTCCGAAGTGCAGTAACTGATCTGTGTGCATCGACAAAATATTCGTAGAGTATGGAGCAATCCAAGTCTCGCGGAGGTAGGTCAATAAATCAGGATAAGATCTGTAATGATCGCAAAACGATTGCCAACGGGTGTCCCACTCTTCGCGAGTAGCGGCTGATATTGCTTTATTAAATCTCCTCATGAATGATAGTGCAAACTCATTGCTACCAGTTTTAGCCAACGCTCTCTTTTTAACATTGACTTCGATATGCCTTCGACACAAATGGTGTGCGGTCTCGGGAAATACCATTTGGACAGCATTAATGAAAGCCAAGTCACGATCAGTTAAGAAAACAGTTGGCATGTGGGGAGTATGAAAAAGACTTTGCAAATTCTTGAGTGCCCACGTGTAATTATCAGTCTTCTCATTTTGGAGGAACGCATAGGCAATTGTGAAATTCTTCCCCGTTGAAGTAAATCCTATAATCTCAAGTAATGCCATTCCATAGCAGTTGGTGTTGTAAGTGCAGTCACCTTGTATCAATAAAAAAAATAAAGTTAGAAATGAATAAAATTGCAATTCAAAAAAATGCATACGACTTGTGGAAAACAGAGTCAAAAAACAGATTCAAAAAAATCAAAAATTTACCTTGTACTACATATGGAAAACAGTTAAGCATATCCGATGCTCGTGGGTGAGAGAAGAATATGTCACCGATCATGTCACTCTCGTTAGCTTTCCTCATGAAGAAGGTATATTTCTTATCCTCGAGTGCTTTTATGAACTGTTGAAGCGAGGATCTCCCTTGTCGTTCTTGTGACTTGCATTTTGTGAGGGCATTGTGGACGTGTTTCGGAGTACTCACGTTCTTCTCATCCTTCCTCTTTAACATTGTTAGAATGTTATTTGGACGCACCGAAGACTGACTTGCGCTACACACCTCCTCATATTCAGAACTAGTCAATTTACCCAACGGATGACCTTCGGGATACGTTGGAAAGTCGTGATTATGAGAACCATGCTTCACAACGTAACCCCATACCCCATCACCCCTATATTTGGCCCGGATTTCAAAATTGCACCCAATCTTCTTCGTGCTAGACAACCTCACATCTTTAGTTTTTCCGGACTGTACTTGCCACCAAAATGGCATACAATCTTCGCGTAGCCTAGGATCTTGCCACTTGTCTTCCTCGAATCCCCTATAGAAAGGGTTATATTTTGACGGGCCGCGATATCCCGTACGTGTTTAACAAGATCATCCCTATTTGAAAATAATAGGGATGTATCGAATTGATCACTGACATCAGGTCCCTACAACATCAATTAGAAAATTGCACAATAAGCAACGAGTCGTATGGACATTTCGTGTAGCATTATACGAGATGTTCCTGGAACATCTCGTGTAAATGTACCCGACTTAAACCCATTTATCTCGTGTTATAAAATACGAGATAATACACCATAACTCGTGTATAAAAACACGACAAATAGCATAAAACTCGTATAATCTAACACGAAATAGAGTAATATCAGAATTTAAAAATCCAATCTTGAAAAACAATTTCGTTTCAAGATTGGATTTTTATTGCGACTTTGATCAAAACACCAAATATAACTTTAATAACTTACTTCATTGCTGCTTGGATTTTGATTTTGATGTGGAGAATTTGGTGGCAAACCTTCTTCTTCAAAAATATATTCCACAAGCTCAAGATCAATATGATCATAAAAACTTGGAGAATGTTGTGGAGAATCCATACTATGGTGTTAGATGATATGAGAATTAATGAAAATAATGGGCATAAATTTAGGGTGTTAAGAATAGGACAATGGTGTCACAGCTGCATGGGTGTACAGCAGCAACGGTGTTTCTCTCTGTTGGGCCGTTGTCTGCGTGAATATCGTTTTTGATGTAGGGCTTCAGGGTGTATCTCGTGTGTATATACCCGAGATACTATGGTACATATCGTGTATACAAACACGATATAGTATTTGTTTCTGGTAATTATATCGTATGAACAATACACGAGATGCACCCTGATTACTTTCGTGTATTGTTCATACGAAATGCCTCAAAAAATATCGTGTATTTAGACACGACACACCATATAATAAAATAAAAAATGGTATACGGATACATCGTTTATTTTTTTTTATTTTTTTATACATTCTAGATAACATTTAAAGTGTTTTTCATCTACATGAGTTTCCTCAAAATCCAAATGGAGATTGAGTTACAAATATGTGCCATTATTTAGGGTTTTTAGGGTTTTATGTGTCCCGATCTTGCCAAAAATGGTATACGGCTACCTCATTTATTTTTTTTTTTAATTTTTTTCTACATTCTAAATGACATTTAAAGTGTTTTTCATCTACATGAGTTTCCTCAAAATCCAAATGGAGATTGAGTTACAAATATGTGCCATTATTTAGGGTTTTTAGGGTTTTATGTGTCCCGATCTTGCCAAAAATGGTATACGGCTACCTCATTTATTTATTTTTAATTTTTTTCTACATTCTAAATGACATTTAAAGTGTTTTTCATCTACATCACTTTCCTCAAAATCCAAATGGAGATTGAATTACAAATATTTGCCATTATTTAGGGTTTTTAGGGTTTTACGTGTCCCGATCTTACCAAAAATGGTATACGGCTACCTCGTTTATTTTTTTTTAATTTTTTTCTACATTCTAGATGACATTTAAAGTGTTTTTCATCTACATCACTTTCCTCAAAATCCAAATGGAGATTGAGTTACAAATATTTGTCATTATTTAGGGTTTTTAGGGTTTTACGTGTCCCGATCTTGCCAAAAATGGTATACGGCTACCTCGTTTATTTTTTTTTAATTTTTTTCTACATTCTAGATGACATTTAAAGTGTTTTTCATCTACATCACTTTCCTCAAAATCCAAATGGAGATTGAATTACAAATATTTGCCATTATTTAGGGTTTTAGGGTTTTACGTGTCCCGATCTTGCCAAAAATGGTATACGGCTACCTCGTTTATTTTTTTTTAATTTTTTTCTACATTCTAGATGACATTTAAAGTGTTTTTCATCTACATCACTTTCCTCAAAATCCAAATGGAGATTGAGTTACAAATATTTGCCATTATTTAGGGTTTTTAGGGTTTTACGTGTCCCGATCTTGCCAAAAATGGTATACGGCTACCTCGTTTATTTTTTTTTAATTTTTTTCTACATTCTAAATGACATTTAAAGTGTTTTTCATCTACATGAGTTTCCTCCAAATAAATAAAGTGGTATCACTTAAATGTGATAGGTTATATGATATTGTATGATCCAATATGACGTTTGTTCCTTGTCATGTATAAGTGTATAAATTTTGCTCAATTAACAACATAATTCAATAATATAACATAGAATATGCGTATCATTAACATCGTGTCGCAAATCATCGAAGAACACCTTCATTATGATATGTCGTATGGATATACACGATTTTAGTACATGATATCGTGTTGTTGTGTACGAAATTAATGACAGAGTAAATTTAAATTTCGTATAATTTCATACGACCTATTATTTAACCCAATTAGTTTATGTCGTGTAAAAGTACACGACATGAAGGCTTCTTGTCGTCCTTTCGAGCACGACAGACGAAGGGTAGTTTGGGAATTATTGGTGCCTTGTATATAAGATGCCTTGTATATAGAATTCTCCGAAGCGGACTGAGGTTGTGTCTGTTACCAAATTATTCTCTTAATTAATTTGAAACATTTTAAAATATTATAAAATTAAGCTTGATAAAAAAAAACTAATTACTTAAATAATTAAGAATGTTTTAAAAATAACTACTCCCTCCGTCTCATAGAACCTTACTCATTTTGCCATTTAGAGCGTTCCACTTATAAGTCTCACTTTTTAAAAAGGAAACTTTTTAATACTTCTTTATTCATGAGACTCACTTGTCATACTCACAATAACTATCCACTTACTATTCTATACCCAACTTTCTCTCTCCTACCCACTCACAACTCCTACTTTAATAACATTATTCCTTATTTTTCACGCGTAACAGTAAATTGGTAAGGTTTTCTGGGACAGAGGAAATATTAATTTTAAATTAGGAATGAGTGTTTTAACGAGGCAGGAGAGAAAAGAGAAAAAAAGGAAATGAGTTTAAATCGAGTTAAATATCAACTTCGTCACTTACCTATTGACATTTTTACTTATTCGTTACTGAGCAATATCTTTGTACGATTTCGTCCCCAACCTAATTAATTAGTTTATCATGTCATAATTACGTCTCATTTCCGTTCAAATCTCCGTTAAATCAGCTTATTTGGTACGATGGCGTCATTAAAATGCTGACATGGCATTTGACTTGTTGACATGTCGGTACAACATGGATCAATTACTCACGGGTGAATCACGTGACTTTTTCCATTCACTTTATTTTGAGTTAAGTACCAACTAGGTCAACTCCCTCATCGCCGGCAACCACCACACGCACATACGCCAGTAATTATCTCTGCATCTAACTAAACCTAGTTGAATCAGATCCAACATTTCCATTTCAATCGAAACCCATTTCAACAAACTCCTCTAATATTCCATATTGTTCAGAAGAGACTACTAAGCAAGCATGAGTGATACATCTTCTGGCTCCGATCTGGCCGAAACAAAGAGTGGTGGGGTCGATACCGATAGAATTGGGGAAGTAAAAGCATTGCTGATATCTTAATTTGATGTTGCCGGGAAAGATGTGCCTGAATTTGAGTATACCCCTCAAAGTATATCTTATTTACACAATCTTGCCACCATTTCCCAAGTTAAAACTCAAGCTGCTACTATTGTCGCCAGTGATTTCAGCCAGAAAGCTACTGAGTATCGTTTCCAAGGTTGGTTTTCTCTTTTTTGCTTGGTTTTTTGTAACCCATATATGGGTTTGATTTTTTACTTTGAAAACCCAGATTTTGATTTGGAATGTGATTTCGATTTTGCTTATTTTGGAAACCCATATTTAGTTTTGATTTTGATTGATTTTGGAAGGGATTTGGGTTTGAATTTTGATTTTGATTATTTTGGAAGGAATTTGGGTTTGAATTTTGATTGATTTGGAATTTGGGTTTGATTTTTGATTTTGAAAACCCAGACTTTACTTGACTTTGGGAATGAAGGATTTTGATTTTGGTGATGGCTATTTGGTGGCGGCTTGGTGGTGGTGGCGGTTTAGAAGTAGTAATTGTAGTGGCATGATGTTAGCATTCTGAAGAACACTTGGGTTAGTAAAGGCAATGTCAGCATTTTAATAACGTCAACGTGCCACATAAACTGATTAAATGGAGATTTGGACGAAAATGAGACGAAATGATGACATGTTAAACTAATTACTTAGATTGGGGACGAAATCGTACAAAGATATTCCTTAGTGGCGTATAGGTAAAAATGTCAATAGCTCAGTGACGAAGTTGGTAATTAACTCAGTTTAAATCCATCTATCAACATATTTTATATTGTATACCTAAAACTTTCTTTTGTTGTGATATTTTATTATCTCATATTAAAAAAAAATTTCGAATATGTTTTATTTCTACAGGAATTTACCATATAATTTCTCAAAATTACCAATTTTACCTTATTATAAGACAAATAATATTTCATCTAACCATATAATCTCTATTTTAATAAGTACACTATCCTTCTCATTTTACTAAGTTCACCCTCCCATCATTTTGTTAAGTCCACCTTTTTATCAATTTACTTTCTCTCTAACCACAATCACCTTAGGTCACCCCTCCCCATCTTCTCCGGTCAACAACTCCGGCGACTTTTTTTTTTTTACTCTGGTGACCTATTCGACGACCAAACGACTGAGAACTTAACTTATCAGTAAGTTCTCAGTTATCTCCACTAAAAACGCGATCAACTCCGGCGATCACCAACTCCAGCTACCAAACAACTGAGAAATTATCAGTAACTTCTCAATTGTCAACTAAACTACTAAGAACAAGATCAACTACTGCCTTTGCCTTATCAGCTCTCACTTTTACTTCCCACTCCATAGCTCGCCTTATTGTAGAGTTTGTCTCCATAGAATGCACCTCGCCCTCTCTTTCAGACCCTCTGGCCCCACGAACATCCTTAGGGTTTGGGGTCACCAACGCCAAATTTTGGACAGTCTTGGAGTGGGTCCCTTTATTTTGAACCATTTTAACAACTTTTTGATGTGAGATATTCATATACATACATATATATATATATATATATATATATATATATATATATGTGTGTGTGTGTGTGTGTGTGTGTGTGTGTGTGTATGTGTGTGTGTATCTATATATATGATTTATTGACATTAAATTATTGTATTATATATGATAGTTTGAATTAAAACAAGATGCTTTCAAAAAAATTAAAGTATATATATATGGTAATTTGAATTTAAACAGGATGATTTCAAAAAGCCAAAATCTTAGGAAAAACGCGTTTTTCCTAGCATTTAGGAAAAACGTGTTTTGTTTTCCCCGTTTGTGCCAGTGCCAGTTTAACAAAGTGCCAGTGTGACAAAGTGTCAGTGCATGTATAACAAAGTGTCAGTGTAAAAAAGTGTCAGTACCAGTTTAACAAAGTGCCAGTGTAAACAAAGTGTCAGTGCATGTGTAACAAAGTGTCAGTGTAAAAAGTGCCAGTGTCAGTTTAACAAAGTGTCAGTGTTAGTGTAAAAAAGTGTCAGTGCAATAAAGTATCAGTGCATGTATATTAAGTGCCAGTGTAAAAAGTGTCAGTGTTAGTGTAACAAAGTGCCAGTGTAACAAAGTGTCAGTGTAAAAAAGTGTCAGTGCATGTATATTAAGTGTCAGTGTATAAAAGTGCCAGTGTATGTGTAACAAAGTGCCAGTGTAAAAAAGTGTCAGTGTTAGTGTTATTAAGTGCCAGTGTAAAACACGTTTTTCCTAAGCTTAAAAAAACGTGTATTTTGTAAGACCAACTCTTTCAAAAAATTGAAATTAATTAGTCAGCTTTTTTTTTTAAGTTGAAATAAAATGGATGATTGTGATTGGTGGATGATGAAAAGATTGGCCAATGATGATGTGTCACTTGGAGTTTTCTAGGAGTTCCAAAACGTTTTGCTATTATATATAGTAGATAGATTTTCATATCAATCATAACCATAAAAAAAAAAAAAGAAAAATTATTATGAAACAAATGGAGTAATTTAGTTATTACTTGTAAAGTTTACCTAATCAGTTGTCACCTAAATATATGAGCACATATGATGAATAAGGAGGTGCAAATTGAGATGAGGGAGTATTCTGATGAGATGGATGCTGATAGAAAGTGTTCTTATCATTTTTTTCTTCGTGATATTTGGAAATAAAATAAATTTTATTATAGTGTTATTCGTTTACACTTGCAATGATTAATATATAATTTTTTTCATGTGAGATATACATATATATATGTGTGTGTGTATATCTCTATATATGATTTATTGACATTCAATTATTGTATTATATATGGTAGTTTGAATTAAAACATGATGCTTTTAAAAAATTCAAAGTATATATGGTAGTTTGAATTTAAACAAGACGATTTCAAAAAATTGAAATTAATTAATCAGTTTTTTTTTTTTTAAATAGAAATAAAATGGATGATTATGATTGGTGGATGATGAAAAGATTGACCTATGATGTTGTGCCATTTGAAGCTTTCTAGAAGCTCCAATTTTTTTTTTTCCATTATATATAATAGAAGGGCTAATGATAGTGTTAATAATCTCCAGTTAGTTGTAATGTTAAATAGTACTCCCTCCGTCTCATTGATAGCTTCACTTTTTGCCAAAACGGGTGTCCCGTTAAAAGCTTCACCTTTTCTAAAATGGCAAAGAATCTTTACTATTCCACCCACTAATTCTCTTTCTTACTTTACTTTTATACTCACAACACCAATCAACTTTACTATTTCCTCCACTCATTCTCTCTCCTATTTTACTTTTATACTCACAACACTTTCTCCACTAACCTCTTTTCTTAATTTGCGTGTCAATCTCAAAAGGATGAAGCTATAAACGAGACGGAGGGAGTATATAATACCGAAAATAGTGTCAATTATATTATTAAAAAGTAACGGGTTTTTAGTTCTCTGTTCAGTTTGTGTGTGTGTGTGTGTATGTGTACGCATGTGTTGCAAGCAGATTTTATTTCTCCGTATAGTCATGGGTTTATTACAAAAAACTCATTAAAAAAGATGGCATTTACAAAAAAAAACATGTAATATAGAATTTTACAAAAAACTACTTAATTAAATATGAATATTACTAAAAACCATTTTTCACACAAAACACACACCCACACTTCCTCTGTTCACTCTCTCTCTCTACTTAACCCGTCATTAGATGTAGGTCCCATTTACATGGATACATGATTATTAATGTTTCTTTAATAAGTCACGAAGATCAACATCTCTCCGCCCATTAGATGTAGGTCCCATTTGCATGGATTTCCTTTTCTGTGATGAAATACGAATGACACTTCCGTCCCTCGAGTCTTCAGAGAATGTGTCTAAACAACAATAATAATCATGTATCTGTTCTTTATATTGAACTCCTAGTTCCGGGTATTCAGGATCATACTTCATGCCATCCTCATCATAACCATATCCCATTAATTCTACATTGTTTTCACCGTTTTCTCTATCAATCCCGGACAAGTAATCAGCATCATCCTCATAACCTAATTTTTGTGATTTTTCCCCAACAAGAACATCAAAACCTGGTGATAATTCCAGCAACTCTTCTTTCTCCATCAAGCCTTCTAAATGCCCCCCCTGAGCTCTGATCAATGACAGATCGAATTTCGTTCTGGATAAAACCTTGTGCTGGAACCAAGGAGTCTATTCTAACATATGGTATATCTTCAGTGTGAGAAACAATATTATTAGGAGCTGATTGCTGGAAATCATTTATCGATTTATGTTGGGTATCTGCTGCTCCAGCCGGAGTAACTCTGGAAATACTAGGACGTGTCTTCAATGGTGTCGATTCCGAGTTACTTTGCGTGGTTATCTTCTTTTCAAGAGCTACTACATAGTTTGCTCCTGACGATGCCTTTGAGGGTATCAAATCATGTGTACTAATATCACCGCCATGAAGAAACTGACATCTGTCACCGTTTTTCACCACAGATACATGATTATTAATGTTTTTATCAGTTGTTTATCATGTTTATCATTTGTTTATCATGTTTATCAGTTGTTTATCGTGTTTATCATTTGTTTATCAGATGTTTATCATTTATTTATCAGTTGTTTATCATGTTTATCAGTTGTTTATCAGTTGTGTATCAGTTGTGTATCATGTTTATCAGTTGTTTATCGGTTGTTTATCAGTTGTTTATTAGTTGTTTATCAGTTGTTTATCGGTTGTTTATCAGTTGTTTATAATTTGTTTATCATTTGTTTATCAGTTGTTTATGAGTTGTTTATCATGTTTATCAGTTGTTTATCAGAATGAAGGTTAGTAGATCTGAATTTCTCTCGTTAGGGGTTTTAATTTGATTCAGTTTGGTCATTGGAATGTGAGAATTGTAGGTGTTAGTGCCCTAGACCTATAGAGATAGACTTATATGTAATGTCATTATTCATTTATATATGAGATTACTACTTTGATTATTATATATGTTTGCATGTTTATTTTAATAATCGTGTCCCTAGTACTTATGAAGCACTAGTATGAAGTCTAATGGATGATCATGTGATGATTATATGCATGGAGATGCACATTAGATTCATGGGTACTTGTTAGAGAACAAGGTACTGGACTTGACCCATTATGAGATTTATGCCATGGTCAAATGTCATAAATAAATCTCATATAGTTATATCATTGATATCCTTTGACCTGAGATTATCATCGTCTTCCACTCGATGAATATTATGTTTGATATAGTTTAACGTTGTCTTTAACCAGATAACAATAAGGGCTATTATTGGCATGATATGATTCCTGTTGGGAAGAATGATAAGTCAAGATGGAATTTTGTCTCTCGTAAAGAGAGATGTTTGCTAGGCCACTCGTAAGTAAGATTGATGTAGTGCATGGGCATGCCCGAATGAATTAATGTGATTAATATCATTCGATTAATCAATTTACTTAGTAACAAGAAAGCATTGAACAATATGAGTTGACGTGGACCATGACTCATGTTCAATATAACATCGTGTGACAAAGGGATTGTGATATGTTCTATGTAGGAAAATCGAACTTGATATTATATTATTTGGGTAGGCATGATGGCTTGCTAGAGTCCGCTCATGTCTTATGAGGATCGATGTGATCAAACTCATTGCCAACATAATATAGTCCTATGGGGTCACACGCATCGAACGAATTGTTAAAAATGAAGAATATGGATTTTCTGTACTCAGGGGACGACTCGTCCCCAGGCCTGAACTAACTATTCCCTTGGCCTGGGACGAATGAATCAGAGGGAGTGTCCTGAGGGACGACTCGTGCCCATGGGGACGAGTCGTGCCCATAGGGACGACTCGTGCCCTGGGCCAGAACCAACTATTCCCCTTAAGGGGGACGCCTGTATCAGAAGCTTGGTGACAGGGGACGACTCGTGCCCTGGGGGACGAGTCGTCTCGTCGGCGCTGAACTGATACGTAATTGACCTAAAATTAGGGTTTTCGTGAAGGAAAAATGTTTATAACGTATAAATACAAACCCTTGGTTGCCCTAGCAGTCATTCTTATGTTTTGGGTTTAGAGAAACACAAAAGAGAGAGATTTCAATTGAGAATTGAAGATCAAAACACAATCCAAATCCATATTTCTTAATTGATTGAAAGGAGTTTCAATCAAAGGATCTAGCAATCCACCTAGAATTGTTCTAGGGTTCGTTCAACGCGTGGATACACATAGAGGATCTTCGCCAATCAAGATCTAACGTTCGTGATTCAAGAATCGTTCATCGAAGATTCGCTAGTTCATCAATCTGGAGTTGGAACGCGTTTATCAACGACAAAAGCACACAAGGTTGGTAATTCTATTTCATTCTTCTTAATTAATCATTTAGAACGGATCCTAGGGCTCCGAATTTTCGAGTTAATTTTGCATTATTCCGCTGCGCATGGACCCTCGAAACCCTACAAGAATTTGATGGAATTGGAGAGTCAATATGTAATGCATGCACCTTGAATCAGTAAAATTTAAGTTGTTAGTGCTGAAGATTAAGCATTTCGAATTAAAGCTTTGTTGAAGTAGTTTGTGATCATGCAGAATATTTCTCGAACTGAAGAATGATTGTTTTACATTTTATGTTTATTTATGTTTATTTTTCTTTTTCTTTCTTTTTTTTTTTTTTTTTAAGAAAATAGTGCTTTTAATTTACTAAAGTAGTTTTTTGTAATTTTTATTGTATGTATTTCTTTTTAACTTTCATCTTTTAAAATGAATTTTTTTGTAAATGCCACTCTAGTCAACCATGAAATCCAAAAAAAATATTATTTGTAATTAATGGTCAAACAAACTTGATCTTGGAAGATTTCATCTAGAGCTGGCGCGTATCTTGTAAGCAGAGTTGAAAGATTTTATCCAACGGCGCGTATCTTGGACCATTTTCAAAAAAAAAAAAAAAGCGCTTCAAATCGCCCAACAGACACCTCGCCTCAGTATTTATTCCTTCCCTATAGAGAATTCGCTCCACCTCCCGCTAGGGTTTCCCTCATTTCTCCTTCCTCTTCCCATGGCTTATTCGTCTCCCGCCATAATCACCTTCCTCTTTCTCTCTTTCCCCTTCAATGTCGGAGACTCATCGGACATCGGAGTGATGAAGTACGTTTCCTGACTTCCCGATATTCAGCTCTGCCGCCGCTTGTTGCTGTTCCTAATCGTCTCATTCCTTCTCACTCCTACAGAATTTCCGCTAGGGTTTCCCTCAATTCGCCTTTTCACCTTCCTCCTCCCATGGCATCTTCGTCTCCTGCCATAATCACCTTACTCTTTCTCACTTTTCCCTTCATTGTCGGCCCCTCGTCGGAGATCGGAGTGATGAAGTACGTTTCCCGACTTCTCGACATTCAGTTCTGCAGCCGCCCGTTGCTGTTCTTAATCCTCTCATTCCTTATCACTCCTCTAGAGAATTCCCGCTAGGGTTTCCCTCAATTCGCCTTTTTCCCCTTCCTCCTCTCATGGCATCTTCGTCTCCTGCCATAATCACCTTACTCTTTCTCACTTTCCCCTTCATTGTCGGCCATTCATCGGAGATCGGAGTGAAGTACTTTTCCCGCCTTCCCGTCTCCCGCTAGGGTTTCCCTCAATTCGCCCGTTGCTGTTCTTAATCTTCTCATTCCTTCCTTCATCTGCCCTAACGTATCCATTTAACTTAACTTTTAATTCATATACCTTCATCCATTTTCTGCTTGGTTATTCTTCTCTTGAAAACTCAATTTCCCCATAAAATTCAGGAGAATTTTTTCCCAACATTTTAAAACGAGAAACACAAAAGCTATCTTGTAACCGCTTAAAGAGTCTGACCTTTTATATGCAAAAGTGGAGTTAAACCCAATTGATTTTGTTTTAGGTAGGAGTACTAAAATATCAATTACTGAAATTTTATTTAATGAGTTTTTGACAACATCGACGAAAGAAATGAAGATGTTTTTATTTAATGGTTTTTCTTTGGACTTTTATACTGAAACAACTTCGGATTCAGCAAGAGTGCTGCTACGTGTAATTGGGTGAACTAAATTACTTGTCATACTTCCATTTTATTTCATTCAATTTCATTTTTTCCTAGTTGATTCCCTGAGTAAAAGCAACCACCCTTCCCTCAATGGACTCCAATTTCATTTTTTCCTGGTGAAATTTTGTATGTTCTATTTTTTTTTTTTGTTTTGTTTTGTTTATACTAATGCCAATGTTTCTGGAATGTTATTTGAGTAAATTTAAAAAAATTCAGGGATCTTCTTTGACATGCCAACACCTTGTGTTCAATTTTGATTAGAATCAGTGGTGTCCCTAGTGGCCTGCATTGGTACTTGAAGCACCGGTGTGAAGCAATTACTCCCTCCGTCCCACCCGAAGCGTCACTTTTTACCCAAAGCGTCACTTTTTACCCAAAAGGGTGTCCCGTTTAAAGCGTCACCCTTTCTTAAAAAGGAAATATTTTATTAATATTCTATTACCCATCCACTATTCCCTCCACTAATTCTCTCTCCTCTACACTCACAACACTTTTTAAATTCACTATTTCCTCCACTAATTCTCTCTCCTATTTTCAAATTACACTCACAACATTTTTTCTTTCCACACTTTTCCTTAATTTGCGTGCCACCCCTAAAATGGCGACGCTTCTACCGGGACGGAGGGAGTATATCTTGGGATAAAACTGATTGTTAGGACCAAGACCTGTTCAGTGGAACTACAACCGGAATGCTGTCGCATCTAGTTGTAAGCCTTAGTCTGTATATTTCAGCTTTAATCAACTTTTTGGGATTTCCTATGTGTGAAGCTTGCAAATTCTCATTTATGTTTTGAAGCATTTTCTTATTAATAATTGTTGAAAATACATATGCTAAGTGGGATTGGCAGTGATGGGAGAAGGAGACCGATAGGACGGCTCTTCCGGGTGTCAATAGGCCCGTGGCATTCACTGGCCAAGAAGTTATATAATGTTTTCCAGGTTTTTCTAATCTTTGTTGTCTAACAAATCATCTTTTTACTAAGTTTTGTGCTTACTCATGTTTACTTCCATTCAATATTGCCACAAACTTTTGGAGAAAGCTGACTGGGTTGAAGTAGAACTTTTCAAGTACATTTAATGAGTAAACACAGACCATTCTTGCTATTCATAAATGCATGGCTCCCCTCTTATATCGTTGTTTGGTATCATTCTAGTTTGATTAGTATTGATATGAACTTCCACGAGAAAATGATTGTTACATTTGTAATATGACTAGAACAGTCTTTACATATCTTTTATTTTCTTTTGTAGTATTTCAATGCCTGCCATTCATTGGAGATCGGAGTGAAGTCCGTTTCCTGCCTTCACGTCTCCCGCTAGGGTTTCCCTCAATTCGCCCGTTGTTGTTCTTAATCGTCTCATCCCTTCATCTGCCCTAAGGTATCCATTTAACGAAACTTTTAGTTCATATACCTTCATCCATTTCCGCTCGGTTATTCTTCTTGAAAACTCAATTTCCCATAAAATTCTGGAGAATTTTATCCCAACATTTTAAAACGAGAAACATAAAAGCTATCTATTAACCGCTTAAAGAGTTTGACCTTTTATATGTAAAAGTGAAGTTAAACCCAAATGATTTTGTTTTAGGTAGGAGTTCCCAATTTTCATATATCGAAATTTTATTTAATGGGTTTTTGATAACATAGAAAGAAAAGAAGATTTTGTTTTTAATGGTTTTTTCTTTGGACTTTTATGTTGAAATCAACTTTGGATTCAGCAAGAGTGCAGATATGTGCGCAGCATGCATGGGAGAATTTGGGTGAACTAAATTACTTGTCATACTTCCATTTTATTTCATCCAATTTCAATTGTTTTCTGGTTGATGTCCGAGTACAAGTTGTTATAATTGCCTCATCTGTAAACACAGGTCAGTTGGATGGCTCTTCAGGATATCAATATAGCTGTGGCATTCACTTGCCAAGAAGCTGTATGGCAAAAAGTTTTCCAGTTTTTTTTCTTATCTTTGCTATCTAGCAAATCATCTTTTACCAAGTTTTGCGCTTGCTTATGTTTACTTCCACTCAATATTGCCACACATTTTAGAGAAAGCTGATTGGGTTGAAGTAAAACTTTTCAAATACATTTAATGAGTAAACACAGACCATTCTTGCTATTCATAACTGCATGGCTCCCCTTTTACATATCGTTGTATAGGTATCATTCTAGTTTGATTATTATGATATGAACTTCCCACAAGAAAATGATTGTTACCTTTGTAATATTACTAGAACAGTTATTACATTTCTTTTATTTTTCTTTTGTAGTATTTCTCTTGTTATTTTTCAATTGGTGGAGACTAGAGAGCTGCTCATTAACAAACTTTGGTATCTTTTAAACATTTTATAATTCTCAAAAGAGCTGAAACTACTCCTATTCTTACATTGTTCCCAAATCATAGGCATTTTGATTGGGCAAGTAGTTTGAGGACAGATGTCCGTATGCAAAAAACAAGCTAAATTTCCCTGAGTCCCATCTTCTACTTCTGTACCCAATTTTTATCATTAGTCAACGTTTGGAAATTCAATTATAATGTTCTGGAAATCACTCAAATGAACTTTGACTTTTACAATATGTTTGGGTCAGTTACGTTAGTATTTTTTTAGGTTTCGACATGGTTCACTCTATGAACATTGTATCTCAGATTCGTGAGAACTTCCATTATGTTTTCTGGTTTTTGCTAGTATTACTGCTGTAAGTATGGTACTTCTATATCTACCTTGTTCATGTTCTCCAGTAGCCTGCTAGCATAGCTACTTCTATATCTACCTTGTTATAAGTCTCTTGAAATGGTTATATCTGCAACCTTATGCCCTTGGCATTTTGCAACACATAATATTATGTTTTTGCTGGTTTTACTGCTGTATTTTGAAATGATTGATAGATTAACTGGCTGGAAGTTTGTGTGCTTTATCTTGTGGTCTTCATATGTATTACCTCCTTGTTTCTTCTGTGAATTCTGTGGTGTGCTGTGTATGTGTATGCTTCATAAGTTTGCAGGGAACGTTGAGATGTATGGGTATCTTGATTCTGTAGGTTCTTGATTTTGTGGGGAACTTTATCTTGTGGTCTTATCCTCTTTGTTATCTTGTTAAGCATGCTGGATTGATGCTGTTGTTAAGTGTATACTAACTAGACATGATTCAGGATCTTATTATGCATTTCTATGGATCTAATGTATAAAATATTCATTCTCTAAAATTATTTAATCACACTTAAGTATGGCTAATGTTTGAAAGATAGTTATAGGATAGTACATCTTTAAATCTCTGCCTTTACTTTGTAAGAACTGATAGAAATTCAAATGTGCAATGTCATTCCCTTTGAGGATCTCTTCTGGATCCATTATTTAATATTACTGCTTGACTAACAATGGCAGGAGGGTTTCAGAGGAACAGAAAGATAAATTAGGTTGATAGGTGCTTCCATGTTGCAAGCATGCACCGGTACTAATGTCTCAGATTCATTTTCCATGGTATTAAATGGATATCATCTGGCCATTGAAAGAGCAGCAACAACTATGAGTCTATGAATAAAAAGTTTCAGTGATAATTTGATTTGCTTATTTTTCTACTTTATATTTTCTTTTCATTTAATATTTATTTGATTAATTAGCATAAAAATATATTTTATTCAAGGGAATTCAATTATTTTATTCGATTGGTGGTTATTGTAATTTTCTTTCTCTATTTTCTACCTCTCTCTCTTTTCTTATCATTTGTGTCCTTTTTCCCTAATTTTCTTCCTACTTATTTAATTTTGTAATTTACTCTTAGCTTTCACTTTTGTTTTTACAATCTGAAACATATATGATCACTACAGAGCTGCCATGGTGCAATCAAGACAAAGTATGAGTCTATGACCAAAAGATTACTTAAGTTTCAGTGATACTTAATTTTGATTTGTTATTTGCTAAATTTTGATACTTAATAAGTTTCAGTGCACTTATTAGTTTGTTTGTTTTTTTCCTTTTGTCTCCAAAGTATGAGTCTATGACCAAAAGATTACACCAGGTGGAAGAGTTCTGCTACATAACTCTGATACATGCTAGGCAAACTTGTCGTGCTGCTCAAGGGATCAATAAGGTACAGTGTATGTTTGAACAATTACTATTCAGTCCTGACAATGGTGGGACATGGCAACACACTTTACAGTGTTTTTTTTTAACCACTAGAAGACCTTTGGTACGCATCTTCTTCAAAAAAATTGAGATTCATGTGTTTTATACACATATGATTTTGATCTTTACTGTGTTAACTCGTAAATTAATGGTTGTGAGGAAACAAGCAGTTTTGATTGTTCTCGTGCAGATATTTTCATCTCAAGAACTAAACTACAGGTGTGTATCCTTGAACAATCCAGTCCTTACCTTGGAATTCTCATATGAAAGTTGTAGGTTTCTAGAAGCAGAGGCGGTGGACTGGTGGACATCATCCTTTGCTTAAGCTTTGCTTGCAAATGCCAGAAATGCGAGTGCAAGTTTGTAACACAATAGGAGTCAGGTACTAATCTTTTGACTTTTGTCGAATGGGAAAGGTGGGGCGGAAGTAACAAGTTTGTTAATTTGTGATCATTACAATTGTGTGTTCTTGAACAATCTCCATCCTTACCCTGGAATCTCATAGCAAAGTTCTTGTAGGTTTCTCAAAACAGAGGTGGTGGGATTCAGTGCTAGGTTTGTTAAGCTTGGTCTTACAGGAGGACATCACCTTTTGCTTGCAGATGGCAGAAATAAGAGTGTTGAGTTAGTATGATCAAGTAAGAATATGATGAATAATATGTTGATCCTTTTCCTGTTTGTACATACGAGCAGACTTACTAGTTAGCATTATTTTGTACCAGTTTTATGGTGGAAACTACTCTGCTGGTTGGTTGTTCCTATCACTAAAGAAGAGGTATTCCATGTATGCTAATTTTAACCTCTTGTTATTCTATATTTTCTTCGGTTCCTAATATTTTTTTTTTGTTTGTCAAATCTTTTTTTATCCATTTTAAGAATTTCATTATTAACAGCTCAGCTCGGGTTCTTTCTTTGGACTCTTTCTCGTTTGGGTGGAGTCCTTTAATGCTGTATAACTTTCAAGGAATCTTATGAATCTAAAGTCAAAATCTAGACCAAAATAATCCAAATTCGGAGTCTTTGAGCAGAAAGGGTGTACTAGCTGTAATCTGCACTCCTACAATTTCCCAAATTAAGTGAGCTCCAACTGAATTTCTGATAAAATGGAAAGAAACGAAGAAGTTATTTTTGTGAAATGGTTTTTGCTTTGGACTTTTATACTTGAAATCCTGTTTGGATACTCAGCAAGAGTGCAGCTATTTGTGCATCATGCATGTAAGAATTTTGGTGAACTGAACCACTTGTCATACTTCAATTTGATTTTATCCAACTTCAATTTGATGCCGATATTAATGCTTAATGCTTGTGGTTCTGATCTAAAATATTTGTGCTCCTTCGCAGGCACTCCTACACTCTGTTTCCATTGGAAGAATGGTTGTAGTTGATCCCTTTGGAGAAGTAAAACCTATATGGAGTACTTTAGAGCTGTTTATGGTGTTTCCTTATATCTGGCAACTAGTAAGGTATAACTTTTACGTTTCTATATTTTTATCCCGTTTAATTCCTTGGCGACTTTCAACAGAGAGGTTGCTTCAGTGCAACTTAAGAAAAGCAGTAACCACCGTACCAGAATTTTCAACATCTCCTGTCCATTCTCTCCTGAGACATTCATCAAACACATTTAGACCACAATCCCAACCCTATCCTTCAGTCCAACAAGAAAAACAGTAACAACCTCCTCAACCCTCAAAACTTCCCTTTTCAAAACTGTATCTCCTCACCAAAAAGATCAGATTCATCTCTATATCGAAGCTCTTCTCCAATGGAATGTGGTCCTCCTCACTCGCTCTTTATCTCCCTACGCTCAGCAGTCGCCAAGTGTTAAATCTTCAGTTTTATTTTAATTTTCTTTAATTTCTGATTTATTCCTTTGGTAATTACAGAAGATGAATCTTACAGAAGATTAATTTTATAATTTCCTCTTAGCTTTCACTTTTGTTTTTACAGTCTGAATCATATATGATCCCTACAGAGCTGCCATGGTGCAATCAAGACAAAGTATGAGTCTATGGCCAAAAGATTACTTAAGCTTCAGTGACACTTAATTTTGATTTGCTTATTCTTCTACAATGTTCATTGGATTATTAGAAACAAAATTTATTTTATTCAAGGAATTCAATTATTTTATCAATTTGTTTAATATTTCTCTTTCATCCCCTTAATGGGTGTGCTTAATTCAAGAATTCGCACTTATTAGTTTGTTTGTTTTGCTTTTTTTCTTGTCTCCAAAGTATGAGTCTATGACCAAAAGATTACACCAGGTGGAAGAGTTCTGCTACATAACTGATACCACATACTTCAAGGAGGAGGTATTGCAAATGGAATCCACTGTTCTCAATTTCTTGAAGTTTGAAATGACATCCCCGTCGGCAAGATGTTTCTTGAGGTAATTGCCAGACTAATTTCATTTTCTATTTTATACTGGTCTTTGTGACGTCTACTCTCGGAACTCACTTAGATTCATTTACATGCTAAGCGATTTTGTCGTGCTGCTCAAGGGATCAATAAGGTACAGTGTATGTTTGAACAATTACTATTCAGTCCTGACAATTGTGGGGATATAGCAGCACACTTTACATTAAAAAAAAAAAAGTACACAAAAGGGTATTTACCCATGTGTCAGATGGCTGTCTGAAACTTAATTTTCTCTTTAATCTATTTGTGCAGGCTCCGTCATTGCAATTAGTGTACTTGGCAAATTATCTAGTGGAGTTATCTCTTCTACCTTCACTCATTGCTGCATCAGATATTTTTCTGGCACAATATATATTGAGCCCATCAAGAAGACCTTTGGTACACATCTTCTTCAAAACAATTGAGATTCGTGTGTTTTATACATATATGATTTTGATATTTACTGTGTTAACTCGTAAACTAATGGTTTTTGACTTCCTCCAGGATGGAGGAGGTGAGGAAACAAGCAGTTTTGATTGTTCTCGTGTAGATATTTTCATATCAAGAACTAAACTACAGGTGTGTATTCTTGAACAATCTAGTCCTTACCTTGGAATTCTCATATCAAAGTTGTAGGTTTCTAGAAGCAGAGGTGGTGGACTGGTGGACATCATCCTTTGCTTAAGCTTTGCTTGCAAATGCCAGAAATGTGAGTGAAAGTTTGTAACCTCAATAGGAGTCAGGTTCTTATCTTTTGACTGTTCTTGAACAATCTAGTCCATCCTTACCCTGGAATCTCATAGCAAAGTTCTTGTAGGTTTTTCGAAACAGAGGTGGTGGGCTTATGTGCTAGGTTTGTTAAGCTTGGTCTTACAGGAGGACATCACCTATTGCTTGCAGATGCCAGAAATATGAGTGTTGAGTTAGTATGATCAAGTAAGAAATGATGAATAATATTTTGATCCTTATCCTGTTTGTACATACGAGCAGACTTACTAGTTAGCATTACTTTGCACCAGTTGTATGGTGGAAACTACTCTGCTGTTGGGTTGTTCCTATCACTAAAGAAGAGGTATTCCATGTATGCTCAATTTGAAACTCTTGTTATTCTACATTTTGTTCGGTTCCTAATAATTTTGTTTTTGTTTGTCAAATCTTTTATTATTCCTTTTCAGAATTTCAATATTAACAGCTCAGATTAGGTTCTTCCTTTGGAGTCCCCTCTTTCTCGCTTGGGTGGAGTCCTTTAATGCTGTATAACTTGCAAGGAATTTTTATGAATCTCAGTTAAAAATCTTGACCAAAAGAATCCAAATTCGGAGTCATTGAGAAGAAAGGGTGTACTAGCCGTAATCTGCACTCCTACAATTTCCCAAATTAAGTGAGCTCCAATTGAATTTTTGTTAAAATGGAAAGAAACGAAGAAGTTATTTTGTCTAATGGTTTTTTTGGACTTTTATACTTGAAATCCAGTTGGGATTCAGCAAGAGTTCAGAGCTGTTTTATGGTGTTCCTTATATCTGGTAACTGGCAAGGTATAATGTTTACTCTTTCTCTTTCTTTTTTTTCCTGTTTAATTCCTCGGTGATTTTCAACAGAGAGGTTGCTTCAGTGTAACATAAGAAAAGCAATAACCACCATACCAGAATTTTCACATCTCCTATCCATTCTCTCCTGGGACATTCATCAAGCACATTTAAACCACAATCCCAACCCTGTCATTCAGTCCAACAAGAAAAACAGTAACGACCTCCTCAACCCTCAAAACTTCCCATTTCAAAACCGTATCTCCTCACTTTTCAATTGATGGAGATGAGAGCTGCTCATTAACAAACTTTGGTGTCTTTTAAACATTTTATAGTTCTCAAAGAGCCGAAACTACTCCTATTCTAACATTGTTCCCAAATCATAGGCATTTTGATTGGTCAAGTAGTGATGTTCTTATGCAAAAAATCAAGCTAAATTTCCCTAAGTTCCATTTTCTACTTATGTACTCAATTATTGGCATTAGTCAATGATTTCTTGGGAGGCCTCACTTTTCTAGCTTGGTCTCATATGGGAAATTTACATGGTGGGTAAGCTTGAGTTCATTTATGTTTTATAATATGCATTTCTGGTTTAGACATTTTCCTTGACAAATTTCCCTAACTTTGAGCTCTTTCTTTCTTATTACCTCCTCCATCCCTAAAACGAGTGTCAATTATCAACTTTCTAAGGAAATTAAGAATGGTTAAATTTATGCTTTTTTAGTAGGGATTTTTACCAATAAGCCCCTATCAGAGGGTGGAATTTATCAAAAAAAAAAAAAAAACACCACATTTCATATTATACCTTAGGGTCCATAAATTGAAATCCATTTTACCAATAAACCCCCAAGTCCTTTTAAAATATTTCATAACCGTTTAAATGACGAAAATGCCCTCTCTCTTTCTCTCTCTATACGCAAATTACATTTCTCTCTCCTATGTGCGTCTATGTCGATGGACTGCTTCAAATTCCCCAAACCCAACGACAAGTCCCCCTCTCCCCATACCTCCCTCCTCCCCACCGCCGACGATGATCTCCGCCGCCATCACAAGAACCCTCATCACCCTCCGACAACTACAATCGCCATGATCGTAAATTCCTGGGCCCGTTCGTACTGTACACACGGATTTCACTTTCTTGAAATAGAAATGATCGGATTGTGGGTATTGAGCTAAAGGCATATGTTTATCTGATTTCGGAGGTTTTTTGTTTTTCAAATTTGATCGGATTCTGGGATTTGGGTTGTCGGAATTTTGATTGTATGACATTGGAATCTGATTCTACCTTTCCTTTTCCATTTTTGCAATTTTTCTGGATTTTGTAATGCAATTGTTTATCCAGGTGTGGAAATTTTGATTGAAATGTGATATTTTAGGCATTGGTTGGATCATTTAATGCTTCTAAATGTGTTGGAATTTGGAGTCGGTATATGAATCTGGTGAATTAGGTCTAAGCACAAATTGACGTTTCTCTCTCCCCCCGAATCAAAACTGCCTGAATTTGGTTATCTATACTGCAAGAATTTTGGGTGAGATTTTGTGGAAAAGAGTTGTGGTTGTGTTTGTTCAATTTCTCAGTTTAAAACTGTAAGGTCAATTTCACAGTTAATGGTCAATAACTGTGTGATAGATTTCTCTGTTTTATGTCATTTTTTTGTAATAGATTTTTCTGTTTTTATCTCATTCTTTTGTAGAACAACTGTAGGACCTATTTCACAGTTGTTGATTGTGATGAAATAAACTGTTAAATGTGTTTCACAGTCCTAGACTTAGAGTTCCGTTTCATGACTGTGAGGTTAATTTCTCAGTTATGACTGTTGAGGTCACTTTCTCAGTTATTGTGCATAACTGTGTGATAAATTTCACTATTTTTATGTCATTCGTTCATAGAACAACTGTGGGGTCTATTTTACAGTTGTTGGTTGTGATGTGAATAAGTGTGAATGTTTTTCACAATTCTAAAACTGTGAGGTCAGTTTCACATTTATTTATGAACGTGAAATGGTTTGGTTTTTGACCTTTCTAAACTGAGAACTGTGAGGTCAATTTCACAGTTATTTTGCTACTTAGTATCTGTGGTTTATCCGTTATTTATCAGTTGTTGATGATTGTTTGTGCACAACTGTGAGGTCAATTTCTCAATTATGATTGTGAGGTCAGTTTCACATTTATTTATACAGTTATTTTCATCAAAATTGTGAAATAGACTTCTCAGTTTATAAATGTGAAAATCATTATACAATTGTACTCATGTGTGAACAAACGATAAATGATTTTCTCAGATTTTTACAAGTGAAAAAAATTTATTTTATTTATAAATTTTGAAATATATGTTGAGTAAACTTGTTTGATTCGTCTTGGCGATGTGATTAAAACAGTGATTTCGGATTATCTTTTCGACTTTTAAATTTTGAGATATTGTATTTTAAAAATTTAAGAGAAAAAAAAAAAAAGAAGATAGAGAGAAAAGTAAAGTAAAAAAAAAGGAAAAGAGAAAAAAAAAAGAAGAAAACGTAAAAAAAGAAAAGAGAGAGAGAGAGAGAGAGAGAGAGAAGTGTGCGTGTGAGCTGGGCGCGTGAGTGGGCAAGGGCAATTTGGTCCAGAAAATATATAGGGACTTTTTTGGGGGTTTTGATAATATTAGTCCTTAAAGGTAGTTTTCATTTGGATTGGGGGCTATTTGGTCAAAGCCTCTTTTTAGTAACACATGCTTAAATATACCCTTAATGAGCACACCATGTGATTGAAAGTGCAAGCTAATACATTATAGCTTATAAGGTGTCTTTAGTAACTTCATTAGATCTGGACACTCATTTATCAACTTTTATTGGATAAATGGACACTCATTGTAAGACGTTGGTTGTAATCTATATTTGGTAACTCATTTGTATCTCAGATTCGCCAGAACTTCCACTATGTTTTCTGGTTTTTGCTAGTTTTACTGCTGTAAGTATGGTACTTCTATATCTACCTTGTTCATGTTCTCCAGTAGCCTGCTAGCACAGCTACTTCTATATGTACCTTGTTATAAGTCTCCTGAAATGGTCATATCTGCCACCTTATGTCCATGGCATTTTACAACATAGAATATTACGTTTTTCGGTTTTGCTAGTTTTACTGCTGTATGTGTGTATGTTTGTTTGTCTGAAATAAGAGCATGGAAAAGCGACCGATTGATAGATATACAGACTAGAAGTTTGTGAACTTTATCTTGTGGTCTTCATGTATTTCCTTTTTGATTCTTCTGTCAATTCTATGGTGTGCTGTGCATGTGCATGCTTCATATTTTGCGGGGAACGTTGCGATGTATGGTATCTTGATTCTGTAGGTTCTTGATTTTGTGGGGAACTTTATCTTGTGGTCTTCATGTATTTCCTCTTTGTTATCTTGTTAAGCATGTTGGATTGATGCTGTTGTTAACAAAGAATCTTCTAGTAGGCTTGATATTTAATTCTCTTTTGGCTGTTTTATTTCTTAATCCAACTCAAGCGTCAGACGCCCCTCCCCCACCCAACCCACATGCACAAACACATACTTTCCGAGGAAGTATGTACTTTGCATATCCTACCTACTTTTTCCAGTAATATTATGTTCTGAATCTTCTAATAGGACAGGACCTGGGGCAAAAATCTAGGCATCAGAGAGGTTTTTGGTGTCAGTGTGGCCAAAGCAGTTGCAGAAAGAAGAATATTGGACAAGTCCATTATTTGGTCATGTTTTCTTCTGTTACTGTCTAATCTATTACTCTATGTGGTGATGCTTATGGACTCCTTTTTTTCTTCTTTTCCCTTTGCACTAATCAGCTGAGTATTGTTGAATTTCAGTACCCGAATTGGCGAACCTACACAAGTAATAATAATAAACACTATTATTATTACTCCTAACACTTGGTACAATGACAATGCACCTCACCACACTATATATCAAGAGAGACCCTCTCTTCTATGTGGGCTCAATCTCCAAAATGATACATACTCACAAATGACTCCACCCCTATTTATACTACACCTAAGTAGCTTAAGGAATTACCCAAAAAATTCCAGAAACTTCCGTCCTAGTTAGGCTCTTCTCTCAAGCATGGAAGCTTCTCCTTTCTTCTTCATCTAGATCCTTCTTCTATCTTCCAATCCAGGGGTTAGTAGAACATTCTAGAAAGCTCTAGATTTTTCTAGGTAAATCTAGAGGTTAGTAGAACATTCTAGAAAACTCTAGAATTTTCTAGGTAAACCTAGAGTCGGTGTTGACTCTCAACACTCCCCCTCAACACTAACTCTTTCTTCTTGAACCGTACGAGTGGATTTCTCCCACTTGATCCTTGTAGTTGGCTTTGTGCTTCATCGGCGCTCCTTGACCATTTACCTTTCTCTTCAATCGTCTTTTTCGTGCGCCCGTTCGTGACATTGCTTATACCTGATCGTTCTCGGAGCAATTGTGATTGCTTCTCGATATCCACATTCAACGGCGATTTCTCTCGAGCTTGTTCATGTGTTGAATCTTGTTGATGTTGCTCCCCCTTTATCTCGAACTTCTTTTCGTCTATGAGCTTTGGAGCATCTAAATTTTTATCGATCATTTCAATTATCCCTTCTTCTGAGCTGACATTGTGCAAGCATGCTAATGCTTTAGCAGTGTTGTTGTCGTCTAGATTATCTTTACATCCAACATTGATCATGGCAGCTAGATCTTCGAACCATCGACCTTCATCGAAGTCAAATTCGTCATCACTTTCCACGCCATCAGTCCAATTATTCTCGATAACTGGATAGGCATGGTCTTCAAACCATTCTTCTTCTTCTGGGTCATTTTTATGAAGCCTTACATCTGCGAAGGAAGCTTCCATGTCCCATTCTTCTTCACTATCATAGGAATCTTGATTGGTAACTGCATTTCCTTCGACAACCTTCTTCCTGAATGGACAATCTTTTAGGAAATGCCCTTTACGACCACAGTTGTAACATTCGTTGTTTCGTCTCCAGTCGTCTAATCGAGAGTTATCTTCATTTCTCGTCCTAGCTCCCCCTGCATAAGAGCATCCTTTGTACCTCGGACCTTCATGCTCGTCTTGGATCTCATCTTTCTTTTTCAATCCCACAACAACACGTCCTTGTTGCCTTCCACGACCTCGATAGCTAAAGAGTGCTTCCTCTGTATCCATTGGTTTTGGCGTTGAAGGCCTAGATGTATGTTTGTCTAGCGTTTCTTGGCTGGCCAGCAAACTCTCTAACTCTAAAAGAGATGGTTGTGTGGCCCAACCACGAATCGCCGTAACTAACCCCTTAAACTCAGGTCTCAACCCGTGGATGATTATCTTCTTCATCCTTTGCTCATTAATCTTTGAGTCTAGATCTAACTTCGATATCTCATGACATAAGGATTTAAGTTTATGAAAATATTGACTTACTGTTAGATTCTGCTGCGTAGTCGACATTAGCTCATTCTCGAGCATCTGGAGACGAGCCTCATTGGTCCTCGAAAATAACGTCGCATGTGTATCCCATATCTCTTTTGGAGTTTGTGCATCCTCGACATGCTCCAAAAGTTCATCCTCGACGCTAATCTTTAGCGCGTACATAGCCTTCCCGGCTTTCGCTTCCCATTTTCGGAATGCTTGAGTGTCCTCCTTTTCCGGTGGCGTGGTCTCACTACCACCCACGACATTCCATAACTCTTGTCCTCGTAAGTACGATTGCATACACGTTCGCCAATACTTATAATTGCCATTGTTGAGTCTCCTGACTCCACCAAATGCGCTTGCCGGATCTACCATCGTGACTTGGTACTGCCTCCGTGCACGTCACCAAGTAAGCCTGGTCTCCCACCACGAGCTTCACAGTCTCCTACTGTGCACTTGCAACGATCCCGAACAACGGCTTAACAACGGTTCCCGCGATCCCGGGTCGAACCGCTCTGATACCACTTGTTGAATTTCAGTACCCGAATTGGCGAACCTACACAAGTAATAATAATAAACACTATTATTATTACTCCTAACACTTGGTACAATGACAATGCACCTCACCACACTATATATCAAGAGAGACCCTCTCTTCTATGTGGGCTCAATCTCCAAAATGATACATACTCACAAATGACTCCACCCCTATTTATACTACACCTAAGTAGCTTAAGGAATTACCCAAAAAATTCCAGAAACTTCCGTCTTAGTTAGGCTCTTCTCTCAAGCATGGAAGCTTCTCCTTTCTTCTTCATCTAGATCCTTCTTCTATCTTCCAATCCAGGGGTTAGTAGAACATTCTAGAAAGCTCTAGATTTTTCTAGGTAAATCTAGAGGTTAGTAGAACATTCTAGAAAACTCTAGAATTTTCTAGGTAAACCTAGAGTCGGTGTTGACTCTCAACAAGTATTGCCTTCCTCTTGTTCGTGTTGGTGCTTTAATTGTGGCTGCAAAAGGTCAACATCCTCAGGTACATGACTTTCTTGGAAGGAGAGCAAGTAGTAGGATCCTTTGTCCCAAACTATGTTTCCCCTATTAACTTTTTTTATGGAACATCCCAAAAAGGAGTACAAGGGTCTTATTTGGTAAATGTGGGAGTAGTAAATTTTTGTACCGTGATCTCCTAGGAATTCATCATTCATAGCCAAGGGTAAGCTTCTATAGCTAAGAGATTTCTCAGAGAACTCTCATGAGGTTTCTTTGTTGTTGGAAATGTGGAGAACCATAGTCTTAAGAATCAATCGGTATTCACTTTCTTGTGGATCAGTTGTCTGAAGATTAATATCAGAAGTGAAAAGAATTAGTTACGCAAGTTTTGAGGCTGGTTAGGGTTGAGTGCTGAGTTAAGTGCATACTAACTAGACATGATTCAGGATCTTATTATGCGTTTCTATTGATCTAATGTATAAAATATTAATTCTCTAAAATTATTTAATCACACTCAAGTATGATTAATATCTGAAAGATAGTTATAGGATACATCTTTGAATCTCTGCCTTTACTCTGTAAGAACTGATAGAAATTCAAATGCCCAATGTCATTCTTTTGAGGAGCTCTTCTGGAACCATTAGTTAATATTACTGCTTGACTAACAATGGCAGGAGGGTATCAGAGGAGCAGAAAGAGAAATTAGGTTGATGGGTGCTTCCATGTTGCACACATGTGCCGGTACTAATGTCTCAGATCCATTTTCCACGGTATTAAATGGAGATCTTCTGGCCGTTGAAAGAGCAGCAGCAACTATGTGTCTATGACTAAAAGAATACATAAGTTTCAGTGATAATTTGATTTGCTTATTCTTCTACCATAAAATTTCTTTTCATTTAATATGTATTTGATTAATTAGCATAAAACTTATTTTATTCAAGGGAATTCGATTATTTTTCTCGGTGGTTATTGTAATTTTCTTTCTCTGATCAAAAGATTACTTAAGTTTCAGTGATACTTATTTTTTATTTGCTTATTCTTCTACAATGCTCATTGGATTATTAGAAGCAAAATTACTTTATTCACGAAATTCAATTATTTTATCAATTTATTTGATATTTCTCTTTCATCCGCTTAATGTGTGTGCTTGATTCAAGAATTTGCACATATTAGTTAGTTAGTTTTTTTTCTTTTGTCTCCATTTTCTTTTTAATTAGAAACCGTCGAGACCTTTTCTCTACTGACGTTGAAATTGATAAAAGAGTGAGAAAGTTAGACAATTTTTACTGATCTTTTTTTTTATCATTTTAATATTCTAGGATTTTCATTAATTTCAGATTTACATTAAAAAAATATAATTATGTTAAGGTTAGTAGTCCATAAAATAAGTGTATTTAACGGAGTTTGGGTTCTTGACAATTTGGACTTTGTATATGAACATTATGATTTTGGGGCATTTTGGATCAAAAAAATTAATAAATTGGGGTGGATATGAAAATTTTCTACCTGGATTTATTGGTTTTCTTCTTCTAAAATAGATTATCAGTATCAGATGCACATGGAACATAATATGGCATACAAATCTTGAAAGAGATTGTGTTCAATAGCTAGGTCCGTGTGAGTCTCTTCTCTGCAGGTTGCTGAAGAGTACAGGCTTGTTCCTGATACACTGTATCTGACAATTAACTACATAGATAGATTCCTTTCTGGAAACTTGATGGACAGATAATGACTGCAATTGATTGGTGTCGCCTGCAGGATGATTCTGCGTAAGATACATCCCCCCCCCTTTCTCAAACACACACAACTATGCATTTGTGTAATTCTTCTGCAAAAAAGTTTTGACGAGAAAAATCCGTATTTGCAGCAAGTATGAGGAGATCTGTGCCCCCAGGTGGAAGAGTTCTGCTACATAACTGATAACACATGCTTCAAGGAAAAGGTATTGCAAAATGGAAGTTTGAAATGACAGCCCCGGCAGCGAGGTGTTTCTTGAGGTAATCGCCGGACTAATTTCATTTTCTATTTTATTCTGGTCTCTGTGACGTTTACTCTTGGAACCCACTTAGGTTAATTTACGTGTTAGGCGATTTTGTCTTGCTGCTCAAGGGATCAATGAGGTACAGTGTATATTTGAACAATTATTATTCAATCCTGAAACCCATCAAGGATTTATCCTTGCCTGTCCCAAGTTAGGATAAAGGGCGAGGGTTGCGGTAGGCATGTGACAACCAGCGTAAAATTTTTGTCACATTAACATGACATGAATCGAAATATGAATATCGTTGGGGCGTTTCCTCAGCAGCGACGCGCTACACTTCAAAGACCTGGGTGTAGTGATAAGTATGCAAAGGTTGCAAGGTCGTCGCCCGGAAGCGACGCGCCATCTCTTCGCCCGGGGGTGGTGTCAAATATGCAAGGGTGCGCTACACTTCAAAGACCTGGGTGTAGTGATAAGTATGCAAAGGTTGCTAGGTCGTCGCCCGGAAGCGACGCGCCATCTGTTGCTAGGTCGTCGCCCGGAAGCGACGCGCCATCTCTTCGCACGGGGGTGGTGTCAAATATGCAAGGGTTCCCGCATTCGGACGAGTGCGGGTAAAGAAGCTAGTCCATGGTAGGTGTAAGGGTAGTGGGATGCGCTTTGAAAATTGGAACATTGGATCATTGACAGGGAGATCAGCAGAGGTGGTGAAAGTTATGAGGAGGAGGTGATGGAATTAATTATACATAAACCCTAGAATGATGCGAAATATTTATTCTAGGACAATCATGCTTCATGTTATCAAAGATTATGGAACGATAGACAAACCTGAATCCATAGCAATATCTTGAGAATCCTTTGATGAAGACTTGATGAACGATTATTGCCTTCCAATTGATCCTTAGGGTTCTTGGAATTCAATTGACAATGGGAATCAAGAGAATAAAACCTAGGTAGGTCAATTGGGGATCATAACCCTATATTTATAATGACCTAGTATGTTAGTCAGCCCATTATAGATTAACAACTAGGCCCCTTAGGTATCTACACATATTAATTATAGATCCCATACTTATAAAAGATGACTTGGGCCCCTTCAACTTTAGTAGATCACTTTATTAGGCCCAAATACTTTAATATTTAATGTGACATATACAATTAATTATAGTGCACATACGTCTATGTGCCCAAAGACTTTATTTATTATACTAGTATATGTAAAGTCCATAAAATATTCCAACAATCTCCCACTTGGACTTACACATGTACATAGTATAATACCTTAGTTTAATTGCATATCACATTATAAACCTTAACAGCAATGCTTTACCAAATTGTGTCATCTTAAACCAATCCGGTCCATTAGTCAAATCAACATAAGGATCAAAGAGGTTTTCGTCACTATTAGCGCAACTAGACCCATCAGTGGTCACATATATTAACTCAACTAAATGACATGGATCAAGTATGGATGTGTAGCATGGAATAACATGTAATGTGATCTTCACATGTCTATTCTCAACTGGTCCAACCTTATTTTGAGATCAACCAAATATTCAGAGTGCAAAATAACTTTATTAACCAAAACTGAAAAAACCAAATATACTTATAACAATAAATGTAAGAGCAAAATACAAAACTCCCACTCAATCTAAGCATACTCTAGTGATACAACACCCATATAAGCAAAGGTGCTCGTGAAAAACCTTCGGTGTTACACCCTTAGTAAGCGGATCCGCGACCATGGAGTTAGTCCCAATATGCTCAATACAAATGCTGTCCACTCGAATCCGTTCCTTAACAAAGAAGATACTTAATGTCTATGTGCTTAGACTTAGACGAGCTCTTGTTGTTATTGAAATACATAATCGCCGACTTATTATCACAAAATAACTTTAATGGCCTTTCAACGCCACCTAATATGCGCAGCCTCAGTGATAAAATTTCGCAACCAAATTGCGTGATTTGATGCCTCATAACACGCCACAAACTCGCCTCCATCGTAGAAGTAGCAACAAGTGTCCGCTTAACACTCTTCCAAGAAACTGCTCCTCCACAAAGTAGATAAACGTAGCCCGAAGTAGACTTACGACTATCTTGGCATCCAAAGAAAGTCGGAATCCGAATACCCAATGATCTCAAGTCTATCCGACTTTACGTAAGTGAGCATATAATCCTTTGTTCTCTCGTAAATAACGCATGACCCTCTTGGCCGCTATCCAATGATCCTTTCCAGGATTGCTAAGGTATCTCGCCTAAAACACCAACTATGAATGCTAGGTCTCGCGAGTGCAAACTCCGAGCATACATCAAGCTCCCTATAGCCGAAGTATAAGGGATGCTATTCATTTCCTTAGATTCAATCTCATTCTTGGGGCACTGAGCAAGATTGAATTTGTCACCTTTAGCCACTGGGGTGTCACCCATTTTACAATCCTGCATGCCGAATCTCTTAAGTACCTTATCAATGTAACTCTTTTGTGACAATCCAAGAATACCTCGAGAACGATCTCTGTGTATTTGAATTCCTAATACAAAAGATGCATCTCCCAGCATCTTTCATCTCAAATTTCTTTGAGAGAAATCTCTTAGTTTCATGCGGTAAGTCCGTATCATTTGTGGCTAGTAGGATGTCATCCACATATAAAACCGAGAAAAATATATTTACTCCCACCGAACTTGTGGTAGACACAATCATCAACCGTATTTGTCGTGAAACCAAATGACAATACAACTTGATGAAATTTGTAATACCACCGACGGGATGCTTGTTTGAGTCCATAGATGAATTTCTTGAGTTTGCATACCATATCCTTTGAATCTTTTGAAACCAAGGTTTCTGGTTGCACCATATAAATTGTTTCTTCAATGTCTCCATTAAGAAACGCAGTCTTAACATCCATCTGATGTAACTCTAGGTCATAATGTGCCACTAATGCCATAATGATTCTAAAAGAGTCTTTCGAAGAAACCGGAGAGAAAGTCTCTTTATAATCTATTCCTTCTTTCTGAGTAAATCCCTTAGCGACAAGACGTGCCTTATGTCTTTCCGCATTGCCCTGTGAATCCCTTTTAGTTTTAAATATCCATTTGCAACCAATAGGTTTCACTCCTTCTGGCAATGGGACAAGATTCCATACATCATTGTCTTTCATTGATTTAATCTCATCATCCATAGCGACTATCCACTTTTGAGAGTTAGAACTACCAATGGCCTCATGAAAGTTGATTGGATCATCTTCCAATTGACCAATGTCTACCTCTTGTTCATTTAGAAATACCAAGTAATCATCCGAAATGGCACTTCGTCTCTCTCTAGTGGATCTTCTTAAAGGCACTTGTTCTTGAGGTTGTTGAGCTTGTTCCTCATGGACAACTAGAGGGATATTGAAAATGTCTTCTTGATCCAAATTTTGTTCTTGAACCACATCAGGATTGAGATCCAAATCATGGTCAAGGACAATTGTAGGAAGAGGAATGGTAACCGGAACCTCTTCAAAGACAAAATCATCTCTAACTTGTCCCCCACAAGCTCAACATCCTCAAAGAATTGAGCATTTCCCGTGTCAAAAAATTTCTGGATTTGGGATCGTAAAACTTAAAGCCCCTTGACCTTTCGTAGTAACCAACAAAGTAACTACTAACAAATTCCTTGAGTCCAACTTCTTTTCGTTAGGCCCGTAAGGCCTAGCCTCTACTGACATCCCCAAATGTGTAAATGCCTTAATACGGGTTTCTTGCCTCGTCCATAGTTCATAAGGGGTTTTGTTAGCAGCCTTTGTGGGTACCCTGTTAAGAAAGATAAAGCTATGATCTTTAATGCCTCTCCTCAGAGTGAGTCCGGTAAAGTAGTATGACTAACCATACTTCTCACCATTTCTGTAAAGTTCGATTTCGTCTTTCAAGAACACCATTCATGCTAGGTTTGCTCGGCATGGTGTACCGAGGGACGATACCGCACTCCTCTAGGTATTTAGCAAAAGGCCCAGGACGTTGTTCACCTGATCCGTCATTTCTGCCATAGTATTCACCACCACGGTCAGATTTGACTTTCTTTATTGTTTTGCCATGTTGATTTTCAACCTCGGCCTTAAACTTTTTGAACATAACCAATGCCTGTGATTTTTCATGGATCAAATATAGGTATCCATAACGAGAGTAATCGTCTATGAATGTAATGAAATATTCTTGACCATTCCACGAGGGTGTAGGAAATGGTCCACATATATCCGTATGAATTAATTCCAAAACATTCGTAGCTCTCTCAGCTTTTAATTTGCTTTTGTCTGTTTGTTTTCCCTTAATACACTCAACACATATTTCATAATCTGATTTGTCAAGTGTTTCAATAATTACGTCTGACACAAGCCTTTGCATTCTCTGTTTTGATATATGTCATAATCGCTTGTGCCATAATGACATGGAATTATTGTTAGTAAATTTGCGTTTAGTACCACGTGTTTCCACATGCAGGTTTTCATGATATGAAGCAACAGTATCCAACATATAAAGATTATCATAAACCGATAAAGTACTAGATCCAATAAACTTAGAATTGTACGAGAAACGACATTCACCATTTGTAAAGGAACAAGTAAATCCTTCTTTGTCCAAAACTGAAATGGAAACCAAATTCCGTCTAAAAGACGGTACCACATGTGTCTCGTACAAATCTAAATAAAATCCAGACTTTAATAATAATCTAAAAGTTTCGATTGCTTCAACTTCAATAGAATTGCCGTTCCCCACATAGATGAATCTTTCAAAGCATCACTGCTTTCGGCGGTTCGTGCAACCTGCATAGACACACTGATGTGAGTAGAAGAACCAGAATCTAACCACCAAGTGTGTCTAGGCACTGAAACCAAATTAACCTCAGAACAAACAAAAGCAAGAGATATACCTTTCTTTACACGCCATGCGTGATATTTGGGGCAATCTCTCTTCATATGATCCATTTCCTTACAGAAAAAGCAACCTGGATCCTTATCTTGTCCCTTGGACGTTGACGTTGCTAAATCCTTAGCTTGTCCCTTCGATACTTTATGTTGCTTTTTCTTTGGCTCATTGACCTTGAGTTTCTTTAGCCTTCCTTTTCTTGTTATAGCCCGAAGAGGAAGCCGCAAAGAGCACTCTCGGTTTTTCAGACTTTAACCTTGATTCCTCTTGCACACACAGTGAAATGAACTCATTAAGAGTCCACTTTTCCTTCTGGCAATTGAATGTTACTTCAAATTACCCAAACTGTGGTGGAAGAGAGATCAAAACCATATGAACAAGCATGTCATCCGACAGCTCGAACTTGAGAGCCTTAAGTTTAGATGCCAAATTGGCCATCTCCATAATGTACTCACGCACGTTCCCTTTACCTTTATACCTCATGGCAACAAGATTACGCAAAAGCGTGCTTGTTTCTGCCCTTTCATTTTTAGCAAAACGCTTTTCAAGCTCTGTAAGGAACGTCATTGCAACTTTCTCATCATCTATATCGCCTCTGAATGATTCTGGGATGCTTTTCTTCATGATCATAAGACACATGCGATTTGAGCGTTCCCACTTTTCCATATCCTTCTTAGCTTGAGATGTACTCGTGCTAGTCAGGTCAGCGGGTTTTGGCTCCCTTAGTGCAAGGTCTAGATCCATAACTCCCAGAACAATCAGCACATTTTCTTTCCAGCTCTTAAAATTCATCCCATTCAGCATGGGAATCGAGTTGATGTTAGCAGATACATTAGAAGCTGATGAATTAACTGAATAGAGAACAAAAATAAAACAAATAAGCTCACATATAACTTTAAGCAGATAAATGTTTGAAATTAAAATTATCCCATTACAAGAAAATCGATGCAACATTAATTTTAATCTTTGGATAGAAAATTAACTTGCAAGTGATTTTCTTGATGTAGAAATCAAATATTAACAGTAAAATCATGTCAAATACCAAGCCTTTCTTTGGACCGACTCAATATTCACATGGACACTTAAAAACTGTTACATATTTATCTCCACAAACGAATTTGAATTTCTGCCAGATAATAGCCTTCCTTTGGGCCGACCATTACCCGCATGAAAAACAAACACGCTAAAAACTTCAAATAATCATGTATTTTAAATTAAAAAATTTCATAGGAGAGGTTACTTTGGTAACATGCTACGAAAATTTAATAACATAAAATACAAGATGTGTTCGAATAAACGAACCCAAAATAATTTCAAACATGGGCATAACTTAAACATTATTATTGAAATTTAAAATTATTAAGTCCTTAGTCCATAATAATAATTTCAATAAATAATATTTACTTAATCCAAATAACACATAATAATCATATTACCAAATAACAGTTATTAACAGTTAATTCAAATAACAAATATTACAAGAGGATTTTAATATGTAGCCAAACGTATCCAGGGCACAGGATCCCAAATAAAAACTTAAGCCTCGACAAAACCCTAACTCAGAAATTATTACTAAGCTCTCCAAGAACTATAATTGATAAGGGTCGGCGGACATTAATTGTCTAATTCAAGACGCCGACCATCTTAACGTACCTTTTTCATCAGAAATTGATGGACTCGTAAAACATATTATGCGATGAACCGAAAGATCAATTGGAAGATTATAAACAAATAATTATACATATTAAATTTATTACTTCCTAAACTCTTAACTCAAAAGTCAAAATCACAGATTTCCAACGTCCACCGATTACTAGTATATGTAAACTCTTAAATCATAAACAAAATCATAAACAGCATAATCAATTCGATCCAAATAATCCCAACAACAAAGCAAGATTACGGCTCTGATACCACTTGATGGAATTAATTATACATAAACCCTAGAATGATGTGAAATATTTATTCAAGGACAATCATGCTTCATGTTATCAAAGATTATGGAACGATAGACAAACCTGAATCCATAACAATATCTTGAGAATCCTTTGATGAAGACTTGATGAACGATTATTGCCTTCCAATTGATCCTTAGGGTTCTTGAAATTCAATTGACAATGGGAATCAAGAGAATAAAACCTAGGTAGGTCAATTGGGGACCATAACCCTATATTTATAATGACCTAGTATGTTAGTAGGCGATTATAGATTAACAACTAGGCCCCTTAGGTATCTACACATATTAATTATAGATTCCATACTTATAAAAGATGACTTGGGCCCCCTTCAACTTTAGTAGATCACTTTATTAGGCCCAAATACTTTAATATTTAATGTGACATATACAATTAATTATAGTGCACGTAATGCCTACATGTGCCCCAAAGACTTTATTTATTATACTAGTATATGTAAAGTCCATAAAATATTCAACGGGAGGAAGATTCACATGAAAATGTGGTGTACGGGAAACTAAGTGGGTTGGAGAGAAATCCAAAGAAATATCACCATGGGGTTTTAAGCTTTGGTGCTCGGAAAAGGGATAAGGGTAGAAATGGAGTGGGTATCATTATTGATATAAGGAGTATGGCAATGATGTGGTGGAAGTGTACGGGAAGATGCGAATCGAATTATGGGCGTTAAGCGGTGATACGTGATGAGGATTATAACTATTATTTCCGCCTGTGCACCACGAAGTAGGGTTGGATGCATCATGTAAACAAGTGTAATGCAGGAATAGATTTGGGAGGAGCGGTCTGGCAGTACTAGTGGTGAAAATTAGTGATGAGTGCAGTGGTGAGAGTGAAGTGATTGGTGGTACGACGGACATGTGGGATAGTCGACATGGCTTACGAGTGAGAATGGCTTTGAGAGGCGTCATGGAGGTTTTGGTTGGAGAGAGGAATGAAGCGAGAAAAATAGTATCCTGGGCTTTGCGTTGGCACTATGACTTGAGTATAATGAACACTTGGTTGAAGCAGCGCAAATTTCCTTTTCCTTGGTTTCCTATAGGAGTGGAGGTAATGCGAGAGTGGACTTAATGACTTCTTCTTAAGTAAATACTTGTGGGACGAAAGAGTTATACACATTGCAAGGTTGTTATAGGGTGAGCAGAACGGCTTCAACTCATAGGCGGTGGTACTTGATTTTCGAGTAAGAGAATTTAGGAAGAAAATCACGAGTAGATCCCACGCGGGTAATTACAGAATCAAGTGGTGGAGACTTCGAGAATTTATCCCATTACAAGAAAATCGATGCAACATTAACTTGCAAGTGATTTTCTTGAAGTAGAAATCAAAATATTAACAGTAAAATCCTGTCAAATACCACAGCAACTGTTTGGGCCAGGCTCAATATTTAAAGCATGGACCTTCGGTAATAAATGTGTAACCCATGTTAAAGGTCTCCTGACAATCATTAATTCTTTGCCCAAATAATAGCCTTCTCTTCGATAATAAGGGTGAGCCATTACCCGCATTTCTTGAAAAACAAACACGCTAAAAAGAACTTCAGAATAATCATTGATTATTTGTAAATTAAATACTAAAATTCATAGGTATGAGGATAGTACTTTGGTCAACATGCTAAATGAAATTTAAATAACATAAAATGGTCTTTATGATGTGTATCTCGATATAACCGAATGCCCAAAAGAGTTATTATTGTTCAAACATGGGCATGAATTAAACATTATTATTAAGAATGACTTTTAGAAAAATGGGTCATTAAGTTCATAATAATAACGTTTTTTCAATAAGAAATAATATTTACTGTAATCCAAATAACAGTAATTATTAGGCAAACCGAAAATGATAATAATCCGCAAATCACTCTAATGGCGCCAAATGCTGTAGGTAATTTACGGAACTACCTTTCCCCTCGGCACGGCTCGACGTTAAAGGGAAAAGATGAAGCAAAATTCAGAAATCAAAAGAAAGAGTTTTGGTTTCTTCTTTTCGAGATCAATCTGAGGAAAGAATGATCATTAACCATAAAATTTTGAGTTTTACCAAAATCTATCTCAAATCAATCATTTACTTTCCAGATTATCTCGAAAAACTCAATTTCCCGCATTCGTATAACCGTTTGATCGAGCTAAAACTTTCAAATAATAAGCAATAGTATGAATAATAAAAGTAAAGTGCCGAAAAGTGTGAACAAGCTATTCCTAGAGAGTTTCAATCGTAAATGGTCTACATCCTCTAAAAAAGATAGTTAGTTTTGAATTTTAATTATATATAGTATATTAGATATTTGAGAAGCTTTTACAAGGCATACTGCAATATAATCACAAACTCAAATTTAACTATCTATTCTATGAAAGCCTTAAATTCTACAATAGAACGAGTGTTTCCCAGTAATACAATATAGTGTGATTGAATCCAAAGGGATGTATGTGTGAATTAACTAAAAATCAGAGCTCTTTATAAATTGTGTGATTTAGAGCTTGATAAATCTTATTGTGTTTAAGGTTATCAAAGATCTAAGTAAGTAATTGGAACGGTATAAATCGAGCACAATGGGCCATGAAACTATTCTGAGTGTCGAGGTAACAATTACGAGAAAATGTAAATAAAATACAATTATCTATAATGAAAATACGAAAGGATAAGTTGTTGAAGAAAACTGGGACCAAGTGAAATTCCTATATTTCCTTAAGACATATTTGACCCCTCATAGAGTGTGCTTGCGTTTGCTTGTCTCCGTGATAGAACGTGCGGTAGGGGTACTTTATAAAGTTTCACTTGGCACATCGCGCTTGGACTAGATCACCTCTTGATATTACAATGCAATCTTTTTAGGAGGCGAAAGGAAGAATGACAAGATGCACCTAGAGAATATGGAGGAGAATTTGCGAGACATTTTATTTATTATCTTAATATATGTAAAAATTCATTTCAAGATGATTCGTTTTAAAATTAGTTAGAAATTTTACTCTAACTTAGTTATTAAGACAGATGGACGGACTAAGATCGAGATGGACGGACAAATTGGTTTTAATTATGTAATAAACAATATTATTACGAAATTAACACCATTAAATCGAAAATATTAGCCATAATTATTTATTTAGGTTTTCCACATTTAATGCTAGGCATAGATACATTCGGGAAATGCTTTGTGAACGTACTTTGCCTTGCTCGTAGAAATAATTTCGTCGAAAACTTTTGCTTTTTTTTTTTTTTTTTTTTAAAGGATGCGCATTGAGCATGACTTTCGAAACTTTGTCGCGCTGTTTATGCTCGGGGAGTCTTCATTCACTACGCTTTTGGTGGCATATCGAGCTCAATCAATCCTCATTTTGATTTACAAAATCAAAATGATTAGCAAAATATTGGGCCACTACTTTGAGCATTCATATTTGATTCATCCAAAAATATTTTGGACAAATAAATATTTTATTTCACAAACACAAAACCAGATTAAGTAATTTGACAAAATTACCCTTTATAAATTAATCCATTAATTTCCTTCTATACAAACACTATTTTTGCAAACTATTCCCAGCATGAAGGAATTGAGATAGGTGATAAAGTTCGGCGTTCAACTCTTCTCAGGATAGATAGGTTTGCCGCTTTGAACCTGACCCTTGTAAAAGCAAATTTGCTACAGATTGCTAATCGGTACACGATGTCCTTCATAGCATATCTAAACTTAACTGTGAGACAAACGATGACATTAAAACCTAGCAAACATATGATTCACACCTAGTACTTGCTCGAACGTAGTAGTTGAAATTTGGGGGATTTTTTGGATGAAGCGAACGAGGTTCCTCCTAGGGCGTTAATTTGAGGCCGTGTGAGAAAGAAGCCATTGAAACCTAATTGAATTAATGACGAACTCGAGAAAACACGTAAAGCCTCGCGTAATTTCACACGAGATGCTGTCTCGTGCAAGGATGTGACATCCACGCGGCTGGCATCTTACATGGCGGCACTGTGGACACGGCATATCTCTTGTGCACTTACTTGTATTGCTAATTCACCGATTAGGTAGAATTCTGATGGAGATTAGGTACTGCAATTGGGAGAAAAGCTCACCTTCAACGTCAATCAATTGCATCCCACGTACGCGATTCTCCTTGAGAAATTTCGACGGAGAAAAGTACCTGTGGGTCTCTCATCATGATGTTATATTGCCAGGTACATTGAAGGAAATGCCTTCGTGGCCAGGTGTGAACCCAATCGGTACCAACTACAAATATCTTTGAAGAAGTTCTTGGACTCGCAATGTACTTCTTATTTTAGTCAATTTAATTTAATTATTTTCCATTTGGATCATTTGCCGGTCATCTATATTTGGCACTGTCACTCTCTGTCAGAACTAAAGTTTGATAGATCTATAACCGGACCGCTGTTCGATTTAGACTATCCGGCACCGGCGCGGCTCCTTCCGTCGCTAGGGTTTTCTCTTTCTCGTGTGAAATTACACTTGGCATCTCGTGTAGATTCACACTATAAGTGAGAAGTCACGCGTGTATACACTAGATGAGATGGAGCGAGCGAATGGAATTTTTCGTTCCCTGTAATTTTTGTTCCCTGTATTTAGTATTTACCATAACTAGCCGAAGCCAAAATCAAATTTTGTTTTTTAATATTTTACACTAATTTATTTATTTATATTACCAATCAGTTGGCTATCGTACAAAACAACCTTGTTAATCAACTTCACATTGTACAAGTTTTTTGTTATTGTTCTTAGAAATCCAAAAAAAGAACATAAGCATGTACAATAGTAGTTTGTAATATTAAATGCTTGTTTATGAATACAATGGCAACATCTTTATTTTCATTTTTCAATCTTGTTTATAATGTCACAAGAAAGAAGAGAAGCTCAAACTTTTCGTATTACTCTTTTTTTTTTTTTTTAAGTACAGTAGTTTGCATAACTTCGTAACATTAGCGCTAGCAATTTATAACTATAAGATATCGTAAGAAATTTTATTGATTAATGAAACAACAAAAAGGCTCTAAAAGTCGGAATGTACACAATATCGCACAAAACTAGCTCATCCAACTAAGTACAACATGGAACTAAGAGAATGCATTACACACAAAGAAGAGCTGACTTGAAATTAAGCGTTCGATAGCACTACAAAGCGTAAAAGCAACTATTTTGATTGTGCTATTTCGAGTTCCTTAATGCTAATCTCAACACCATCAACTGGTTGTGGATGTGGTAGATACGAAAATTTTGCGTTCGGGTTTACCAATTCCCACCTGTAATTACAATTCAAAGTTATAGATAGATTTGTGAAAAATTGTACAATTATGCTTCAAGACTTACCCAATAATGTCTTACAATATTCTCTTTACATTCATGTGCAGAAGATTTAAGTAAACCTATTGTTTTCCTTTAAATGAAATCTTTAATTATAAGTAGTGAATTATGGAGTAATTATTAGAAATCAAAAGAATCCTACTCCCTCCGTCCCACGATAAGTGCCACAATCTTCTTTTTGGTTTGCCCTAAAAGAGATATTTCATTCTAGAGAAAGAATGAGTTTTAGTGCAATTTTATTATTGTGTAAGTAATGTACAAATAAGTAAAACATATTACTCGCAAAGTTTGACAAGTTAACTTTGACAACTATTATGGGACGGGGGTGTATGGAAAAAAATAAATAGATTCATCTTACTTGTATCCGGTGGTCAAATAGTAGAGAAAGATGGAAATTTGTAAACGAGCAAGCATGTTTCCAGGACAAAGCCTTGGTCCTCCACCAAATACTTTGTATGCTTCTGGCTTCTTTGGTGCCTAAAGGATTAAAATTGTAACTCTCAGTTCATCTAATTAAGAACAGATCGACAGTAGAAACGCGTAAACGATAATGATTTAGGATGTGGAATAAAGGGAGAGCTAGCTTACATCCCATCTGTCAGGATCAAAGCACATTGGGTCATCAAAGTTTTCTGGATTCGTATGAAGATATCTAAGCCAAGGTATTACTATCCAACCTTTCGGTATTTTATAGCCTGCAATATAAATGTATGTCCCAAATTAGTTGACAAAACAATTTGACAAAAATACGGAAAGATAGGAATGAAATGTACATGTACCTTTGTACTCAACATCTTCTGTAGCTTTTCGAAATATAAATGGTGCTATATTTGCCAGTCTTATTACTTCTTCTACAACCTGTACACGAAATTGACGGTTCAAACTAGTTTGCTAAGGGAGAAAATGCAAGGTGTGTTACAGAACCATGAAAATAACTGTAAAAGATTTTGTAAGATATCGTTTTATTAACTTGAAATGAAAATAATACCTTGCTTGTATATTTCAACTTGATAATTTCGTCACTTGTAACAAGCTCTTCATTCTTGCTTATCCTAAGAGTCATGGTTTCCTCCTGTAAACAAGACCATATTTTGTATGCGATAAACTTCTTGCACGTGCACATCTGGTGCATTATGATTAATTACTTTCTTGTATATGTATCATAGGTAGAGAGAGGTACGGACATACCCGAAGCTTGTGGAGAACCTTGGGATATTTGGCAAGATAATAGATAGCCCAGAGTGATGCATTAGCAGTAGATACGTAGCCTCCCCATAGAAGGCTAACTATATTATCAAGCACCTCAATATCACTCAATTGATTCCCTTCATCATCCTTTAGCCTCATCAACCCATCTAATATATCATGTATGGGCTCTAAACTAGTTTTACGCCCATTCTTCCTCTTTTCCAGTTCCATCCCAAATATTTTCATTGCTGTCTTTCGACACTGTTAATTAAACATAGCCCAAGTAAGAAATAACTTTCCCTTGTATAAATTCACTTGAACGAAGGTGTGAATATTTATGAGGGCAACGCCCAAATTAGACTTATTTGCATTAATGAAAGACGAACAACTGCGAAAGCTTTAGCTTTAAAGAATACAGTACAACTGATTCTTAGCATTGTCCTCTAGTTGATTAGTGAATTAAAACGAAACCTGAAGCGCATTGTGATAAGCAGTTCCTGGAATATTGATGGTAGAAGCTCTTATCCCGCCTGTCAATCCAACAAAGCATTTATCCAGGGTATCTAGTAAAGGTCCCGGCTCAATATTAGCAAAATATTTACCAATGTTCTCAAATGTCATCTGCAAAATATGATAACTAGTCAGTAGCAACACCATGTAGGCTAATTATATATTCGAATAGCAAGAAATTAATATTATGTACCTTCTTGACATCCTTGGTTGCAGTAATTGTACCCCTGTTGGCCCAAGACTGGAGGGCCGCAATCATTCGGGGTTGCACCATACGAGCGATCTTACGAAGAGCATCTGGATGGTTTATAGACTTCAAAACATAACTTCTGAGTCTGGCGTGGGCTGGGCCTTGAACAGCTATGAGGGAATACTTCCCAACAATATCCACAGTGGGCCACTCCGAAATCAGAGTTTGGTCCATTTTAAATATGAATTTATTGGCCGAGGCTGAACAGGCTATTATGCAGGGGGTTCCAAATAAGTGGCTTTTGTATAGTCCTACCCCATCACCGTACCTGATCATGAAAATGCTTATTATCAGCCTTTAACGACTTAGAAATTGCTAACTAAAAACAGCACTAAAAAATAAAAATTGATGAATTAAAGAAGTGACTCACTTTGTGCGTTTAGAATTAATGTAATCATCGGGGGTGCGACGAACCTTAAAGTACCAAAGAAAATGGAGCATTTCTCCAACAAAGGGAAGACCCATATGCCCTGGTGGAAGTTTGGTGTTGCCGCTGCGATCTTTAGCCATGAAACTGTACCAGAGATTGTTCCACCACCATAATACCCACCCCAATACCCCCACAACTCCTACCCCAACTGCCAACCATACTTCTATTGTTATTTCCATCTCCCTCTCTCTTACACAAAATCTCTCTCTCTCTCTGTTTCTGTTTATAGATCTTCAGTTTCCGATGTCTACTTCAATGAGAGAGACCATTGTATATATAGAATAAAGTAAATGTCTATTTCGTTATTGATCAAGAACAAAAATAAACAATCGTTTTGGGAAAAGATGACCCAAGTTGCAGATTTAAATCGCATTAATTAAGGTGAGAGGATAGGGATAATGGAATATACCAGTGTGATTGATTAGCTTGTTAATTTCTGTCTCTATTGTCACTGGGAGTTTCATACTATACTCTACTCATAATACACATGTATGCATGAAAGATACCCTTGTCAACTATTATAGATTCCCTAATACTACAAGACAAAAAAAGCATACAAATCACCAGCAGTGCTGCATTAGAAATACACTAATATAGATGATCAATTTGGTTATATTCTATTTGTTGCCAAATATTTTTTTTATTTGTGAAATAAAATCAGAAAATTCAAAACCTTTGTCTTAGATTTACATTATTTTAGGGTCTTCTTAACCAAAATTGATTGGGGGCCCCAATCTTCTACCCCCCATTTTAATTTTTTTTATCTTAATTTATGAATACAGTAAATGTGCTTTCTTTGCATCCATATAAAAGAGTATTGTTGATTAAAAGTACAAATTACAAAAGCTCTAAGCTTCATTTTGCTCCATGGTTAACTTGTTTCAATATTATTGTTCAAATTTTGTGTGGGTAATTTCGTCGAACGGCTTGCCTGCAAGGGGTGGTTTTAAAAATAGAGCAGAGCAGAGCCCGGGAATGGTTGGGTCGTGAGAGTTTTACAGAAAGGGAATGGAGTTGGAAGCAGAAAGGGAGCAGATGATGTGTTGTTCAACACTATATCTCCTTCACATATCATGTACAACTTGAAAAGAGAGGCAAAAGTGTGTTTGGTTGGGATCACCGGGCATGGACAAATAGTCTTAGCACAATTAAACGTGGTACAAACAATGTGTAAAGATAAAACACATTCTTTGAAAAGTTTGAGAAATCAACTTGTAAGATATAACTCAAGTGTTACAATGTACGCTCTTTTACCCGAGTATGATAAAAAGAAATTAACCCAAGAATCAAAATTATCCCGGAAGTGTGAATCAAAATTTCAATATCTTGCAACCAGACCCTAGCTAGTATTCCGTATAATTCTGAATCAAAATTTCCATCGTTTAAAAATAAATTCTAAAAAATGAACAAGATAGTTTCTGAAGCTACGATAAATTATTCTATCCATAAATACTTTCTATAAACTGTTGTTGGACGATTTAATCTATATTTCAGCTAAACAAGGGCTATTAGAAACCTGTAATCCGCTAGCTTCTCCATATGCATTGCTGCAGTCGGACTCAGCTTCCTTTCCATCAGAGGACCAAAGGTGTATGTCTTTCAAAACTATGTCTTTACATGGAACTGTGTGGCTACATTTTATCGACAACCCTGTCTCTCTCTTTGACACTCCATAAATATGCCTGAACGTCACCTGGCTAACTTGAACGGCTGATTTCTGCAACCCAAGGAATAAGCAGAAAATATTTATCAAATTAATATGCAAATCCTTAGTTTAAGAATTATCGAAAATATTTTTTGTTAATTAATATGTTACTTACATGGTTTACACAGTTTTCATGATCACAGTAGAATTGATCAATGATGATAGGGTTGTCAGATCCAATTGACAGTATTCGCTCAAATATTATGTTTCTAGCGTAACCACTGCCTCCCTGATTTTACATGAATAAGAAATTAAATTTCCTGAAATATATATCAATATGTATGTAATGAAATAAATTTTATAATAATCATTGATTTTATTGAGATTACGTACCTGCCATGTCTTTATTCTTGCACCATTCATTGTGTTTGTGAAGACGACGTTGCTAACATGAACATTTTCAACTTCATCATGTGCTCCATGCTTGCCTAAACTTCCAATACTGCATTGAGGAGAAGAAAGCTTCAATGGTGATTCCAACACAAAGAAATTTATAACAAAAACAAACGTAGATTTAAAAGCCGTTATTTATGACCTTATGCCATGGCCAGGCCCACACAAGATATTTCTGATATTCACATTTGACGATCCATCTACTATTGAGATACAATCATCCCCTACATATCAACATAATCAAATGAATGCAGTTCCATAACCTAGCTAGAGACATTTCAAAAGCCGTTACCCTAATTTATTTTTGTTGTCTAGCACAGTAAAATAATTATTGGCTCAAATGTCACTATTATAATATATATATATATATATACTCCTCCGTCCCACTATAGTTGACACCCAAGGGGTGGGTTCAAAAACTAAGAAAAAAGAATAAAATAAAAAAAATGTGTGGTAGAAAATGAAGAGAGAGAATGAGTGGGGTAAATAGTAGTGTTGGTTGAATAAATTGAGTGGTGGAAAATGAAGAGAGAGAATGAGTGGTGGGGTAGAGTGAATATAAAAATATAAAAACTTGGTTATTTTTGGAAGGTGTCAAGTACTCCCTCCGTCCCATAGAGCTTAGGAAGATTCTATTTGGCACGGGAATTAAGGAATATTATTATAGTATTAGGAGAGAAAATGAGTGGAAGAAGTGTTGTGAGTGTGAAAAATTAAATAGGAGAGAGAATGAGTGGAGGGAATAGTAAATTATAATGTGTTGTGAGTATTAAAATAATGTAGGAGAGAGAATGAGTGGAGGGAATAGTAAATTTCTTAAGAGTTATGGGACGCCCAAAATAGAAAGTTTTCTTAAGACTTATGGGACAGAGGGAGTTGTTGGGATGTGGAGTCAAAACCATGGATAAAGGAATTTGAACCGCGGTCGGAGGAGTTGGTGAGATCAAGGAGGATTCTTCTGCAGCAGATTTGTTTCCTATTTTGATTAGATCTCCTCTTGCATTGGTGATTCCTTTTGGTAGTAATATTTGGAAGGACTTGTGAAGAAAGAAGATTACTTTCTTGAGTAGGAATCCTTTTATTACTAGGATTTGATTTATTGTTCCCTATAAATACATGTGATAGCCTAGAGACAAATTGTAACATCGGAAAATATTATAGTGAATATTTTGGCTTGGTAGCGCCCCCGGACGTAGTTGTTGTTGCAACGAACCGGGTTAACAATTCTTGTGTGTTCCTTTGTGTGTGATTTACTTTTCGTGTGTGTTGATCTTATTTATTCATTCTCAAGGCTTGATCCGTTATTCCGCTGCGCAAGAACGTGATTTTCACAACAACTGGTATCAGAGCTCGGTTTTGTCGAATCATTGCTTGGGGTGTCTTTTGCTATGGATTTCTTGGGAGCTTTGGAGGATGGGAATAAGGTGGTGTTGATCGAAAAGTTTGATGGGACGGAACTCAATTTTTGGAAGACGCAGATCGAGGATGTTTTGTGGAACAAGGATTTGTATCTACCATTAAAAGAAAAGCCGGATGACATAGAGGAAGCAAAATTCGAAATCTTGGATCGGAAAGCGTTAGGGCTTGTTAGGCAAACGTTGACCAAGGATGTGGCGAAGAATGTTTTGGAGGCGAAGACTACCATGGAGATGTTGCAGATGTTGGCGAGCATGTACGAGGCACCATCGGCGGCGAACAAGGCTCATCTGATGAGGAAGCTATTGAACATACGGATGGTAGAGGGCATGTCGGCGACAAAGCACATAAGTGAATTCAAATCTACTGCGACCCAACTGTCTTCCGTGGGCATTTGTTACTCTTGATGATGAAGCACTAGCGTTGATTTTACTTTCTTCTTTACTGGAAAGTTGGGATACGGCTGCGATAGCGGTGCGTTTCAACAGGAAAAGTGAAGTTGAAGTTTGCGGATGTCGTTGATGTGATTCTTGGCGAAGAAATTCGTAGGAAGAGCAAGGGTGGGACATCGAGGCTAGCACTAAATGTCGGTGAAAGAGTAAGAGCGGCAAGAAGGTGATTACTTGCTACGATTGTGGGGAGAAGGGGCACTTTAGGAGAAGTTGTCAGAGCGGTCGAGGCGGAGCGAAGGAATTGAATGTTGCTGAAGAGATGGCGGACGTATTAATCTTGGGTGGGAGCTTGATTCAGGCTGATTCGTGGGTTTTGGATTCGGGCTCGACGTTTCATCCATGCACCAAACAAGCAGAAAGAATGGAGCGATACGTTTCGGGTGATTTTGGGGTTGTTCGTTTGGGAAACGATTATCCTGTCAAGGTCATTTGGAAAGGGGTTGTTCGGGTCAAAGCAACGGATGGGGCTGTTTTTACGGCTACGTGATGTGCGACATATTCCGGATTTGAAGAGGAACTTGATTTCCATAAGGCAACTTGATAAGGAGGGTTGTGTGGTGACCTTCGGTTGTGGGACATGGAAGATAAACCGCGGAGCTAGCTTGGTGGCTCGTGGCGGGGTGGAAAATATGTTGTATACCACATGCAACATGAATCGTTGGGGAAACGAAGGCGCATCCCAATGATGAATGGTGGTGGCCGAGATCGCCGTGGTGGGAGAAATTTCACTAAACGGTATGTTGATAGAAAATTGGGTAATGAAGTCGGTAGACGGAGCCAATTTGGTCAACATGGGAGCGGGATCTAGAACGGTGATGGGATGGGTTGCAAAGAACACACAAAGGTTCCAAGCTTGTGATTGTGTGGGGCACGTGGATTCGCGCTGTTCAGGATCGATAGTTAGCAAGCAAGTGAGCGGGGATGTGCAGGGAGGATCATTCGGAATGAAGACTCGGAGCATGGTAGAACCGACGGTTATGTTGAAGCGTTGCTCGGCTTGATTCACTTGGATAACTAGACAAGAGGCGGCGCTACCAGCCTTGATAGGCGGCCACTGAAATTTGTTTCAAGAGAGGTATCATGGATGTTTTGTCTCCAGGTGGGAGATTGTTGGGATGTGGAGTGAAAACCATGGATAAAGGAATTTGAACCGCGGTCGGAGGAGTTGGTGAGATCAAGGAGGATTCTTCTGCGCGATTTGTTTCCTATTTTGATTAGATCTCCTCTTGCATTGGTGATTCCTTTTGGTAGTAATATTTGGAAGGACTTGTGAAGAAAGAAGATTACTTTCTTGAGTAGGAATCCTTTTATTACTAGGATTTGATTTATTGTTCCCTATAAATACATGTGATAGCCTAGAGACAAATTGTAACATCGGAAAATATTATAGTGAATATTTTGGCTTGGTAGCGCCCCCGGACGTAGTTGTTGTTGCAACGAACCGGGTTAACAATTCTTGTGTGTTCCTTTGTGTGTGATTTACTTTTCGTGTGTGTTGTTCTTATTATTTTCTTCCTAGCTCGGTCCGTTTTCCGCTGCGTGGGCGTGATTTTCACAACAGGAGTATAGTGGAACGGCCCAAAATGGAAAGAAGTGTCAAGTATAGTGGGACGGAGGGAGTATAGTATAAATGGGAACCCTCCTTGCTACAGTACAATGAACAGTTCCATCTGCCAAATTTCCCATTTTGCCCTCACCAAGTTGTCCCTTTCCCATTTTGCCCTTAAAAAAAAAAATCTTTTTAAATTTAAAACAAAAAAAAAAAAACACGTATCCTTGAACACGGGCTTTTACTAGTATATAACGTAGACAGGCCCATTTCATTGTGATGAAAACATCTACATTACTTGTTTAGACGAAATTTTTTTGGTCATTCATTTTGGGACGGACGGAGTAATTAATTTTTGCAAATAAGTTTAAAGGGGATAGAGATCTAGAGATACCGGTCATGATGTTGCAATGATCAACGAAAACATCAGTAGAGCCTGAAATATGAATGCCATCAGTGTTTGGGCTTGATTCAGGGGCATCTACAGTTAATTTTGATACTTTCAGCTGTCTTATGCTATCAAATACGACATGCATGCGAGGATTATTTTTGAAGGTTAGTCCACTCATTTGAATATTACTTGACCCTGAGATCGCAAATGCCTGCATTTACAAAGTTTTAGGTGACTGATAAATATTTCATGTGTAATTCAAACATTTATTCATGCTGAAATCTCAATACAGGATCATAGACTCACAGTTGGCCTCTTGCGGTGCTGACAAGAAAGAAAAATAAACCAATATTAGAAACTCAATGTGTCATTAGCAATGATCAATTGATACAAATTCCCAACGAAAAATTAAGTAATGAATATTCCTTACTTTTAGATCCCACCATTTGTGCCCGCGACCATCAATAGTCCCAACTCCTCGAACCGAAAGGCCATCTACATGTAGAAAATGGATCCACTTATGACATTCGCCCTGCTCACATCTCCAATCTGATGGATTATCAGGTGCAACTATATCGCCATTTATCTGCCCAAAAACGAATAACAAGGTTTTTTTTCTTCCAAATAGATGCTTATCAATTAAGCTAATAAATCAAATAACAATAATAAAAATAAAAATTGCATGAAAATCTACCTCAATGTTAACGTTAGGGGAAGTGCAAGGACCCCGTAGGTATAAAGGATGTACGAGAAACGTCCTATGTGAAGGAATATGCATGGTCGGGGATGACAATGAAGTGTTGCATGTTGCTTGCCATGCTTTCACAAAAGCCTGCGGATAAATTAAACAAAAGAACAATACACATATTTACACATAAAAAACCATGTAATTTATCAAAAACCATTAAAACGTGCAAGCAACATTTACATCAGTATCGTCGGTTTGTCCATCTGCAACTGCACCGTAATCACGAATGTCGAATACAGTACAATTCGATTGTGAGAAAGCTAGAGAAAACAATATGAATATAAAGAAAAAGAAAAAGGGCATCATTTTTTTTTAACTCAAGCTAACGAATTTGTTAGGTTTTTTTTTTTTTCGCAAACGATGAACAACAGCGTCATTAGGACTCTTAACTCGTTATCAAAGAATCATTTAGCAAGTAGAAGAGTACTTCTAGTAATAGAGAGCTTGCAATACAAAGAAAGCCCGCCAAGGAAGGATAAAACTGTAATTAAGTACTTTGGTGTACGAAATATAAAATGATACGAGTAATGCGCGCTTTTGAATAGATAGGGCTATCAACAATCTGATTTATTGATGGAGAAAGTGCTTGGCTCTAAACGAAATTTCTAAAACGCCTTCTCGAAAACAAAATTTGGGGAAAACCTTTTAGCTTACCAATGGCGGTGGCAACAGCTCCGACGACGACATTCCTGAGGAAATTGGAGCACAATTTCTTCGCCTCTGGCTCCCGTAAAGCTCCTCGTTCTTTTCCCGCCAGATATGCCCCAAGGATTTTAGCCATGGCTCCCCAAAAGAAGGTAATTCTGCTGCATTTTCAGTTCATATTGATTCAAATTCAAATAACTTATGGTAAATACAATCAATCGTAATCGAAATGAATAAGCATTATTGCGTAATTAATGAATGCAGGTGAACAAATACGACGGCGCCTGGAAGAAGCAGTGGTTTGGGGCGGGATTATTCTACGAAGGTAGCGAACAGGTGAACGTCGACGTTTTTAAGAAGCTTGAAAAGAGGAAGGTGCTGAGCAACGTCGAGAAGGCGGGGCTGCTGTCTAAGGCGGAGGGATTAGGGTTTACGCTCTCTTCCATTGAGAAATTGGGAATTTTATCCAAGGCGGAGGAGCTCGGACTGCTCAGTCTGCTTGAGAAGGTAGCTGGCTTGTCTCCGGCAGCTTTGGCCTCGGCAGCGCTGCCAATTTTAGTGGCAGCGATGCTCGCCGTTGTTTTGATTCCGGATGATACGGGGGGTCTGGTGCAGGGGCGGATCCCATGTTGTGCCATCAAAAAAAAAAAAAAAAAAAAGGAGTATACTATATATTAAAACAAAATTTAGTATATATAATATGCTGTGTCAAATACAACAAACTGCTTGTTTAGCTTGGTTGGTAACCTGTTTGGAAACTGACCTAGAGATCCTGGGTTCAACTCCCATTATCAATTATTTGATTCTACACTTTTTATCTCAAAATTCTACTCTCTATCCTTTTAAAAAAAAAATTAATGTTAATGAAAATGTTTGCTTTACAATTTTTTTTTTCTTATTCTTTTTTTCACACATTTTAATCAATTTGTAAAAAAAAATTGGTCCACACTGAAGAAAATTCATAAATCCGCCACTGTTTGTATTGGGTTTTCTGTGTGTGGAGAAACCCTTTAATGGCTTCGCATTGTTCATTGTAATTATTGTTTTTTCGATCTTTTAGTGCGGTCATTTGATTTGCTATTGTATCAATTTATGATTATTGAATGTTTGGAATGGTGGGAAATATGATATATTTGATGGTGAGCATCACACATTGTTTTTTGCAAATTTTGGTAGCAAACGAGGTTGTATGTGTTGTTTTTGGTGAACTTAGGAACAAGAGTTTTGGGATTGAAAAAGTTTTTGGATATGTGCTTTTGGTGAACCTAGGAACAATGTAAATTGTGTTTATTTTATGTAATTTTGACATATTGAAGCCTATTATATTTACATATTGAATCTTAGTTTCGTGCCATTTTTTTAAATTTTTTGTGTGAAAGAATAGGCAACACCAAACATTTTGGTGTAGATCCGCCACTGGTCTGGTGGCGGTACAGGCTGTTGTTGCGGGGACACTTGCAGTCGGGGCAACCGGGTTGTTTATTGGGTCGGTTATTTTAGAGGGATTACAAGAAGCCGACTGAGGTTGTGTTTGGTACCAAATTAATTTGAAACATTTTAAAAGATTATAAAATTAATCTTGTTGTTTGATAAGAAAATATCAAATTACTTAAATAATTAATATGTCTTAAAAATAATTATTAATTTAAAGTTAGTAATGAGTGTTTTAACAGGGTAGGAGAGAAAAGAGAAAATAAGGGAATGAGTTTAAATCGAGTTAAATACCAACTTTGTCACTAACAAATTGACATTTTTACCTATTCGTAACTGAGGAATAGCTTTATACGATTTCGTCCCCAACCTAATTATTTAGTTTATCATGTCATCATTCCGTTTCATTTTCGTCCAAATCTCCGTTAAATCAACTTATGTGGTACACCCTGGATCAATTCCTCACGGGTGAATCACGTGACTTTCTTTATTCAATTTATTTTGAGTTAAGTACTAACTCCGTCAACTCCTTCATCGCCAGCAACCACCACACGCACACATGCCGGTAATTCTCTCTGCATCTAACCAAACCTAGTTGAATCAGATCCAGCATTTCCATTTCAACAAACTCCTCTAAATTTCCAAATTCTCCGGAAGAGAACACTAAGCATGAGTGATACAGTTTCTGGCTCCGATCTGACCTAAACAAAGAGTGGTGGGTTCGATACCGATAGAATTGGGGAAGTAAAAGCATGGCTGACATCTCAATTCGATGCCGCCGGAAAAGATGTGCCTGAATTCGAGTATACCCCTCGAAGTATATCTTATTTACACAATCTTGCCACCATTGCCCAAGCTAAAACTCTACTATTGTCGCCACTGATTTCAGCCAGAAAGCTACTGAGTATCGTTCCCAATGTTGGTTTTCTCTTCTTTGCTTGGTTTTTGTAACCCAGAAATGGGTTTTGATTTTTTACTTTGTAAACACATATTTTGATTTGTAATGTGATTTCGATTTTGCTTATTTTGGAAACCCATATTTGGTTTTGATTTTGATTGATTTTGGAAAGAATTTGGGTTTGAATTTTGATTATTTTGTAAGGGATTTGGGTTTGAATTTTGATTAATTTGGGATTTGGGTTTGATTTTTGATTTTGGAAACCAAGATTTTGCTTGACTTTGTGGATGAAGGATTTTGATTTTGGTGGTGGTTGTTTGGTGGCGGCTTGGTGGTGGTAGCGGTTTAGTAGTAGCAATTGCAGTGGCAAGGTGTTAGCATTTTGAAGAACACTTGGGTTAGTTTAAAGGCCATTTCAGTATTTTAATTACGTCAACGTGCCACATAAGCTGATTTAACGGAGATTTGGACGTAAATTAGACGTAAGGATGACATGCTAAACTAAGTACTTAGCTTGGGGACAAAATCGTATAAAGATATTTCTTATTGACGAATAGGTAAAAATGTCAATAGGTAAGTGACGAATTTGGTACTTAACTCAGTTTAAATCTATCTATCAACATATTTTATATTGTATGCCTAAAACTTTCTTTTGTTGTGATATTTTATTATCTCAAATTTAATTTTTTAGCAGTTTTGGTCTCCCATGATAGACCCTTAGAGGAATTTACCATATAATCTCTCAAACTTACCAATTTTACCTTATAATACAAACAATATTTCATCTAATCATATAATCTCTAGTTTAATAAGTACACTCTCCTTCTCATTTTACTAAGTTCACCCTTCCATCATTTTACTAAGTTCACCTTGTTTATCAATTTACTTTCTCTCTAACCACCATCACCTTAGGTCACCCCTCCCCATATTCTCTGGTCAACAACTTCGGCGACCAACTCCGTCGACTTTTTTTTTACTCCGCCGACCTCTCTGACTACCAAACAACTGAGAACTTAACTTATCAGTAAGTTCTCAGTTGTCTTCACTAAAAACACGATCAACTCCGGCGATCACCAACTCCAGCGATCAAACAACTGAGAACTTATCAGTAGGTTATCAGTTGTCAACTAAACTACTAAAAACACGATCAACTCCGGTGACCACCAACCTTGGCGACCAAACAACTAAGAATTTATCAGTAAGTTCTCAGTTGTCAACTAAACTACTAAGAACACGATCAACTTCGGCGACCTCCCCGACGACCACTAACTCCGACGACCTCTCTGGCGACCAAACAACTGAGAACTTACCATTAAGTTCTCAATTGTCAACTAAACTAGTATGAACAGATCAAATCCGACGACCACCAACTTCGGCGACCAAACAACTGAGAACTTATCAGTAAGTTCTCAGTTGTCAACTAAACTACTAAACACAATCAACTCCGACGACCAAACAACTGAGAACATATCAGTAAATTCTCAATTGTCAACTAAACTACTCAGAATACGATCAACTCCGGCGACAAAACAACTGAGAACTTATCAGTAAGTTCTCAGTTGTCTGCTACTATGGACATGATTAACTTCGACGACCAAACAACTAAGTTCTTCTACACTCACAACACATCACCTTTTATACTTTTTCCTTAATTCTTGTGTCAAGTAAAACTGTGCATATTTTTTCTGGGATGGGGATAGAGTATAAATTATATAGAGCAAAATCTATTAGTAACAAATTACTAGAAGTCGACAAAAGTTTTTATAATCTGTTAAGATGATAGTCATGTCGTTTAGTGAAGTAAGTGGGCCCACTATAATTAGTGTAAATTTGTTGAAAACAAAGGCTAAAACTGATATTCAACACAAATATGATGAGAAATATTTTCTCCCTCGCACACAAAAATCACACACATAAATACACGCAGTGGAAAGAAGAACTTGATGCCTCTTTTGATGTGTGAGCGGGTGGCGCCTGTTCTCTCTCTCCTCTCCATTTCTCTCTCTTTTGTTCTTAGTCTAGTCTCATAAAATTTCAATCTTTGCTACCTTTTCTTCTCATATAGTGATGAAATGTTAGATCTATGGTAGATCTGGCCTAGGGCTTGCTGTGGGAGGCGGTGATGCTCTCTTTTGTGGTCGAAACTGGCTGTGAATGGAGCTTGGATGTTGGATGTTGGATGTAGCCACTACTATGGCCAGAATACATTGGTGTCATGGTTGTAGTTAATGGAGGGACGAACGGAGGTGGGAAGAGGAAGGGAGAGACAGAGGTGTGGGGGATATGGTCGCCGGGGTAAGGGGAGACAATTGTCGATGTTGGGGAGGGGAGAAGTGGCCGGAATTATGGGTAGCCGGAGGTGATGTAAATGGGTTGCAGCAGAATTAAATAAATAAGTAACCGGATAGGCAATTAATCGAAACAACGATCAATTGACCCAATTCGAATCCACGAATTAGGGTTTGACAAGATTAACACCTAAAAGATGAGAACCCCGAATAACAGAAGGAATCCACCTTCAATAAGTCAAGAAAGACTCACAATTGCAAAGCAATCAAATAATTTATCAAAATTCAACTTTCCCCCAACAAAACAGATAAAAAGAGTATTTATACTCCCAACAATAACCTAAAACCCTAAGAAAAACGAAGTAAACGAAGTACCCAAAATACCCCTACTTTAATTGTTCAAAACGGAAAAGAAATTAAAAACTGCTGCGAGTCCGTCACCTGGGCGGTCGCCCATCCTCACCTGGTAGGGTAGAGAGAGAGAGGGTGTATAGAGAGAGGGGAGTGTGGGTGTAATCTGAGAGGGGAGGGATTTTTATTTATTGTTAAAGTGATTATACGGTTAGTTATTTTGTGTTATGAGATTAGGAGGTAAATATGATAATTCATTGTGGTAGGATGTAGATTAGGTTATATTGAGGGACTATTACATAATTTTCTCTTATTTTTATTTGTAGGCCATGTTTAAAATACTTAATTTTTTTAATTTTTTTTCTCATAAAGTTTACTCAAGTTGAGTAAAAAAAATCAAACTAACATTTATTATTGGACTAATGAATTATCATTAAAAATATTTAAATACTATTTTGCTTGTCCTAAATAAAATAGTTTGATAATTAAACTCATAATATTTATTTTATAAATGATAATTTATTTATTTTTGTATTTTTTAAACTATTGGAATATAATTTTTGTTATTTTAAAAAATAAGGCTAAATATTTGAAAGTAGATGGAGGAAAATAAAAGTGAGAAGAAAATGTTTTAAACAAAATTTTGAGTGTTAGTTGAAAATTTGATTAAATTCATATATGCGTGACTTGTTATTACCAAACAAATATAAATTATTAAAATTCAACAAATTAATAATTTCAGTTTTTTTTTTCACCTTTACTTTTTCAGAGCTTAATTTTTAGTTTTATCGAACAGCCCCTTAATTCGTTTTTTTCCCCTTAATTTTGTATATATCAAACTATCAATCCTTTTTTTTATAATTAGGAAAATGTAATATTTTTAATATACAACGTATTAATTTAAATATATATATGTATGGAAGGAATGTTTAGGAAATCTATAAAGAGATTTATAAACTAATCTATGTTCGATTTTATCTAATACTAGTACATGTTCGTGTCCAAGGCCACGTGAGATTTTTTTTTTTTATATATATATCAAAAAAAAATGGCCACCCATGTCGTACGACATAGATATTTATGAGGGCAAAACGAGAAAGGGACAAAACAGTAAGGACAAAATGGAAATTTCCGCCAATGGAACTATTCACTCTACTGTAACAAACACCACTATGATTTATAATATAGATAGATTATTCATTACATTCAATAAATTTCTAGTGCATTAATTAGCAAATCGACACAATTGCCCATTATTCAATATCAAAATAATTTGGCACCTTTATAGAAAGTACATTTTGCGGTGACAATAGCGATGCGTCAAAATACTCCCTCCGTCCCATTATTTAGTTTATCATTTTGAATTTGACACGCAAATTAAGGAAAATAGGAGAAAAGTGAAAATGTTGTGAGTATAAAAGTAAAATAGGAGAGAGAATGAGTGGAGTGAATAGTAAATTTGAAAAGTGTTGTGAGTGTAAAAGTAAAGTAGGAGAGAGAATTAGTGGGTGAAATAGTAAAGATTCTTTGTCATTTTAGGAAAAGTGAAACTTTTAACGGAACACCCGTTTTGACAAAAAAGTGAAGTTATTAATGGGACGGAGGGAGTATATCACTATATTTTTTTTGTCATTTACACATTTAAATTATAATATAAAATAGGGCAAATGATAATTTAGGGCCTGAAGTATAGGGGATAGTGTCGGTTAGGGGCCCCATGTCTAATTTTCGGCAAATCAGGGCTCAATATCTAAATTTTTCGTCAATTAAGGGCTTTTTGACGAATTTTGTTAGAAAAGTCAGTTAAGTGACGGATTTTGGACTAAATTGAAAAGTAAATTAGTTATTAAGGACTGAAATGTAAATTTTTAAAAATTGATGACCGTTACAAAATATTTTTTTTAAAATAATATTTTTAAAAGCATAATATATTTCGAAAAGATGTAATTTTTTTATAATTTTTAAAATATGTTAAAATAAATGTTATAAATATAAAAAAATTGTATTTTTAAAGAAAATAGTATTTTATTTAAAAAAAATTAATTAATTTTTAACGTAAATCTTGTAAAATAAATATAAATATAAAAAAATTGTATTTTTAAAGAAAAAAAGTATTTTATTTTTTAAAAAAAAATAATTAATTTTTAAAGTAAATCTTGTAATATTTTTAAAAAAAAAAATAAAATTAAGTGACATGTCACTTAAATCTTTTTGATTTAGAAAATTTTATTTAAAAAGTTGCCAATTTTTATTTAATAAAGATAATTTTTATTTAAAAAAGATAATATAATTTAAAATAATTATCATCTAAATTTTAAAAAAAAATATCTAAAAAAGTCAATATAACTAAAAACATATTTTTTGGAAATATTAATATATTACATACTCAAAAAATCAAAACCAAAAGGAGATAGAAGAAACGAAGGAGGAGAGAAATCCACCCAAACCCACGGCTATCTCACCCACCACCGCCAAATCCACCACATCCTCCCCGTCGTTTGTATTCTCTCTCTCCCAATCGTCTCCTTCTCTCTCCACCTCTCTAATGCCTTCATCTTTTCCGGTCATCTCCATCGAAATCCAGTCGCCTGCCACACCCATTTCCGGCGTCTTCTCTTCTCCTCCGTTTCTTCTATCTCCCTCTTCCTCTCTCTCTCTATTTAGATCTAGATCTTGATAAAGATCTGAATATAGAACTAGATCTGAATTTGTGTGTTTGAATTTTGTATGCATTGCTGTGTATGCACTTGTGTTGCTTTTCTATGTGTTTAAAATTTTAGAGGGTTGGAGAAGAAGAAGAAGACTGGGTTAATGACAATTTTGTTTGATTTATTTGAGTTTTATTGTGATTTTTTGTTACTTATTTACAAAAATGCAGAAATATTGGGTAAGCATATTTTTTGTAAATATTTATTTTATTTAATCTATTTTTATTTATATATTTTATAAATTATCCAATCTAAATAATTAGTAATTTTTTTGAAACAAAATAATTAGTAATTTAAATTATTAGAAAAAAGGATAATAGTTAATATCTTAAATTATTTTAAATCATATTATATTTTTTTAAATAAAATTATCTTTATTAAATAAAAATTGGCAATTTTTTAAATAAAATTTTCTAAATAAAAAAGATTTAAGTGACATGTCACTTATTTTTATTTATTTTTTTAAAAAATATTATAAGATTTACGTTAAAAATTAATTATTTTTTTTAAAAAAAAAATACTTTTTTGCTTTAAAAATAAAATTTTTTATATTTATATTTATTTTACAAGATTTACGTTAAAAATTAATTAATTTTTTTAAAATATAATACTATTTTCTTTAAAAATACAATTTTTTTTATATTTATAATATTTATTTTAACGTATTTTAAAAATTATAAAAACATTATTGCTTTTCGAAATATATTACATTTTAAAAAAATATTATTTTTAAAAAAATATTTTGTAACGGTCATCAATTTTTAAAAATTTACATTTCAGTTCTTAATAACTAATTTTCTTTTCAATTTAGTCCAAAATTCGTCACTTAACTGACTTTTCTAACAAAATCAGTCGAAAAGCCCTTAATTGACGAAAAATTTAGATATTGAGCCTTGATTTGCCGAAAAATAGACATGGGGCCCCTAACCGACACTACCCCTTATACTTCAGGCCCTAAATTGTCATTAACCCTATAAAATAAGGTAGTTCAAACTTTTGATTTTCATGATTAAAGACAAGGGCCTATATCACCTACTCCCTCCGTCCCAGCCGAAACGTTCCACTTTTGACATTTCACGCAAATTAAGAAGGGAATATAAATAGAATAAAATAATGGGAATGGGATATGTTAATGAAGATTAAGAAGGTTAAATCCTCATTTTCCCTCCACTAATAATTTCCCCCCAAATTTCAAATACAAGAACTATTCATCAAAAGCCCATGCTTACATACCACAATCCTTGTCAACTGAATTATTCAGTCAAGAAAACATGTTTTCTACATAACCAGGATTACAATCCTGGTGAAAAATTACAAATAAATTCCCTCCACATAATTTTGAGGGAATTACTCTAAATAATAAGGTCATCACAAATTTTGGCTGAAGATCAAACATGACCAAGAGTCACCAAAAACAGCCACCAAAAAATTAAATACAAACAGCCACCACCAAATTTCCAAACTCCATATCCAAAATTCAAGATGTCAGGATGTAACTTACTGGCCAAACCCAACTTGACTCAAGATCAAATGAACGTGTTGGGTCAGTTCTTGCTTCAATCTATGGTGAATGGGAAGCTTCCAAGAGGAGTACGTGATGTGGCTGCTTCAAAATTTGGTCTCGAGAAGGAGGATCTTCACTTATTGGAGGAAGGTGGTAGATCAACAGGACCAAGGTAAACCTGTCCATTTACATTCAAAGAAAGTAGGAGTAGTCAGAAGTAAAAAGGTGAAATTAGATGAAGAAAAAATGAAAGGAATTGACTTTCGTAAGAGAGGAACAATTAGAAATCTGAGTCAAGCTTTGGGTATTAGTAAAAGTACAATTGGGAGATGGAAAAAAATTGGTGTGATCAAGGCTCACACCAATGCAATCAAACCAGCTTTAACATATGAAAACAGAATAGCAAGGCTGATATTTTGCCTTGAAGCAATCACATTTCATCTAACAATTGATGAAGTAGTTTTTAATTCCATGCATGATGTAATACACTTGGATGAGAAATGATTTTACATAACCAAAACATCCGAAAGGTATTACATTTGTCAAGGTGAAGAAGAGCCATATAGGACATGCCAAAGCAAAAGATTCATCACAAAAGTGATGTTTCTTTGTGCCGTAACAAGGCCAATTTATGATAACCAAGATAATTTAATCTTTGATGAAAAAATTGGAATTTGGCCATTTACTACAAAGGAACCAGCAAAGAGACATAGCAAGAATAGAGCAGCTGGTACATTTGTCACCAAAGTAATGAATTCAGTCAATAAAGAAGTTACCAAGAATATGTTGATAACCCAGGTAAGAATCCAAACAGATTTTAAACCCAGTTTTTTTTCAGAGCAACAGACTTGATTTCAGTTTGATTTTCATTACATGTTATTCCCGCAATCAAGTCAAAATGGTCATCAACAAGCAGCAAAAATATCATTATCCAGTGGGATAATGCACCACCACACATCAACAACAATGATGCAGATTTTAGAGCAGCAGCAAGTGATAAAAACTTTAACATACAGTTGCAATTTCAGCCACCAAATTCACCAGACACAAACATCAATGACTTAGGTTGGTTCAACTCATTAGATGCTGTGAGAAATTCCATTCAGGCCGAGACTGTGGATGAGTTAGTCAATGGAGTGCAAGAAGCATTTCAAAGGTTATCTGCTTACACACTCAATAAGTTGTTCCTGACATTGCAATCAACTTTGAGACAAATAATGACTGTGAGGGGTGCGAACAACTACAACTTAGAACATTTGGGAAAGGATTCTTTAGAAAGAAGTGGCCAACTTCCAAAAAACTTGGCAGTTAACAAAGAATTAATTCAATGTTGCATTAGGTATCTACAACAAGCAGGCCATGCAGCAAAGTTTGAAGGCATGATGGATGAAATGGAACTTGTGCACATGTCTTTAGGCAATGGTATGTAGAAAAATATCTACTCTCAGAAAAATATCATCATAGAGTAGTTTTTGAAGGGTCACTTTTGTAAAGACAATTTTTTGTAACATTTTACTGTCAATGAATGGTACAAATTAATGTGGTTTCATTCTCAGACTTGAATCATCATAGAAAGACAGTGTCAACAAGTTCAAACATGCATCTCACCAATTCAAATGTCATTGAATCATCATAAAGCCCATGTTTACAGACCACAATCCTTGTCAACTGTACTATTCAGTCAATAAAAGGTCATCACAAATTTTGGCTGAAGATCAAACAGGACCAAGAGCCACCAAAAACAGCCACCAAAAAATTAAATACAAACAGCCACCACCAAATTTCCAAATTCCATATCCAAAATTTAACATGTCAGGCTGTAACTTACTAGCCAAACCCAACTTCACTGAAGATCAAATGAACATGTTGGGTCAGTGGCTGCTTCAAAGTTTGAAGGCATGATGTATGAAATGAATGCAACAAACTAATGTGGTTTCATTCTCAGACTTTAATCATCATAGAATGACAGTGCAAACAAGTTCAACATGCATCTCACCAATTCAAACTTAATTGAAGCACACAAAACCAATCGCAACACACATTAGGTCAAAATCAAGGCAAACAAAGTTCATATCAACAAATTCATTGATGTGGGCAATTAAAGGTAGCAATCACAGATTAGGTCAACAAGCCATATTCATCATTTCACACATAACTTTCACCCAACTCCTAAAATGTACTCAAACAACCACCAAAAAACCAGTTCAAACACAAAGAAGAACAAAGAATGAGAAAGAAGACATAAACCTGCTCCTTAAGCCAACATTGTATAGCCGAAAAGTGCAAACCCAACATCAACAAATCCTTTCTGTGGGTTTCTACCTTTCGCGTGTAGGTTTGGGGACTATTTCGATCTGTGATGGCATCAAGCTGCTTTGAGAGAGACCACCATGGCTCGTTGAAAACAGAAAGGGGAACGGTGCTTCGAGGTGGATTACTAAGAATTTCCCCAAAAATGTTATGAAATTCTTGTGTTTCCTCCATTGTAGAAAAAGCTTCATACTTTTGAGAATCTTCCAACAAACTTGAAGAAATGGGTTCCCCAAGAACCGATTCGCCATTTTCGTAAGAAAAGGGAGAGAATGTTGATGAATCGGTATCCATGAAGAAAGGAGAACGATTATGTATGAAAACCCTAAGATTTCAACCAATTTCTCAGTCAAATCGAGAGAGAGAAATAGAGAGAGAAAGAACTAGGGTTCGTTCTCAACCAAGAACGATAGAGGAAGTGAGGAGAGAGAGTAGGATTTGTTGGAAAAATCAGTATCCATGAAGAAAGGAGAACGATGATGTATGAAAACCCTAAAATTTCAACCAATTTCTCAGTCAAACCGAGAGAGAGAAATAGAGAGAAAGAGAGAAAGAGAGAACTAGGGTTCGTTCTCCACCAAGAACGATCGAGAAAGTGAGGAGAGAGAGAGTAGGAGTGAGGAGAGAGAGTAGGATTTGTGGAAATGAATTTTATTTGGCTGAACATTTGGGAAAGGATTAATTAGTTTTGGGTTAGGATTAATTAGTTTTGGGTTAGGTGTTAGTGATGTTGTATTAGTCTTAATAGTGTGGGCCCCACAATTAAAATATTAATATTTGATGTCCAAAAAAGGAAAGTGGAAGCTTTTAACAGAACACCCAAAATGGCAAAATGGGAAGCTTCAGCTGGGACGGAGGGAGTATATCATGTAGTCAAAGGCTTCTCTGATATTACTACTCTCTCCGTCCCGATTTAACATTCATTAACGATTAACTTTGCGTGAAGATTAAGAAAAATGTATAGGTGATGAAAGTATTGTGAGACCAAGTGCAAAAGGGGTGTTGAATTTTTTTTTTCAATAGTTGAAACCAATGTAGGGTGTTGAATCCATTTTTCAATTGTTGAAAAAAATTGATTTTGTGGATTTTATTCAACGACTGTTGAAAAAAAAAAGTGGGACCCGTTCAGCCACGTGGCGCCATGGGAGTGGCCAGTTTTGGCGAGTGTAGAACAATCGCCGACAAAGGCGCGTGTGAAGATGTGTTTTTTTCTTTTTTTTCTGATCTCGCCACTTGGCACATCCTGATTGGTCAATGATTTTTTTTTCAAATTTCATCCGAATTTTTCAAAGACAATTTTCTTATAAAAAAATAAAAAATAAAAAAATTTACACCAAAATTCATGATTTTTTTTAATCTACAAATAGAGTCTTGTTTCATTTGATTTGGACACAGAAAAAAAAATACTATTTTTTCAATATAAATTAATTATATTGAAAAATAAAGAATATAAAATAAAATAAAATAAGTATGAAGTATGAAGTATTTTTTTAATTATAAATGATAATAATAAGAATTAATATTATTATCATTAATAGTAATTATTATTATTTTTAATTAATAATAATTATTATTATTTTACTAATCATAAAAATAAAGAATATAAAATAAAATAAAAGTGATGGGTATAGGATGATGAGTTGGAAGAGTGTTGAAAAAATATGAGTGTTGAAAAAATAAGGGTGTTGAAACTATTGTAGGGGTTAAAAATTGAATAGGGTGTTGAATAATTAGGTGGAGGAAAGAGAAGATGATGCTTCGTGTTTTAAAGAGTGTTGAAAAAATGGGGTAGTTGAAACTATTGTAAATAGTCTGAGTATGAAAAATTAAATAAGAGAGAAAATGAGTTGGAGGAATAGTAAGTTGATTGATGTTGTGAGTATAAAAGTAAAATAGGAGAGAGAAATGAGTGGGAGAATAGTAAGGATTATTTGTCATTTTAAAAATAAAGCAAGTAGGAACCTTAAACTAAGACGGACCAAAAAGAAAAGTAAGAACATTAAATCGAGACGGAGGAAGTATAATTTATATAAAAATATTAAATTCTTTGCCACAATCTTTAGCTTGTTGCTTTTTACTTAAAATAGACTAATACTTAATCCTTCCGAATTGAAATTGAAAAGGGATATAACTTTGTATTTATTTTTGGATTATCCCCATCCAAATAGAAAAAAGGATATAACTGCATATTTATTTTTGGATTATTTCAATAGATAGAAAAGTAACTTTCATTTTTGAGTAGGAGAGTAAGTGGTTCGATTTAAATTACGGTTTGAGATAAAATCGAAACAAATCATGCAATTTTGTTTGATTTTCAAGCATGAATGGTTCATTTCGATCTCAAAAATTGACAAACCACATGATTCGGTTTGATTTATGGTCTTACCTTTTTCATACCAAACCAAATCAAACCGCGGTTCGAAACCGCGATACCGAACCAACAAGTCGAACTGTCAAACCAAACCACACGACCAAACACACAAATCACCAGATCGAACCACCAGATCAAACCATAAGACTAAACCTCCATGCATATATATTAACTATATATTTGTATATTGATCAATATTTACTGTTATATAAATAAAAAAAAATCTACATTACATAGACTAATCCTAAATTTTTAATCCCGATTTTGCATTTTATGCAATATTAATTTCATTAGTTGTTATAGTCATTGGGACATAACTAACCATGGTCGACATTGTATAGTGTGTTTTATTCTTTTGGCCTCTTTTTTTCTATAGTCTCTTTTTTTCTCCGACTTTCCTATTCAAACCCGCATCTCTTGATCTTCCTTCGTGATAACGATTTTTTTAAACAAATCTGATAAACAGTAGTTCGAATCGTGGTTTGAACCGTAGTATAAACTATGGTTCGAACCACAATCACGATTGCGGTCTAAACCACGGTTTGAACCAAACCAAACCAAACCATAGCGGTTTAATTTGGTTCGATTTGAATTTTTTAATGGTTTAGATCGGGTTCGATTTGAATTTGTTCATGGTTCGGATCGGTATGAAATTTTTTCAAAACGATTACTAGTGATTTGGTTTGTAAATTGTTATAAATCGAACCAAACCGAGCCATTTACATCCCTATTTTTGAGTCATCAATTTACAATGCCAACTTTCATGTTTCCTGTTTGATTAACTCATCTTGAATTAAAGTGATATTCACTCAAGTTGTTTAGAATAAACCCAAACAAAAGGGCTTGACAGCCGAAGGAAATTGGAGAAATATACAAAAAGAGGGTTACTATATAAACCCCCAAAATTTATGAGTAAACCCCATATGAATCAATTACAAAAATGTCATTGAGGTTAATTACTTTTTTACCCCTTTGTTCATCTTCTCCCATTCACTCCATTCACCACTCTCTCCCCCAACCCTCATTTCCAGCCCCTTACTTTCTCTCTCTATAAAAAAAATAAAAAAATCTCATTCTCAAAATTTTAACATTTTGTTTAAATCAAAATCAAGAATCATGGATGAAATGAAAATCTTTGTTCATCTTCTCCCATCACTCCATTCACCACTCCCCCCACCCACATTTTCAGCTCCTTACTTTCTCTCTCTATCAAAAAAAAAAAAAAACATTCTCAAAATTTTAACATTTTGTTTAAATCAAAACCAAGAATCATGGATGAAATGAAAATCTTTCTTTACTATATCACTATATAAATGTGATTACATTTTACATTTAGAAATCAAACTAAAAAAAAAAACGAAAATTATCAGAGTCGGCCATCACCTGCCGACTTTGGGCTTAAAAGTCGGCCACACCCGGACGACTTTCGGCTTAAAAGTCGGCCACTATCGGCCGATTCTGGAAAAAAAATCAACCACATCCGGCCGACTTTTTGTAATTTTTTCCACCACACTCGGATGACTTTTTAATAAAAAGTCATCCACCACTGGCCGACCCCTTGTTTTTTCATAAAATTCACCTAATTTTTTTTGAAATTATACTCCAAAAATCATTTTCATGAGCTAAATAAGTCATATAATTTTTTAAAAAATTATACTCCAAAAATCATTTGCTCTTTTTAATCTTGTCTTGAATATATATATTTTTTTAAAAAAAATTATGTATATAAATTTTAGAGTATAATTTCAATAAAAATTATAATTTCTTTTAGGTATATGACTTATTTAGCTCATACAAATGATTTTTGAAATATAATTTCAAAAAAATTAGGTGAATTTTATGAAAAACAAGGGATCGGCCAGTGGTGGATGACTTTTTTCTCAGAATCGGCCGGTGGTGGCCGACTTTTAAGCCAAAATTCGACCGGGTATGGCTGACTTTTAAGCCCAAAGTCGGCAGGTGGTGGCCGACTTTTTCCGTCGGAGTCGGCGGGTAGCGGCCGACCCCTATTTTTTCATAAAATCCCCCAAAATTTTGTTCTCATTTGAATGAAAGTGAGTGTCCCTATTTTTTCATAGAGAGAGGAAGAGGAGTTGCCGAAAAAAAAAGAAGAGATTTTGGGTGCTAGGAATAATTGATCGGTGGGAATAGAGTAAATGGGTGTGGATGTGTGTGGGTCGTCTTCTTCTTCTTCTTCTTCTTCTTCTTCTTCTTCTTCTTCTTCTTCTTCTTCTCTCTCTCTCTCTCTCTCTCTCTAGGCTGTAAATGAAATGGGTGTGGGTGGGTGGGTGATTTTTTTTTGATAAGTATTAAATGAATGGAAGGGTATAAGGGAAAAGATGGGGGTTTGTTTACATTTATTTGGGGTGTTTTTAGAAATGGGGTTTACTCATAGAATTTTGGGGTTTATTTAGTAACCCTCATACAAAAAATAAGAAGAGAGTTACTATTTAAACCCCCAATTCCTATTAGTATACCCCATTTGAAAAAATTACAAAAATGCCATTGAGGTTAATTACTTTTTTGCCCCTATTTTCATCTTCCCCTATTCCCCCATTAACTTTCACCCAACTACCATCCTCCTCTCTTCCATTAACTCTTTTACCACACCACCATTTACCACCCCCACACACAACTACCATTTACCACTCCACCATTCACCACTCCACCATTTACCATCCTCCTCTTCACCCAACTACCATCCTCCTCTTCCAATCGCAAGAATCATGGATGAAATGGCAATCCAAGCAAATAATAATGTAATCTTCTTTACACTATCTCTTTATTTTACATTTTAATGCATTTAGTTTAAAAAAAAAATGATTTTTGACGGGGTCGGCCATGAGTGACCGATTCTGGGCTTATAGTCGGTCACATATGGCCGACTCTGGGTAAGAATACACCCACACCCGGCCGACTTTATTTAATATTTTCCGCCATATCCGGCCGACTTTAAGAACAAATTTCCACCACTGTTGGCCGACTTTTTTAAATTTTTCCGCCACACCCGGCCGACTTTGTAGGAAAAAATAAGTCATCAATGGCCGACCCCAAATTTTTTCCACAAAACTTCCCTAATTGTTTCATTTATTTAATTTCAGTGTTCATTAGATGATGACAACTATGAATCTATTGATTTTGAGGCTATTTTAAGAGATTACACCGAAGAGTTCTCCGTGCCTACATATTTTTCCAATCGGGAAACGTGTTTCGATTGGGTACGTAAAAAGGGAGAAGAGTATGGATTTGTTATGATTATAGGCCGGTCAGATAATCCTGGAAGCCGTAGATCGTACCCTCGAATGACCCTCGTATGTGAACGTTGGGGGACATACAAAGAGAAGCCAATCTCGCTATCGTCTCAAGAATCGATTGAAAATGAATTGAAAGGCAAAAAGAAAGAAAAAAGAAAAAGTGGAACAAAGAAATGTGATTGTAAGTTTCAGTTGAATGCTAGACAAGTGAATGAAGATGGTCAATGGAAATTGAAAGTGATATGCGGCGTTCACAATCATCCAATTTATGACTATATGCTTGGTCATTCGTATGCGGGAAGATTACAAAAAGATGAGGAGGATTATGTGATAGCAATGTCTAATGCAAATAGCCGACCGAAGGATATATTATGTGGCTTAAGAGCGCAATTTCCGGAAAACAAATCCACAGTACGAAATATCTATAATGCGCGCTTGAAGAACAAATCAATTGAGCGGGCGGAGTCGTACGCAAATGCAACAACTCATGTTTAGATTGAATGGTCATCGTTACCACTTCGAATATCGGCAATCCAAGCAGACTGGCCAAGTTAATCAGTTATTCTTCGCTCATCCGGATAGCATTAAATTGCTTAGAGCCTTTCCAAACATTTTATTTATGGATTGCACTTATAAGACAAATAGGTATAAGTTACCTTTGCTTGAGATTGTGGGGGTGACATCAACGAATATGACTTTCTTAGTTGTTGCCGTGTATTTAGAGGCTGAGAAAGAAGCAAACTACACGTGGGCATGCGAAGTATTGAAGTCTATGATGGACGAATCATGTATTCCTAATGTTATTGTATTGTATTGCACATGTCAACGGAAATCATTACATTCAAGTGATTTTGAAGGAAGGATGTCCATTACCGCCACTTCCGTTCAATTGGTATGATCTTCGTCAACATTATGCAACTGGATGGCTTGACTATTATCAACATCGACTAGTACAAGTACCCGATAACTCAAATGATGTTATTCATATTAAATGATGTAATCAAGTTGGATGATGCATTTCTGTTAAATAGTTTATATCAATTCTATAGACTTTTATTTAAATTTCCGTATTTCATTAATATCTTTAATTTCATGGAATAATTAAATAATTATGCAAATCTTTAATAAAAACATAAAATAAAAATGATATATTATTTTTCATCTATGACTACATAAAAAATTAAAAAAAAAAAAAATCAAAATTACAAGGGTCGGCCACTAGTTGCCGATTCTGGGAAAATAGTCGTTCACAGGTGGCCGATTTAATTGCAAAGGCGTCGCCAACAGGGACCGACTTTACACACACCGTTGTGACAACGGTGGTGGCCGACCCACTGTACAAAGAGTTCCCTTTACATTTTTTTTGAAATTTTCTGGAATACAGTACCAAATGGAACAATATCTTGAAACCAAAAAAAAAAAATACCATTTTTTGCAAGGTCGGTCGATCCGGCCGACTATTTTCCCGAACGTCCATAAGCGGCCGACTATTTTCCCGAGAATCGGCCATAGCTCGGCCGACTACTTTCCCGGAATCGGCCATTACACCGACCCCTTTAATTTTCCTTTTTTTTTTTTTTTTTTTTTTTTTTTGCAATGGCAACCTTATTATCCTGCATTCCTACACACACGATAACACATTCATCACATAAATGTGCCCACCTTAACCTTGCGGGGATCATAAATCAAATGAATCAATAAGCTTGCGTGAGTCAACCAGTACATCCACGACCACCATCTCTATAGCGTGGATGGGGCAACGATAGCTTCAACCATATTACTTGGACACGATGATAGGACCCACAACTAGTAGTGAGTGACCCATCTAAAGATTCTCCTCCTTCCCAGCGTGAGAGAATCAAAAATAGATCATCCGTATATTAACCTATAGATCATAACAATGCACACTACTACACTCGCATGACCTATAGGACATTAAACTATTTCAACCGGCAAGATCATGCTCCTGTGTCCATGTAATATGAGCTTAAGAATATTGAAGTACCCGGAAGCGGGCGATGGAGGGAGTAAGATACTACATTAGCACATAAAAGAACCACCATGCGCGAATCAAACGGTGTATCCAAAACATTTGTTCAAACATGAGTTACAAAAAAAAACTACCATTTAATCCCTTCCACCACCACGAGAAGTCGACGGTCCATCCACTTCCACCACCACGAGAAGTCGACGGTCCGTCCACTTCCACCACCACGAGAAGTCGATGGTAATTACATTGCTTCAAGTGCTCTAAATATGACATCTCGCGAACTCTTGTGCGATCACGGACTCATCTCCACTTCTCCATCTCATCGCAATTGGCGGCATGCACTCACGAACATTCTTTAACATATTCCAAGGATTTGCACGACTAACCTCATTGGGTCCTCTTAACTCGCTTGAGATCTTTGAGATTCGGGGATAAGAATCGGATGAGAAACATTATAGTACCACGGTAAGTAATTGTTGACGAGTGTCTTGTGGTACTCGTATCTCCTCAATATCATCTAGATCAAGCAAGGCATTCTTCCAACGACTGAATAATTGTGCATTCGCGAACCATCCCGCGTAAGTTTTGGTATCTCCTCGAGGCAATCCATGGAATAGTGGCATGGATGGTATTATTTGGACGTATCCAAACTGTCTCAAGACCCGATCTGGGAGATGTGGTTCAATTACATTTGCAGCAACAATCGATCCTATATAAAGAGAAACTTTGGGAAAAGGGTATCGTTCTCGATTACCCTCATACGGCCTCCAAACCACCTACAATTACAAACATAATATAAATCATTAATGTGCTTTTCACGAGAGTTTAAGTAAACATTATAGATATTTCAATATATATATATATATATATACTTACATCCGTATTCGTTAGTACGTCCATATGTTGCCTTTTCATCTCCACGGATGCATACGCTCCCGAGATTGACCCCCGCGGGTCCCACCTTGCTTGTGAGTGGTGAAGTACGAAGATAGGTCTTTGCTTTCAAATCACATCTAAAATCCGGAAATCTCTCATACACCCATGGCTAAAGTAAAGTCAAGTATCCAGATATCTGATTGCAATTATACCTCGAAGCTTTTCCAAGTTGCCGGTAAAGGTATGCTAAATCTCCGGTACCCCAGGCATAGTTTCCTATCATTTCCGCGTCTCTAAAAAAATTCAAATATCTCACATTCACACAAGTCCGGTCTTATCAACAAAGATTGTGCACCCCAACACGTAAAAAGATAGGCTTTTGCAGCCGAGGCGGCTTTTCGTGGGTCGGCGAAGACATTTCGGAGAAAACTTTTTTCCAAACCCAATCAAGACTTACCTTTCCACTACCTCTCTTGAGTAAGCCTTCGTTAGCCTCGTTTTTATTCACCCCTAAAACCCGATGAATTATATCAACCTGGTCCCATCTTAGAGTAAGAAGGATTCTCCAATAGTGGTTGCCCAAAGAATCGGAGCCCCGTCAAGCAAAAGACATCATCGAGGGTGATCGTCATTTCCCAAATGGCAAATGGAAACTATTACTTTCCAAGTGCCATCGATCCGAGAATGCACGAATCAACGTCTTGTCCAAATGATCATGAACTCCATTTACTACTAAAAGAAGATTTGAATTACCTAGAATTTACGTAACTTAGGGTGCGATCATATTCTCAAAATCCAACTCCCATTGCTTCAACTTCGCCACATGGTTAATACATTTGAAGTTGCGCACATCACGTCCTTGCCATATCATCCCCGCCACATGATTTTCATATGATAATAATAAATCTTTAACCACTTAGGGCCACCAGGAAAACCCGCATCCGCTTCTTCTTCATCCTCATTTTCTTCTTCTCGTTCAGGCATATGTCATTTGATTTTCATTAGTATTTGGTGGAGATGTTTCCATACTATCACTTTGCTCTCACTTGTAAATCCTCGGTTTGAATCACCATCCCGCTCAAATTGTCTAGCATTTGAACTATCTCCTCGTTGCATCATCTCCTCACGCAACCTCTCTTCCCGTTCCTCTCTTCCCGTTCCCTCTCTACCCGTTCCCTTCTCGGCAGGCAAGGGTCGTTTTCCCTCTTCTAATTAATTGTTTAACTGCAATAAACATCAAATGAATAATCAATTCTAAGCCAATTATCAAAAATGAAAAAATGAAGAACAACATTAACAAAAATCATATACATAGTCTTTCTAAACACAAAAAAAAATAAAAAAAAATAAAAAATAAAAAATGATAGGGTCGGCGGGAACCGGTTGATTTTATACGTAAAAGTCACGGGTGTGAGGCGAAAAATGAGGCAAAAGTCGGCCAGGGGTGTGAGGTTTTTTTGCCCAGAGTCGGCCGTGTCTGGCCGACTATCTACCCAGAGTCGGCAGGCACTGGCCGACCCACGTAAGATCCAGATTTCGACCAAGGAATTACAAATTGAGCTTATACCAACAATATTTCCATGAAATAAAGCATGAATTCTAAACAATTTGACTAAATTTGTAACGAAATTACAAAAAACGAAACCCTAAAGCTTACCTTTTCCACCAAAGCTTGACATTGTTGTTGTTGTTGTTGTTGAATGTTCTTCTTGTTCTTCTTCTTCTCTTTCACTCTCTCTCTTTCTCTCTATACCGTGCTTGTTCTCTCTCTCTCTGGCCGGTCAAATTACCGTTTCTTCTTCTCTCTCTCTCTGGCCGGTCAAATGGGGGTGTGTGCAATTTATTTGGGGATGGTATTAGTAATGGGGTATACTCATAGGAATTTGGGGTTTAAATAGTAACCCTCAATAAGAAAATGAAAATCTGAAAGTATATGGGTTCAATCTAATAAGCCCAAAATAAAAGGGCCTGACAAGAAAATGGAATTGGAGATATATCCAAAAAAGTAAAGGGGCCCATACGAATAAGCCCCAAACAAAATGGGCTGAGATATAAAATAAACTGGAGATGCGGGGTATCGATCCCCGTACCTCTCGCATGCTAAGCGAGCGCTCTACCATCTGAGCTACATCCCCTGGTGCTAACAAGTAACAATGCCGCGCTATTTTACTTAAAACAAAAATAATAGAAAGGGATGAGCTCCATGGAAGCCCATATTATTCCGTAGGTTCTCATTTTCCGGCAGTTCTTCCTTGGTTGTTCTTCGTCCCCTCAATCATCTTTTCACGAACTGCGTATTCCTTTTCGATACATCTATGAATTTAAACTTAAATTTCTGCTAACCATTCTTCTTCAATTTCCAAATTTCTTCTTCAAATTAGGGTATGATTATCGTTGATCATAACATTTTCATGTTATAGCTGTTATATTTGCTTTATTTCCTTACTACTTGCACTTAAATATCTCGATTACGGTGATGTATACCTTGCTTGCAGACTATAGTTTTCATTTGACATTTTCCCCAATTGTTTATTTAATCATTCAATGCTCTTAGTAATCACTTTTGACAATTCTTTCTCTGGGATTTTGCAATGGTTTTCACTTATCTTGAGAAACTCATTACAATTTGTTGACAATTACGTTATTCGCTTTCATTTATTTCACATGGAGGCGAAATGGAAGTGACTTCACTTACTCGACTGCAGTGTCTATGTCAAGCATGTTTTTGATACTAACACTTCTTTATTATCTCTCCAATCCACGTGCTTAATTCATTTAACCTGCCCTACAAACATATCAATCCCCACTTACTAGAAGCTGTGATGCTCAGGCTCTTTGGTTTACCTCTAGTATCCGTCTCGTACACTCGTATTTTAGTCTTGTCGACACGAGTTCCACGGGGTAAACCAAAGAGCGCGAGCACCTTAGACTAGAACTAGAAGTAAGTATTACTCGGATGCAAATTTCTGTTTGTTATTTGAATCAATACTGCATCTATCTTCTTTTATTTTAGTTTACAATTTACTCTAGTTGTCAGTGTCAAACCCCGTGATTATGTATAGCCAAAAAATGTGCTCTAAGTTTCCCAAAAGAGGAGCAAGAGAATTCCAAGGAGAGCACTTTCCCCGGTGAATGGCGACTTAAGTATAATATGACTGCTAATTATAAAGATATCAAGAATAATAATAGAGTAGAATAATAATTATAACAAGAGAACAAATACATTACCGCTCGTTGCTCTTTGCTTAATAAGTAGACTTCCTCTCCCACTTAGGCATATTCAGTTACACATATATATGGCTACGAATAGAATAAATGCTATGGCTGTCATTGTTAAACCCCAGTAGACTTGCAGACTATTTGCAGTTCCACCTGATTGTCAGGACCTGTTGATCTGTACTTGTAGGATTTGGCCCAGATGAGATATATCAAGAAATTCAGTCCGCTTAATACACACATTAACCAATAAAACCTTTCGAGGTGATAATGATTTAAGTTGCTTCCATACAGCCATGGTGTGTGACGGAAGGTACCAGTGACATGGTTCACTATCGATACCAGCACTGAACTTAGATAGTAACCCATGGCCAATGAGGCCCATGAGAGAGCTGTTGCCAATGATCTCATACTGGATGGTGCTTCAGTAAAGAAGAAGTCCATCATGCCTGCCAAGCTAAAAAGATCAGCTGAACCAAGGAACAAATACTGTAAAGCAATCCAAAGGAATGTGATAGGTAGAGGCTCAGTGGAATTCAGAAGGCCTGATTGGGTTGCCACTTTTTTGCGCTTTATTTCCACTAGAGCAGCTATGGCCATGGCCAAGATGGAAAGAACTAACCCAATTCCGATCCGTTTTAAATGGGTTATGCCCATTTCTGTTTTGGTTACCTTCCTGGCGAAGGGAATTATGATGTGGTTGTACATTGGGGCAAGGATCATTATGAAGAGGACGGGAAATACTGGAAGAGAGGCTGGTGGGACCCGCAAGGAGCCAATCTTTGTATTCATGGTGGCTGCTTGTTGGACGGAAAAGGTGGAGAGCTGTGCAAGGCAGCAGTTAAGCATTATCGTAAGCATGAAGATGGGGAGGATTCTAAGTACTATTTTCACCTCTTCCACTTCTTTGACAGTGCTTTCAAGCTTTGAATGCCCTGACTTCTTATTCACGGCTTTATTGAAGAACATGAAGCTTTCTGTTACAGTCTGAGCTGGACCAGTTTGTTCTTTTTCTTTAGGATAACCTTCTTCTTCCTCGCTTCGGACACTTTCATGTGATGCAGTTATATCAGTGTTTGCAGTAGCATTTCTGGGGGTCGCCGAAAAGCAACTATTGTACATTGCTGCTACCAAAACCTGTGAAAAAGGTATTTTTAGCACCGGCTGCTTTCAGTCTTGTACATATCTGTGGTTCGTAAAGCTAAGATTGAAACTTGAAGTTAGTTGAATCTGACCTTGAGTATGGTTGTAATAGGACTTCCTCTGGGGAGTTTAATTCTGTATGTAGTGGAACCGAGCAGGAAGATTGGGATGGAGATGAGTATTGTTAGAGTGGAGATGCCAAAACCCCATGCCCATCCTTTGTTGTCTTCGATCCACACAACAAGAGTAACTGCAATTAGTGCACCACATGCGAGGCAGAAAACATAGTAATTGAAGAACGTTGATCTGTGTTTTCTTCCCTGTGGAGTGTTTTCTTCAAATTGTTCAGCTCCATGTGATGGAAGTGAGCCTTTTATTCCTCCAACACCCAGTGCCACCAGATAGAGTCCTGCATAAAACAAGGCTGCTTTTCTGCCACTAGCTTCCAGGCAAGGAGTATTTCTGCTTTCTGATACACAGATTGGTGGGTTCAGCGAAGGTGTTTGAGCCTGCACTGTGAGTATTAACAACCCCTGCTCCAAAGAGAAAATAATTTAGGTTTTATGCTGTGACTATGGTCCGTTGTTATTATGGAAAATAGTTTTTTCTACCTTGATATCATATTCAAATCTGGGTCTTTTAGTTCATGAGACTGAAACTGATTTATATGATCCTAACTCAAGCAACTCGGTTCACTTATAGCCCTATATGGCAGCATATGTTCTTTAAAACAAAAAAAAACATTGTGTTTCTTTAACAGGATAGTAGATGATCCCACTTATATATATATATATATATATATATATATATACATACATATATATATATATATACACACACATATATATATGTACATATATATATATATATATATATATATATATATATATATATACACACACACTTTGGTAGGACTGTAAGATTTGGGACCTATTATTTGTTCAACATAGTATGATTGAGAATTTAAGATGTCATGTGTTTCTTATGAAGATGCATGTTTTTTAATTTCTCAGATACTGTGGACGATTAGATGTGGCATAACAAGCCAGAGTCATTAGCTACACAAAGTATTGATTATTCCTGTTGGAGGTTGACATAATCAGATGGAAGTTTGTGCATGCCAGTGACAGTAAGCAGTGCACATCATAAAGGCCGGTACCCAGAAATAACTGTCAAGTCCTTTTCATATATACCCTTTTTAACAGGTAACTGAAAGGGGGACCTCACAGACTCTAGTTGCTTCTTCAGGATTTCTTGATTGACTGATCCGTGCCCTTTTCTCATCTGACGTGTAACTTTCATCCTTGATGGATAAACTTACATTTTCGAAAGTGAAAATTCTATCTCCAGGTGGTCAAAGAAATTTAACTGGAGATAGCTAAGAAATCTAATTGTAAAGTCAATTATGATGCATTGAGTTGCAAATGAACTTACCGTAAATTCAATTGTAGCGCTTATCAGATAAATGCAATAAGTGGTGAAGAAAGCATCAGCTAAGAAACCACCGAGGAGAGCGAGGAGGAAGGCTGTGCCCATGAAATTGGTAACAATGGTGGCAGAACTGGAAGGAGAGAAATGCATGAATTTGGAGAGATAAAGCACAAGGTTGCTTGCATTTGCCAGGTAAGCTAGATTCTCCAGTATCTCCACAACTATCATTTACATTACAACATAATCAGATTAGCCTGTGTCATCTTACTCCCTCCATACCAAAAATGAATGTCCAAAAAAATTTAAAATTTGCTCTTGATCAAGAGAAAATTTAATTTTTTTTGGGCGTTCATTTTGGGATGGGGGTACTAGTATTTTAGTTCTTCTGAAAATTAAGATTTGGCGTGGGGAAGTCATTATGGTTATTATTCTTTTTAAGTTGTCTAGTGTGAAAAGCTGGCTATCATGAACACTTTACATACCTAACACAAAAGATGCAGCCAGTATACCCCCATGCTGGCTTTTCCTTACTGGTCTGTTTCTCCAATCCACGTAGCCGTCCATGTTGCTTAACTGTTGTGCCTCGTCCTAAAAGAATAACCAAAGACCTTTTAGAATGATGATGTAAATTGAAGGGGTATTCAGGAAAGAGAATCATAATCATAATGGAGGAGTTAAAAGGATTTTCACCATCTATTTTATGATTCTTAGGAATTTCTGATTGCAAAAGGCTTCTGTAAAATTTCTTGAGTTGAACGTGAAGTGGTGCATGGTATTGTTGTTATATTTAAAAGCCGGGACTTTGTACGTATCCAACTGGAATGGAATGGTCTAGACCATGTGAAAGTGACAACATTCTTTATGACATTTTTACTCCATCACTTTGGCACGACATTAATTCCTAATAATGCTTATCGGTGCTCGTTTGTTTTTGCATTTTTGCACTGGAGAGACAGAAATAAAGAGTGAGTGAGTCAGTGTGTGTGTGTGTGTGAGAGAGAGAGAGGGAGAGGGAGAGGGAGAGGGAGAGAGAGAGAGAGAGTTAAAATCTGATAGATAATCACTTCCATAGATAATCACTTCCATATATTTGCACCTAATACATTTTCAGTTAAGACATGATTCCAGAGATATCAGTATTTACATATTAGTCCCTCCATTCAACTGGAAGGTCCCAGCTGAAACTCCATTCAACTGGAAGGTCCCAGCTGAAAGTCAAACATATTAAATATTAAAATAGTTTTCTATGATTACTCTTCATTTGAGGGATTGGAATAGCCTTCTTATTAAAGTTATGGTATTAGGGTATACTCCCTCAACTCTCCAAACAATAGTCTCATGTTAACCTTTTGTGGCCAACTTGATTAAACTTTGACTAAATATTTATAAAATGTTACTCTCTCTGTCCCTAAATGAATGTCGAAAAAAATTTCAGATTTGCGTTTAAACATTTGAATTTTTTTTCGACATTCATTTACGGACGGAGGGAGTAAATGTTTCTACGTGATCTAGAAATTGTTCTGGACAGATTTATTAATGTGCTTCTGATGATGGGTATTTGATAACCTAAAGAATAATATTGTCAAAGGGGTAATTGATAGTGATCAACTTTTCCAGGAATGAAAACGGACTACCATGTAAGGATGAAGGGAAATCAGAATTCTTATTGATTATTTTTTTCAATTAAGGCTCTTAAGAAGAAGTGAATAATTTGAGTTGAATGGAGGGAGTAAGAACTGAAACTTTAAGAAGTTTGACAAATAGTAGCTAGGTGCTTTCTTAAGCTTGAAACCAAATGAGTTAATGGGAAATAAATTGGTATTTGATGATTTCCCAAATGACTTTTGTTGTGAAACTTGTCATCAGACTTCCACAGGTCAGTAGTTTAGATGAGCGAATTTGAATACAAAAGACGTGATTACAAGTCTATCTTAACACGTGTACGCGCTCCCAACAATAACATGCTCTCATAATCATTCACCATGTAGTGGAAACATCACTTTGTATCTGATATCAAGAGATCAACATTGTTTTGTAATAGAAATCTCACTTACAAAGTTCTAGAGTCTTCCCTTCCTCTTTTGTGTCCGTAGATCAGAAACTCTTACGTGGTAAAACAGCTTACATATTCCAGAAAATACCAGTTTACTTTACACTGTATCAAACTCCCTCCGTCCCTAAATAAATGTCCAAATTTCATTTCAAGGGACACTCTGAAAATGTGTGTTTGCATACATTTTAATGGCAAAGATGCATAAATACTCTTATTATCCACTTTCTAAACATTTAGGTTTACGATGATAAAATGAATAGCAAAAATAATTTGGTAAAAAATCTATTAGGGACAAAGTTTTTTACAAAAAAGACATTCATTTTTTGGACAAAAATTTCTTGAATTCGGACATTCATTTAGGGACAGAGGGAGTATTAAAGAATGAGTTGGAGTTAAATTGTTATAACTACTTCCAATGGTAAAACTATATGGGTTAGGTCCATTGTTAAAATGTTTAAAGTTTGAATAAAAGCATACTCTTGAAACAGACCTTTCTTCACTGCTTGGATCTCGCTACATGAGAACAAGTAATGTCATTTTTATCACTGTTAATTCATGGCCCCACTTCACGTGATTTCTGTTCTTTACCACAATCTTGTATAGCTTTCCTGGTTGCTTTCAGTTTCCTATATGGGCCCTGTGTAGCTTTCTTTCTTCTTGTTCAACCAAATGAGTGGTTTTTGTCCCATGAAACTGTAGAAGCTTGATGTATATGAGATTTCAGAATTAAAAAAATAAATAAATGGGTGGCTAAGGCCCGTTAAATGGTGGGCCTGGCCACTTCAGCATATACTTTCATGTAGCGCCATTGTGTATTTTATCACCTTGATGGATTCAGCAATTTACATCTGGGGTGCAATTTCAGGTAATGAGGAAGAAATTGTTGAAACAGTTAGCAGTATATTCCCTTGTAATTCTTTCTTAACAATTGGAGATGGTAGTAGATAACATTTTAGTGTCAATAACCCAGGAATGCTTATTTAGATCATTAGAGATGAATATAGCAAGTCAGTCCTGGATTCTCCAGATCATGTGAGATTTATGATCTTCTAATATATTATTCTCCCTTCGTCCCAAACATATTTGTCACATTTTAAGGTCAACTTGATTAAAATTTTACAATAAGTATATGTAAACTAATACTTCCTCCGTCCCATAATGATAATCCCTTTTTACTATTCAAATATTTTAACAACCTATTTTCATTTCCATCATTAACCTTAATGATGTTTACATATTACACCATTGCTCCAACTCTCATCATCTCCTTTCTCCCTCTTCTACTCTGGTTGGCAATTTTGGAAGTTCAGTGATTTTAACCTAACACATTTGGAAACGGGACTATCTTTTTGACATACAAAAAAGGAAAATGGGAACAATTTTATGGGATGGAGGGAGTAGTATGATATTGTCTTATGCTGATTTATAAACACGGTAGGGACATCATTTTGGGGCGGAGTAGAGTTTTTCTTTTCAAGTTTTTGTGGAACGCTGATTGGTTCATTTTGCAGATTGAATATGGGACGTCGAAAATGTGTTATGCTAGGGGTACATAATGTAGATGCCATGGTTAATATGACTTGTCACATTCTAGATGTACAACTGCTCTGCCTTGAAAAAAGCATCAATTGATTACTTTATTTATGTTTGCTACTTCGAGATAGCCATAGTTTGAGGATCAAAATGTAATTATTTTGTTGATGTTAATGTTATCAATCGAGAACCAGAAATTACGTTCACATAGCTTCAAATTAATCTTTTAGAAAGTAAACGTTTTCATGTTTTAGGTAACATAATGCAGCATTTTTTTAATTTAGATATGTCTCTTGGCAACTCTTATTTTCTAGTACAATGGAATTTGTTTCTCATTTGAAAATTTATGTTATCAAGCTAAGTATTGCAATTGTTAATGCTTTCAGATGCTGGGGAATAAAAGTCTACCATGTTGACGACAAAGGTTTGTGTTCACCAAACTCAACTTCACTTTCTTCATATCCATTTAATACAAAGAATATACCTTCAACTTCTACTACCTACCGATGTAGGAGTAACATGAAAGAAGACTCTCAACCAACCACTGTGGAAGTTCCTAGAAAGCTTTGATCAAAGGCATATTGACTATGTCAGAAATTGTTTGCTATCAGAAGTGTCAGAACGAGCACCTGCAGCTGTTTCCACAATCTCAGGTTGTGTATTGGTAAAATACCACCACCCTTTACCTTTTAGCCTATAAAGTCTTTATAAGATAAGATTCACTTAACATTCTCTTCTTAAATGGATTCAAAAGTTGCTACACCTTCGTTATTGCATGTCCTTGTGGAACCCAATCTGATCATGACGTTCTCCAATTTGAAATATTTCCACTTCTGAATTAAAGCCCCTTCCATTTGGGAGTTAGATAATTTTGAACCAACCACGTATCATAGTTTTCTTCCAAAAGTTTTATCTTTGACTGTTTTTATCCTTGGAAAAGCAGTGTATTTTTTAAGATAAGATCATGGTTTGGCCAGAAATTATCTTAAATTTCATTATGCATGACAAAAACATTTGAGCTCTGTAACATGGCATTCGCGTATTCCATAACTTCTTTTTCTAATGAAAACTTCATGCATGTGAAAATTGCCTGTCGCTGTAGGACCTTTTTCTTTGTGGTTAGGTACTATTTATTAGCCAGCCCTGAGAGCTAACTGAACCAGACTAGGGTGCGCGCATGGACCACGTCGACCACACCAGGTTTGTGTTCACTAGTCTCAGATAGTACACAGTTCTAGATGTCATGTACACCAAAATGGACTTTTGTGGTATCTAGGACAATGGACCACCCCAACCCATATGGCCCCTTGTTTAAATGTCGGCACTGTCCCTGTACTTATTTTCCCTCTATGCTAAGCAATTTAGGATGTCGCCATAGTTCATATACTTGTGTGTTTTGATGCTAATTGTTTCGTCTGCATGCATGTGTTGATGACAAAACAGTCTTCTTCGCTAATGTAAGTACACTAGTTCCTAACACCTTAAGAATAATAAAAAGTAGTGTGTGGTGTGCCATATATATGTCCTTTAATTTGGACTGTGCCAGACCAGGAGTAAAACCAGTTGATGGGTGCAAATCGAGTGGTGATTATTTCAAGAGTCTCCTTTTGAACGAATTTGAGTCAGTATAACCGGACTGCATATCAGTTGATTGCATCACCCATTAATGGCTCAAATTGAATCATCCACAAATAGATGGCTCCAAGGAGGGCAAGGTTAAATTGACAATCTACCCCTACCCCATACCCTTAATAAATGATTGTTGACTAGGATTGACTGCTCTGTCATTCGACGGCAGGGGCCCGGCTCAAAACCTTTTCAGCCTTGTTTTCTGGGCTAGGGTGGCAATCCGGTTCGTTCAGATGTTTTTTCATACCCAAACACCCTGATAAACCTGAATGAACTGAATCGTGACCCCTATTCTTGTAACGACTTTAACCCTAGGCACTAATTTAACACCATATTGTGTGCTTCTAATATTATTGTTAATATTATGTGTTCATTCTTATATCTTTGATTTCTTATATTAGGATGAGATAATTGAGAAAAATTTAATAAAGTCCATGGGGAAAGTATAATAATTTATAATAAATAAAATGAGAGTAGTTAGGCTTTAGTTTGTGTGGGGGAGAGAAATAAAATGTTGAAAGCTTTTAAAAATGTGTTATGGGGGACCATACCTTTCTCTTTATTTTTCCCTCACCTCCCCTCATTATCCGGCCCCCCCTTCCCCTTTACCAATTATATACTCCATCTCCCTCCTTCTCCTCCTTGACTTTCTCTCTCAATCCATGGAACCTCCATTGATGAAGCTTCACCTCCCAAGACTCCTACCAAGTTCAATTCTTCACCATTTTTAGATCCGAGAGTACTTTTGTAATCGGGAGACCAAGAGGAGTTCATCAAGCTAAGAAAGTCCTAAATCCATCTCCTATTCTAAGGTGAGTTATTATGACCCTTCTCTTCTTTAAATGTTCATGAGAGATTTATTGTTGTTATTGTTGTAAAAATGCTTATTGGATGCTTTGGAAACTTTCTTGAAATGGAGGAAGTGATTTAGGTTATAAGGAAAGGTGGTTGTTCTTAGAAGTGTTAAAGAATGAAAGAAATGGGTGGAATTAGTTTAGAATGTTTTGGAATCCTCTTTGAAGTTGAGAAATGGGTAAATAACATAGGATGATGTTATGGTTCATGGAAGTGAATTTGGAGTATAAGAAATGGGTGATATTAGTTTAGAAGATTTAATTTAAAATATGTTATTAAAATGAGTTGAAAATCTTGTGGTGAATGATTTGGATTTATATTATTCTGGGGTTTAAATGATTTAGGATGAAAAATGGTAAAGTTAGAGATCCTCTTGGTATTCTTGAATATTGGGTTAGGATAAAAGAAAAGGAAATGAAACTTGGTAGAAGAGATGAAATCTGGGGAAGTCTAATTTAGCACTTGGGCGGTCGCCCAAGAGGGCATGAGCGGCCGCCCATGCTGCCAGAGCAAGAGTGCCTTGGGAAAACCTCTTGGGCGGTCGCCCAAGAGGAGTTGAGCGGTTGCCCAAGAGGGCAGCAACTTGGGTGTTCTTTAGAACCACTTGGGCGGTCGCCCAAGTGGCCTGGGCGGTCGCCCACCATGCCAAATCCTCCTTAGTCTCTTTTCTTATTGATTTACCAACAACCTAGTGGCATGACTCTTAACCATTATGAATTAGTGGAACCTAATCCAAACCAGGTATGAATTAACCCTTTTACACTTAAGTTATATTAGAACACTTAAGAGCACCTTAATTGGGTTTAAATGGAACTAAGGAAGCACTTTAAATACGACTCAGGAATTGATTCGACAATCTTGTATGGACACTTATTAAATGTGACTTCCATTGGGTAAAGTGAACTTGGGTTCTTATAGAGATCATGTATTACTGAATAATGTCTAAGTAAGGATAATTATTCATGCTTTGTTATCATACTTGAGTACATATTCATGACTTGTATCATACTTAGTGTATTACATAAATCTTTGCACTACGATTATTGGTTGAACATGAGTATATTTTACCATGTGACTATATTGCTTATTTATGCATAGTGCGTTAAAGAAATGTTGCACTATGATGTTGGTTGAGCATGAGTATATTTTACCATGTTGCTATGTTGTTTATCCCCTTTGTGGATTATATTTCAAGTATCTACTATGTGCTTGATAATGTGTGAGTCGGCTGACATTGGGGTATAACATAATACGATCAATTATGGAAGTGTGACCTAATGTGATCGGATTATGTTAGATCTGTGGCCGTCCCCTCTGTGGCCGCGGGATGGGGTATAGCATCTGTATTGAGCCAAAAGCCTTACGAGTTGCTCTTTGTCTTATTTGGTTCCCCTGAAAAGCGGGTCTTATAAGACGTGAGTATTGCTTAAGCGGCTCATTGTAAGATTGGAGTATTATTATACCCAATGTTGTACGACTAATGTTCGAGACGGGAAAAGGTAAACCAAGGTAATGTAAGGTGTTTCTGACTTTTCCAATGTGTTATATGCAACTTGTTATGTGTTGCATCTTATATGGCATATTGCTGCATTCATAATAGCTTGCTGAGATTTATTCTCACCCCTCTCCCTTTACTGTTTTTAGATTCCGAGACAGATGGACCGGCCAAGTAAGGGCGGTGAGGAGTTTGGAAGTTATATTTTGGGAATTGTTGGGGTATAATTTATTTAATGAGTTGTATTTATAAATTTTAATTTTATGTTATAACCAATGTCTTTTTGTAACTAAAATAGTTTCTTACTTTCAAAGTTAGTCAACTATTTCTCCATTGTGAAAAGGCGTAGAGTCATTTTGAAATGATTATAGTAATTATATTTATGTTTGGAAGTTAAATAAAAGTTTTAAAAGATTAGAAAAAATTGGGTTGGTTTGAGGACGCTCCAACTCGGGTCACGTGTAGGTTCCGGGTCGGGGTCCTCACAATTCTTGCCTTTAAAATTCAGCTCAGGTAGTTAAGATTCGAAACTATACATGCGTGAAAGGCATTTATCAAGCTTGTCGCAGTTTCGGTAGTGGTTGATTTTCCTTTCATCTATTGATTTGATGCTGAATGTTATTACGTCTATCAAAAATGAAGGATTAAAAAGCTTTCATATTTGTTAGACCGAAATATATAAAAAAAATTGGTCATTTATTTTGGAATTTTGAAACAATTTTGGGATTTTGAAACAGTGGGTTATATATGTAGTTAGGGCAAATTACATTTAGGCTCCGTTTGTTTGGGGGAAACTATTTTTCGGAAAACATTTTCCTCATTTTTCGGTGTTTGTTTCCCACCAGAAAATGGGAAAAACTTCATTTTTATTTTATTTTCCGGAAAACATTTTCATTTTCCGGAAAACATTTTGCCGGAAATCATTTTCCGGAAAATGTTTTACGCTAAACAAACGGAGCCTAGTTACCTGAGTTTTACAAGATATTTCAATTGGTTATCAAATTTGTATTTGTTAAAGTTTTGATTGCAATCAGGTATAAATTTGGACGACCCGTTAAAAATCTAATAAAAATATGTCATGTGCAACTCACATGACTTAAGTATACTTAAGGGGCATTTATATCTTTTTCATGCAATGGGACTTCAATTTTTTTTTTTTTAAATAATATAATATATGATTCCTGTTTTAAACTCACTAAATTAAATATATATTTGCTGTAAAAATACCCTAAATCTTTATCTCATTAAAATAAATCCAAATTCATATTCGATCTACTAAAGAAAACAAACGACTCTCCTTTTCTCCTCCCCTCCTACACCGTTCACCTCCTTCTCGAGTAGTAGCCACCTCTATAACGACACAAGAACTAACCATCTTATTTCTCATTTGTCTCCATTGCTGTCGTCGCCAACAACAAATATAACCCAAACCTCGCTAGTCCCGACCCCTCTTTCTCAAAATTCACTGTCCAATCCCGTGCATCGTTGCCTCCGTAATCCGACGCATTCCTATTTTTAATCTTATTGTTCCTCCAATTTCTTCCTTCTCACTATCGTCCCCTCCTTCTCATCACTTCACCCTTCTCACAGTTGCGACCATCACATTCTCAGATCTGACCGTTGAAATTGTTTGTTTTTATTTTGGGTTAAGTTAAAGTGATTTGATATATTCTTGGCTTTAATTTTGATTTGCTGATATTGAAAGTTGCTCTTAATTTGTAAAAAGTAGGAGAGAGAGATGGAGGAGCAAGGAGTTAAGTTGGCGTCGTTGTCTCCCTAAAATCCAAAATTTCCTTCCCCTCGATGTTTTCATTATTGGTGATGGTGAATACGAGAGATAATTTGTTTTGCAGAATTTGATTTTTTTAATTCCAAATTATGGGGATTATTGTTGATTATTAAACATAATTTTGATGTTATTAGATTGTTTTAATTTTTGGTGATGGTGGCGGCAATGATGGTGATGATTGTTGTGGTGGTGGTGGTGGTTGTGTATGAGCTATGGTGGCAACCATTGTTAATTCAGTTACAAAACGATATTGCATGAAAAAGACAAAAATGCCCCTTAAGTATTTCATGTGAGTGACACATGACATGCTTTTTTTAGATTTTTAACCAGTCATCCAAATTTATATTTAATTGCTACCAAATTACAAACCCAGTAATCAATTTATAACAAATACAAATTCGATAGGGAACTAATAAAGTTACTGTTTGGGGTGAAAATTTCAGCTGCATGACAACAACTTGGATAATCTTGGATTAACACCTTGGATTGGATTAACGCTCTTGATCATCCTGGATTGACACTTTTCACTGACGTCTTGCATCTTGACTCACCATGTTGACTTGACATCTTGACTCACCATGTTGACTTGACATCTTGACTTGACATCTTGACGCAACATGTCACTTGACATCTTGGATCAACATGTCACTTGGCATCTTGAATTACGCCTTACGTCTTGAATTACGCCTTACGCCTTACATCCTGAAATTACGCCTTGACCTAACGTCTTGCAGCAGTTTGTTATTTTTTTCCTACTTTTCAGGGATAAAGTTATGCAAAAAATAAGACCTAGTCTACACTGATTCTACTCAACCACGACTTCATATGAAGACCAAGTCCACATCCGTTACTCTATAACGTCCATCATGATCCGCATTAACTTCCTGGCCGCAATTCAAGGCGAAATATTAGGGACAGTTTTGATTTTTGTTATTTCCGTTATCTTTTCTTAGTATTTAAAGAGGAAGAGGCAACACATGTATACACACGCACTCCTAGCTATCACTCTCACACTATTAATCTGCAACAATGTGTATCCAAAACTCAAACTTCAATAAAACAATATTGGTTGAGGTAGGTTTTTCCTAAAACCTCACGAGGTTTTGTGCCAGAAAACGATTGTTCAAGGGCTTTCCTCGTTACATAATCGTTTCCATCTTGATAGATAAGCTATATTCCGTTTGTGTCCAAAGTTCATCAAAGGCAAATTTATTTATTGAAATTTGTCCAAAACAGTTACAAAAGAATGTTACAAAATTTGGTTTACAAAATGAAGTGTTAAGATTTTATTTATGCTTTTAATTATAGTGTAGCGGGTGCATAATCGATTCAACAATAAAATATTGCCACCTTCTTTTGTATTTATCATTTTGTAAAAAAATAATTTGCCTCTAGCATTGCTCAATTCGATAATCAATTAAAACATCTTGTGAAACTCAGATAACTAAAATTCAATTTGCCCTTTTATAGTTATTGTTTCGAAACAATTTTTTCCTTGGAATCATGGGCTTACATATGGTCCAACACGTCACCCTAATTTGTCCAGGTCCAACAACTGAGGGCCTTTTAAGAACAGTTTGAATCGACCCAATCATGTGGCCTAAACTACCAAAACTTTGAATTTGATTCTTTATTTAATTTTATTATTTTTATGCAACTTTATGTTCAGGCCCTCGCTGATGGGCTTGGGCTTCAGCACAATTAAGATATTTTAGTCAGCACAATAATTAATACTCCTCCATCTCATCTCAATAATTTCGCAATTAAATTATCAAACTTTTTACCTTTTTCATAAATATATTTTCAGTTTTTATTTATTTCATAAAAAAGAAAGTCTTGTTTTCAAATTTACGTAGTAAGTGAATTTTTTAAATCATATCTGTAAAATATTTGGATATTCATTTGCTATTAATTTTATTCTATTTTCAATAAAATAAGTCTTATTTTTATTAAAAAAGATAATGAAAAGGAATATATGTACTATTAAAATATTTTAATAATCAAATAGCAACATTTTTATAAGATGGAGGGAGTATGGATTTACTATTTACTCCCTCCGTCCCAGCCCACCGTAAATCAAAAAAAATGGCACACCAATTAAGAAATATTATTAAGATAATGAAAATGTGTGGTAGAAAATGAAGAGAGAGAATGAGTGGAGTAAATAGTAGGTTGGTTGAATAAATTGTGTGGTGGAGAATGAGTGGAGTTAATGAGTGGGTGGGGTAGGGAGAATATAAAATATTAAAGGACATTCCATTTATGGCAGTTTACACTGGGCTGGGATGGACCAAAAGTAAATAGTAGGTTGGTTGAATAAATTGTGTGGTGGAGAATGAGTGGAGTTAATGAGTGGGTGGGGTAGGGAGAATATAAAATATTAAAGGACATTCCATTTATGGCAGTTTACAATGGGCTGGAACGGACCAAAAGAAAAATAAATTTACACTAGACTGGGGCGGAGGGAGTATACCATTATTGGACTGCTCTAAAAATATCTCATAATTTCGAAACCTATTTTTGCATGGATAACGAGGACAGATAGAGGAGTAAAATCAAGGGCAAATTGCATTTTAGTTACTTGAGTTTGTCGAGATGTTTTAGTTAGTTATTGAGTTTGCATTTGTAACAAGTTGGTTATTGAGTTTGTCATTTTGTTATAATTAAATATATTTTTGGATGTCCAGTTAAAAATCTAACGAAAAGCATAACATCTAAGTTACTTAGGGGTATTTTGGTCAGTCTCAATGAAATTTGCATGAAACGATCAAAATATCCCTTCAACTATATTTTTAAATTAACCCCTTTCTCTTAATAAATATATGCTTAAACCCTTTCCCCCTCCATTTTCATCCCCAACACCTTTCTCTCTCTAAAACCCCTCTATTTTTCTCTCTCTAAAACCATTCCAATGAGTTCATACGATTCCACCCCCAATTTCGACAATCTCCTCCTCCAATCCCTATTGGGCATTGGGCAAGCTCCAAATCCGGCCTCAATCCCCTCTCTCCAGGCTTCCCCTTTCCTTAACCAAACCCTAGAAGACCTCCTCCTTGACACCATCAACAACCTCTCCGACTCCGAAGATGACGGTGATGATGAAGAAAGCGAAATCGATGGCAGCAAAACTCAGCTCTCCAAGGAGGAATCGAAGCTCGAGAAGGAGATTATAAGGACGATTTTTGGTGGGAAAATCGAAATCCTAAAACCCAATTCGGGTCAGGCTGTTACGATTGGGAAACACCATATTTGTGTTCAAGCCAATGTTCTTTAGTTGGATCTTAAACCACCTCTGTTTTGTGTTTTTTTTTTCAATTGGACGATTGGTTAAGTGTTGTTTTGTGTTGGTGGTGGTGTTTTGTGACGGTGGGTGGTGTGGATTTGTGGTGGGTGGGTGAGTTGGTGGTAGTGGTGGTGATGAGATGAGGTGGAGGTGGGTGGTGTAATAATATTCAAATATTAAAAATTAGTTATTTTAAGATATAAATAATATTCCTAAATATTTAAAAAAAATTGCAATTTTTTTTAAAAGGAATTGTTCTTTTAAAAATAATATTAAAAGAAGTAACTCATCTAGCAAAATAATTATCAGATTGTTTAGATAAATATAAGATACTGAGTTTAATGTAGATTTTTTTTAAAAAAAATATAATCTCTAATATTAAAAGTAATATTTAAAAAATATATTTTGTTTTTATTACTCACTCTATTTAGTAATATGTATTTTCTCTCTTTTTTTTCTTTAAGATAAAAATATCAACTCATTTTCTTAATAAATAAACTCATTTCTGATCAAATAAAAACAAAATATATACTCTATTTTACGAAAATACCCATAACTAACTCACATGTTATGCTTTTCGTTAGATTTTTAGTGTTTCATTAAAAAATACACCTGATTGCAACAAAATGACAAACTCAATAACCAACTTATTACAACTGGAAATTCGATAACCAATTGAAACATCTCGACAAACTCAAGTAACTAAAATGCAATTTGCCCTAAAATCAATCTACAAGGGTTAAATGTTGATTTAACGTGGAAAAAGATGTTAAATTTTGCTTACAAACAATATATAAAAAATAATTGGTTTTATGTTTAGGGTAAATTACAAAATAGGGCCTAACGTCCACGGGGTGATACCAGTTTGGGGTCTGACGTCCAAAATTAGCGAAATAAAGTCTGACTTGTCACTTTGTTTGCAAAATAGGACTTTTTGACGAATTTTATTAGAAAAGTTAGTTAAGACACATGTAACTTGCACTTGATTGACGAAATTGATCAGATTGAAATGAGTATTAGTTTTTAAGAGGTTAAATGAAAATTCTTAAATTTATGGTTGAAAAATATAAAAATTTCAAATTTTAAATAATCAAAATGTAAAATAAAATAACTAATATGTTTAAAATTTTGATTATAATTATTTTTTAAATATAAATAAATAAAGAGCCACTTACTCTAAGGCCCTATGACGAGATTAAAACCAAGATTAAAACCCAATGAATGAAGGAAACATCAAATCTAAAATTATACAGAAATTCCTCGCCCTCTTATAACTGACTTATAAGATTAATTCATTTTTTACAAATGTCTTATAAAATTAATTTGTCTCTTATATTTACTTATAAAACAATTTTTTCAACAAAAAAAAATATCAAAATTTTCAATAATAACAATGAATTAATATTATAATTTACACATTAAAACTCTTATAATTGAATTATAAAATCAACTTGCCTCTTATAACTATTTCATATCTTATAAGACAATTTTTTTCAACCAAAAAATTAAAAATTTCAATAATAACGACAATTTAATCTCATAATTTATAAATTACAACTCTTATATCTTAATTATAACTAACTTATAAAATTATTATATCTGTTAAAAGTGACTTATAAGACTTTTTCGTCTCTTATAATCGACTTATAAAACAATTTTTCAAAAAAAAAATCAATAGTAAGAGATGAAAAAGTCTTATAATTATAATAAGAGACGAAAAAGTCTTATACATAAAAAAACGTGACATACAAAAAGTCTTATACATAAAAAAAAAAAGAAAAATCAAAAGTCATATTTTTGTAAGAATCTATAGTATAAATTAGACCCCCACTATGAACAGTAGAATGAATAGTTTCAATTTCCGAAATTCCCATTTTGCCCTTAAATTTTTTTTTTAATAAATAAAAAAAAACGTGTCCGACACGGGCTTAATTAAAAAAAAAAAAAAAAAAAAAAACAAACAAACAAACGTGTCCTCGGACACGGGTTTATTCTAGTAAAGAGATAAGTGGGAGAAAAAAACGTGGAAACGAAAAATAAAATCCCAATCGCGACATACAAAAAGGACTTTCCACGTTTCTGTATTTAGCTAAGTTCCGTGATTCTGTTGCATCATCATTGCTTCATATCTAGGGTTTTTACTTCCGTCGTTCTATTTCAGTCCACCAACGGGAATGGCCAGTACAGATATACACCCTTACCATCAACAATGGCCGCCAGCGGCACCTCCTCCTCACCACCACTGTACCTCCTCCCCAACATTCTCACCCTCCTCCCATGCCCATGGATAACCGTCTTCCTACCAACTAGGTATGTTTTCCAATTTATCGATTTCTTCTTAATTTCGCCACAATGATCTTCAACGTTTCCACCGTGTATGTGTTTAGACGGAGAAAGAGAGAGGAATAAAATAACGTGAGGGGATAGGGGGAGCTATGGGTGTCTGAGAAATTATAATTTTGGGAGAATTCTTTATTTGAGATTTAAAAAAATGTTTTCTTTAAAGGAATAAAATCTGGGTGAGGGGTACCAGGGGAATTTTTTCATAAATAAATCCTTTCCTTTCAAAAAATAAAATAAATAAATGTTTTATTAATAAAATTTTCAAAATTAAATGACAAGTAATTACATTAAAATAACACTAAAGCAAACTTTTAAATGAAAGGAGTAAATAATAAAAATACTCTAGATAGTTCGTGAATTTGAGAATTTCTGGTATAAGGGATTTGTTTTGGGTGAAAATGTGTATATTTGGGGCATTTGAAATCGGGGGTTTTGCTTGGGTTTGAAGACCTCCATTGAAGACCGATGTGGCCGGAATTTGAAATCAATCTGCTGGAATTTATGGAGTTGACGATCGAAATTAATGGAGCTCGCCGAATTTAAAACAAAACTGACCGTAATTGGAGAAACTTAATTAGAATTCCTTCTGTGGTCTCTTTCTCGCTGGTCAGAAATGTGGGTGAAGGTGGTTGGTGGATGCAAAAGGCGGTGCAGTGTTGTTGTGAGGGATTGAAGGAGGCCGGCGGCTTGTTGTTGTAGGAGTTGAGCAGACGTTATTTGCGGGCAAAGAGGTATTAAAGTATTTTTATTATTTACTTTTTTAAAAAAGTTCGTTGTAGTCTTATTTTAATGTAATTATTTGTCATTTAATTTTAATAATTTTATAATAAAGCATTTATTTATTTTTATGTTTTGAAAGGAAAATATTTATTTTTTATATTTTAAAAATAATATTTTTTTGAAATAAAAAATATTTAAAATCAAAATTTTAATATATTAGCTATTTTATTTTAAATTTTGGCTAGTTAACATTTGAAATTTTTATATTTTTCAACTTTTAAGTTTAACTATTTGCATTTAACCCCTTAAAAACTAATACCCATTTCAAACTAATACATTTCGTTAGTCACGTGCAAGTCACATACTCCCCCCGTCCCGCTACAACCTGCATACTTTCCTCATTGGACGTCCCATTACAAACTGCACACTTCCTAAAATGACAAAGAATCTTTACTATTTCACCCACTAATTCTCTCTCCTACTTTACTTTTATACTCACAACACCAATCAAATCACTATTTTCTACCCCGCTTTCTCTCTCCAACCTCACTTTTCATACTCACAACATTTTCTCCACTAATTTTTTTCTTAATTCCCGAGCAAACAGTAAGTGTGCGGGTTCTACCGGGAAGGTGTTGGAATTTTGGTTTTGGAAAGTGTGGTTTGATCGAATTTTGACCAAGAATTCCATTGGGTTCCATTTTAGAAAAATGGAAAATGATTGCATATTAATAATCTACATTTGGAGTAGATTAATTTGATATATTTACTTTCTCAAAACCAATTAGTGGTGAATGAGAAATTAATGCTCAAAGTATGCAAAATAAAATGGGTTTTATGAAGAGTTTATGGGATGTGGAATAGTTATCCCACATCGCTTAAAGATATAAAGCAATGATAGTTTATAAGTGGATCCATCCAAGGAAGGAGTCATCAAGTTGATCTCCTTGGGCCAACCTAGTTGGGGCCATTGAGCCAACCATGCATCCAAGTGGGCTATTGAGCTAGTTTTGTTCTAGCTTAAAATGGACCCACAACCCGCGAAGCGCGCGAAGGGCGGAATGGGCGGTTTAGGGCGCACTTCGCACGACCGCATCGTCGCTAGGAGCTAAGGAGCCTTAAACTTTTGACAAAAGTTGGCTCGGTTCATGGTTCGATTCGGTCCAAGGCGGGTTCGGATTAGGTAGTTCTGGTTCAGGCGCTTGGGCTAGGTGTCTAGGCCGAGTTGGACTAGGCTTGGAGAGTGGGCCGCTTGGTTGGATTGGGCCGAAGCCCAGTTGGGTCATGCTGGACTGACTTTGGGCGAGTGGGCCGCCTGGGGGGTGGAATGGGCCGAGGTTCAGCAAAGGGAGGATCCGGATTGGAGTAAGGTTGTGATGGTTGGAAAAGGTGGGGCATGTCCTGTGACGACCCCAACCCTAGGCACTCATTTTAAATAATAAATTATATGCTTTTAATATTTATGTTATCTTTATATGTTCAATTATACCTTTAAATTCTTAAATTGAGATAAATTGAGTGAAAAGTAAAATTAGGATCTTATGAGAATTTATTGGACATTAAATAAAGAAACTTGGAGAAATAATAAAAAATGGAAAAAAATGCTAAATAGTGTGGGGAGGTTAATTGAGTAGGATGAATTAATGGGATAAGGATTTATTTTATTTTTAAGTTTAGAATGAAAGCCTTAGTAGATTTCCCATGGGGGGCCAATGTTATAACCTCCCTTCCTTCTTGCCAAGTGTCACTCCATCACCTCCTCTTACTCCCTTTCCCCACTTCTCCTTCATTCATGCTAATTCATCCTAGAGAAAGCTTAGAAGAAACCTCCATTGAAGCCCTCCTTCCAAGCTTTGGAATCCAAGACTTTCTTCACCAAAAATCAAGTTTTAGAGCACCATTGAAGTTGAATCACCTAGAGGAATCCATCAAGACCAATCTTTCCTTATAAAATCCAAGTAAGTTGTTATGACTTCCCTTCTTTTAATTGTTCATACTCTCCTTGATGTTCTTCTTGTTCTTGTGATGCTTGGTTCTTGCTTTGGAAATTTTAGGAGAGTTGAATGTTGGGAAAATGGAATTATTGAAGTTAGGGTTCATGGAAGATCTTGTAAAAAGGGTTTGAAATGGGTATAATGGGTGTAGATAAATGATCTAGGATTACTTGATTTTGAGTTTACATGTTGTTTGGGACTTGGTAAGATGAAGGTATTCTTTGGTGTCCTTGGGGGAAGCCATGGTAGAGGTAAATGAGAACTAAGGTTAAAAAGGGTCAAAAGTTGAAGAGTCGGGCTTCGAGGCATGGGCGGTCCGCCTGCGGGGGCCGAGCGGCCGCCCACCTTGGCAAGAAGGAATTGTCTTTTGAAAATCCACTTGGGCGGTCGCCCAAGCTGGGCGGCGCCGCCTGCCGGGCAAGTAACCACAATTTCTCTTGAGGTCCACTCGGGCGGCCGCCTGCTGTAAGGGCTGGGCGCCCAAGACCCCGAACCGCTTTTCTTAATTTAAACAAGGATCGTTTGGCAAGTTGTTTGGCCACTTAAAAAGGGTGACTCCCACTTAGTAATTGAACTTGAACCTTCATTTAGGTCTTGTATCCTTGTATATGGAATTTGTAGGGTAGGTTTATGATCCCTCATTTCCTTACTTGATGTTATATATATTGTTGTTGATATTGTTTAGTGTATTCATAAATTGTTACACTTTGATATTGTTGGGCATGAGTATATATTACCATGTGGCTATTGTTTATCCCTTTTTGTGGATTTTATTCAAGTATCTATTATGTGCTTGATATGTGTGAGTCGGTGACGTTGGGGTATAACAGAATACGATCAATTATGGAAGTGTGACCTAATGTGATCGGATTATGTTATATACGCGGCCGTCCCCTCCTGTGGCCACGAGTTGGGGTTATAGCGTCTGTATTGAGCCAAAAGCCTTACAGAGTTGCTCTGTCTTATTTGGTTCCACTGAAAACGGGTCTTTTAAGACGTGAGTATTGCTTAAGCAGCTCACCGTAAATTGGAGTATTATTATACCCAATGTTGTACGACTACTGTTCAGACGGAAAAAGGTAAACCAAGGTAATGGAATGTGTTTATAGCTTTCCCAATGTGTTATGTGTGACTTGTTATATGTTGCATTTATTTGGCATATTGCTGCATCCATAATAGCTTGCTGAGATTTATTCTCACCCCTCTCCCTTTCTTGTTTTAGATCCCGAGACAGGAGGACCGCCCAAGTAAGGACGGAAAGGAGTTTGGGCGTGAGCATTTTGGGATATTGTCGGGTACGTTAGGTTGGCGTAGAAGTTATTTTGTCATAATTCCTTTTGGGCGTTTGTAATTATAAACTTTATCTTTCTACGTTAAAAACCAATATCTTTTGTAACTAAACAGTTGATCGTTTTCGAAGTTAGTTATCTCCTCCTCCGATGTGGAGTTGAGTGGAGTTCTTTTAAAATGTTATATTATTAATGTTTATGTTTGAAAGTCAAAGTAAAGTTTTAAAAGTTTAGTGTTTTCGGGTTAGTTTGAGGACGCTCCAACTCGGGACACGTGTAGGTTCCGGCCTGGGGTCCTCACGCTGGTATCGAGCTCGGTTAGAATTCTCGGGTAGAGTCTAGGCGAGTGAGAGTGTGTGATAACCGACGTCGAGTGTTTAATGCAGGAGTTTGTTGTTATGGCGGGAAATGATGGTGATCGAACTGGGTTTGGGTGGTGTTGGTAATCCGAATGCCGAGATGATGGATATGTTCCGAGGGTTTCTTCAAAGATATGGCAACTCGTAATTTGAATCGGGGTAGGCAACAAAGAAGAAGGCGTACAAGGGCGCATGGTCTAGAGAAGTTCGTGAAGATGTCTCCTCCTAGCTTCAACGGAGATCCGGATCCGACGAAGGCCGAGAGGTGGCTTCGAGGCTATGAATAAGATTTTCGCAGCTATGGAGAGTTCGGATGCGGAGAAGGTGAGATGTGCCGTTTTCAAGTTGGAGGGACCAGCGAGGTTGGTGGCAGGTAGTGAAGGATGGTTGGGACCGGGATTTGACACCGCATACGGGAGAACTTCACACGCAAGTTCCGGATCACTTTGTACCGAGTGGTTACTAGAGACAAGAAGGAAGGCGAGTTTCGAAACTGGAGCAAGTGGACCATGACGATAGCGAAGATTCCCAAAGAAAGTTCACGAGTTGGCCCGATATTGTCCTCATTTGGTGCCGGATGAGGAGAGGCGAGTCTACCGGTTTGTGAAAGGTTTAAGGGTTGAGTTCGGAAGCAGCTTGTTGACGCATAACTTCGCCAACTTCCAAGCAGCAGTGAATATGGCGTATCGGATTGAGAATGACATAGAGGAGCATCGTGGTAGAAATGAAGGTGGAAACAGAAATAGGTTCCAAGGTCAAGGTTCGGGGCAGAATAGAGTTCAGCCGAGGACGTTCACCCCGGGAGCGAATCGAGGAGGTCATGTGGCGGCTCCGGCAAATCGTGCGACTCCCGGTCAGTTTGGGGCAACATGTGGGTTTTGCAAGAGGCTAGGGCATTCGGAGGACAAGTGTTGGAGCAAACAAGGTAAGTGTTTGGAGTGTGGGTCTCCAGGCCATTTCAGGAGAAATTGTCCCAAGTTACAGAATAAGCAAGCTTCGGCACCGGTTTTGGAGGACAAGGTAGTGGTGTGAAGAGAGATGTTGATGGGAAACCTAAGGATAGAGTCCAAGGTCGTGTGTTTGCTTTGGGTCGAGGAGAGGTCGATCCTAATGCCGTCATTAGAGGTATAGTTCCTGTCTCAGGAGTTAAGGCCCGCATTCTTATAGATCCCGGGTCTTCCCATTCATTTGTGGCATCGCATTTTGCATTCTCATTACATACCTTGCCTGAATCTATGCCTTATGTGTTAGATGTCTCTACTCCTATGGGAGAGAGCCTCACATCTTCTTTGATATATCCTGGTTGTGATGTGACTATATGTGGGCATGTATTGCCGGTGGATTTGGTCGAGTTACCAATCCGTGATTTTGATGTGATCCTTGGGACGGATTGGTTGAGCCGGTGTCATGCTTTGGTAGATCGTCGTAGAAAACGAGTCTCATTTGCTATGCCTGACGTGCCTACTTTTATATTTGATGCGGATAGATCTATGTTCGGGTTACATGTTATTTCTGCCTTAAAAGCTAGAAAGATGCTATCTAAAGGGTGTGCGGGTTACTTGGCTTATGTGGTAGATTCCAATAAGAAGTCTCCCGAGTTAGCTCATGTTCCGGTTGTTAATGAATTTAGTGATGTGTTTTCTAGCGAGTACTCTATGCCTCCGGATCGTGAGATAGAGTTTTGTATTGACTTAGTGCCCTACCGCACCTATCTCTAAAGCACCCTATAGAATGGCTCGGCCGAGTTAAGAGAGTTGAAGGTCCAATTGCAAGAATTGTTAGACCGAGGTTTTATTCGTCCTAGTGTGTCTCAGTGGGAGCACCGGTCCTTGTTTGTTAGGAAGAAGGATGGTACCTTACGATTGTGCATTGACTATCGTTTGTTGAACCAAGCCACCATTAAGAATAAGTATCCTCTTCCGCATATAGATGATTTGTTTGACCAACTCCAAGGTTCCGTTATCTACTCAAAGCTTGATTTGAGAAGCGGATACCATCAGTTGAAGATTAGACCGGATGATGTTGCTAAGACAGCTTTTCGAACTAGATATGGTCATTATGAGTTTGTTGTGATGCCGTTTGGGTTAACTAATGCTCCAGCCGTGTTTATGGATATGATGAACCGTGTCTTCAAGCCTTATCTTGATAGCTTTGTGGTAGTGTTCATAGATGATATCCTTGTTTACTCTAAGTCTCGGGAAGAGCATGAGAATCATTTGAGGATTGTTTTGTCCGTTCTTCGGGAGAAGCAATTGTACGCCAAGTTCAGTAAGTGCGAGTTTTGGCTTGAGCAGATTTCTTTCTTGGGGCATGTTGTGTCGAGTTCGGGAATTTCCGTGGATCCTTCAAAGATTGAAGCCGTGGTTAATTGGAAGCAACCTTCGACTGTGACCGAGGTCCGTAGTTTTCTTGGTTTGGCGGGGTATTATCGGAGGTTCATTGAGGGGTTTTCTCGGATTGCGACTCCGTTGACTAGGTTGACTCGGAAAGATGTATCGTTTGTATGGGATTCCAAGTGTGAAGCAAGCTTTGATGAATTGAAGAAGAGATTGACAACGGCTCCTATTCTTACCCTTCCGGATGGTTGTGAGAATTTTGTGATCTATAGTGATGCCTCGAAGGCGGGTTTGGGATGTGTGTTGATGCAAAATGGAAAGGTTATTGCGTATGCCTCTAGGAAGTTATCACCGGCGGAATGTAATTACCCTACTCATGATATGGAATTGGCGGCGATTGTATTTGCGTTGCATAAGTGGAAGCACTACCTTTATGGAGCGAAGTTTGAGATTTTCACCGATCATAAGAGTTTGAAGTACTTATTCACCCAAAAGGAGTTGAACAACCGACAAAGGAGATGGCTTGAGTTTTTGAAAGATTTCGATTGTATAATTTCTTATCATCCGGGGAAGGCCAATGTGGTGGCCGATGCGATTAGCCGAAAGGCGTATATGACAGCTTTGAGTTCTCGGGAATTGAAGAGTGAAGTAATTATTGCGAATGTTAGAGCCGTTCCGACTTTGTATGGGGATTTGAAGGAAGCTCAACAAGGTGATCCAGAGTTGAAGAAGATTTTAGATCAAGTGCAAGATGGGAAAACCGGGGAGTTTGCTTTGAATAGAGATGGGATTTTAACTTTCCAAGGGAGAATTTGCGTTCCGTCATCGCCGGAAATCAAGAAGCGTGTTTTAGAGAATGGCCATAAGTCCAAGTTTGCGATTCATCCGGGAAGTACCAAAATGTATCAAGACTTGAAGCGTGGATATTGGTGGAATGGAATGAAGAGGGAAATAGCGGATTATGTATCTAAGTGTTTGACTTGTCAACAGATTAAGGCAGAACATCAAAGACCGGCGGGACTACTTCAACCATTGGATATTCCGGAATGGAAATGGGAAGGGATCTCGATGGATTTTGTTTCGGGTTTACCTCTTACCGCGAAGAAGATGGATGCTATTTGGGTTATTGTGGATAGATTGACGAAGTCGGCTCATTTTCTTCCGGTGTCAACTAAGTTTTCGTTAGAGAAGTTAGCCCAGTTGTATATGAAAGAGATCGTTCGACTTCATGGGGTTCCGGTTAGTATTGTTTCCGACAGAGATCCGAGGTTTACTTCTAGATTTTGGAGAGCATTGCATGAAGCATTGGGTTCTAAGTTGTGTTTTAGTACCGCGTTTCATCCTCAAACCGACGGTCAGTCCGAGAGAACTATTCAGATACTTGAGGATATGTTACGAGCTTGTGTGATGGATTTCCAATTATCTTGGGAGGATCATCTACCGTTAGTCGAGTTTGCTTACAACAACTTGATTATCAGTCTAGTATCGAGATGGCTCCGTATGAGGCGTTATATGGTAGGAAGTGTCGATCTCCGATGTGTTGGGACGAGGTTGGTGAAGCGAGACTTTGGGGTCCGGACTTGGTTAGAGATTCTACGGAGAAGATCAAGGTGATTCGGGATAGATTGAAGACGGCTCAGAGTAGACAGAAAAGCTACGCCGACAATAGAAGACGGGATTTATCTTTTCGGGTTGGTGACTTTGTGTTCTTGAAGGTCTCTCCGAGGACGGGGATTAAAAGGTTCGGTAATAAGGGTAAGTTGGCTCCGAGGTTTGTAGGTCCGTTTGAGATTCTAGAGAAGATAGGGGAATTGGCTTACCGGTTAGCGTTGCCTCCGTCTTTTTCTTTACTCCATGATGTCTTCCATGTTTCGATGTTGAGGAAGTATTGTCATGACCCCTCCCATGTTTTGAGCTCTCCTCCCGATGATGTCCAAGCGGACATGTCTTATGTTGAAGAGCCATTAAGAGTCCTAGAATTCCAAGTTAAGGAGTTGAGAACTAAGAGTATTCCGATAGTAAAAGTCCTTTGGAAGAACCACACCGTAGAGGAAGCGACGTGGGAGCTAGAGTCGGAGATGAGGGCGAAATACCCGTGGTTGTTTGAAAATTCAAGTAAGTTTTCTTTAAAATTCGGGTCAAATTTTCTTTAAGGGGGAGTGAGTGTGACGACCCCAACCCTAGGCACTCATTTTAAATAATAAATTATATGCTTTTAATATTTATGTTATCTTTATATGTTCAATTATACCTTTAAATTCTTAAATTGAGATAAATTGAGTGAAAAGTAAAATTAGGATCTTATGAGAATTTATTGGACATTAAATAAAGAAACTTGGAGAAATAATAAAAAATGGAAAAAAAATGCTAAATAGTGTGGGGAGGTTAATTGAGTAGGATGAATTAATGGGATAAGGATTTATTTTATTTTTAAGTTTAGAATGAAAGCCTTAGTAGATTTCCCATGGGGGGCCAATGTTATAACCTCCCTTCCTTCTTGCCAAGTGTCACTCCATCACCTCCTCTTACTCCCTTTCCCCACTTCTCCTTCATTCATGCTAATTCATCCTAGAGAAAGCTTAGAAGAAACCTCCATTGAAGCCCTCCTTCCAAGCTTTGGAATCCAAGACTTTCTTCACCAAAAATCAAGTTTTAGAGCACCATTGAAGTTGAATCACCTAGAGGAACCCATCAAGACCAATCTTTCCTTATAAAATCCAAGTAAGTTGTTATGACTTCCCTTCTTTTAATTGTTCATACTCTCCTTGATGTTCTTCTTGTTCTTGTGATGCTTGGTTCTTGCTTTGGAAATTTTAGGAGAGTTGAATGTTGGGAAAATGGAATTATTGAAGTTAGGGTTCATGGAAGATCTTGTAAAAAGGGTTTGAAATGGGTAGAATGGGTGTAGATAAATGATCTAGGATTACTTGATTTTGAGTTTACATGTTGTTTGGGACTTGGTAAGATGAAGGTATTCTTTGGTGTCCTTGGGGGAAGCCATGGTAGAGGTAAATGAGAACTAAGGTTAAAAAGGGTCAAAAGTTGAAGAGGGCTGGCTGGAGGCATGGGCGGTCGCCCAAGGGGGGCTGAGCGGCCGCCCACCTTGGCAGTAGGGAATTGTCTTTTGAAAATCCACTTGGGCGGTCGCCCAAGTGGTTAAGGGCGGTCGCCCAAGCTGGCAGAAACCATAAGTTCTCTTGAGGTCCACTTGGGCGGTCGCCTGCTGTAAGTGGCGGCGATCGCCCAAGACCCCGAACCAGCTTTTTCTTAATTTAAACAAGGATCGTTTGGCAAGTTGTTTGGCCACTTAAAAAGGGTGACTCCCACTTAGTAATTGAACTTGAACCTTCATTTAGGTCTTGTATCCTTGTATATGGAATTTGTAGGGTAGGTTTATGATCCCTCATTTCCTTACTTGATGTTATATATATTGTTGTTGATATTGTTTAGTGTATTCATAAATTGTTACACTTTGATATTGTTGGGCATGAGTATATATTACCATGTGGCTATTGTTTATCCCTTTTTGTGGATTTTATTCAAGTATCTATTATGTGCTTGATATGTGTGAGTCACCGACGTTGGGGGTATAACAGAATACGATCAATTATGGAAGTGTGACCTAATGTGATCGGATTATGTTATATTCGTGACCGTCCCCTCCTGTGGCCACAGGTTGGGGTTATAGCGTCTGTATTGAGCCAAAAGCCTTACAGAGTTGCTACTGTCTTATTTGGTTCCCTGAAAAATGGGTCTTTTAAGACGTGAGTATTGCTTAAGCAGCTCACCGTAAATTGGAGTATTATTATACCCAATGTTGTACGACTACTGTTCAGACGGGAAAAGGTAAACCAAGGTAATGGAATGTGTTTATAGCTTTCCCAATGTGTTATGTGTGACTTGTTATATGTTGCATTTATTTGGCATATTGCTGCATCCATAATAGCTTGCTGAGATTTATTCTCACCCCTCTCCCTTTACTGTTTTAGATCCCGAGACAGGAGGACCGCCTAAGTAAGGACGGAAAGGAGTTTGGCTGTGAGCATTTTGGGATATTGTCGGGGTACGTTAGGTTGGCGTAGAAATTATTTTGTCATAATTCGTTTTGGGCGTTTGTAATTATAAACTTTATCTTTCTACGTTAAAAACCAATATCTTTTGTAACTAAACAGTTGATCGTTTTCGAAGTTAGTTATCTCCTCCTCCGATGTGGAGTTGAGTGGAGTTCTTTTAAAATGTTATATTATTAATGTTTATGTTTGAAAGTCAAAGTAAAGTTTTAAAAGTTTAGTGTTTTCGGGTTAGTTTGAGGACGCTCCAACTCGGGACACGTGTAGGTTCCGGGTCGGGGTCCTCACATGTCCCATGTCCTTTCAAAGCAAATCTCCTCCCTCCATTCAGATCAGATCCAAGGGTCCAGATTTCACCAGACACCATTTGTGCCTATTCCCAAAAGACACCCTAACTCTTCATATACTATATAAACCCCCCACTAGTTTGTCAAATTCATTCATTCACTCAATCTTCACTTCACATATTCACTCTCTCCTCTCAATAGATGTAGAGAATCACTTATCTAACAGAGTTAACTAACTCAGTTAGATATTTAACTGAATTATGGATTCAGTCAAAGAATTCAATGGAATTCTTAACATCATATGTTAGAAGATAGAGCATCTCGTTGTATAATTCTTCTTCAAAGTCTGGAAGTGTCAAACACGAATTTTGTTCGCCGAAGTCATTAATTTGGTGTGCTCCTATTAATGACTATAAAGTCGTTTTATCTTGAGAGAAGATTGCCGCAGACCGTTAGCACCAGTGCGGGGCAATATCTTCTTGCGGAGATTGTGTCCAACACAAGACTCGACTTCGTTATTTACTCGGTTTGCTTTAATTTCCGCATTCTATTTTATCTTTATTTCCTGCCCCGTTAATTATGTTATGGTTCATTATATTGTTTGTCATTTCGTTAAATTCAAGAAAGCCTTATTTATTGTCAAATAGACAAATTTCCCAACAGGAGGGAGTATGTGTTAACTGATTTTTCT